>NPFG01000039.1:0-169575 GCA_002288965.1 Xylaria sp. MSU_SB201401
GAGCGAAGATGAGCTACTACAACTGCTAACTATATGTGATTTAGGTAGGAGATTAGGTATCAACGGTTTCGGTTAGCTTCGAGCCTAGACAGTACGAAATTGAGCCAATTTGCACTATGTCACATTGCCAAGGATGTCGCGTATATTTGAAATGAACCTCCGTACTGCGTTACAATCTCACCAAGCCATTCCCCGAAAGCGAGGGTAAGAATTAGACAGTCTCCAACTCGGCGGCTCCCAGTTCTATGACGACACTTGTATCAATATGGCAAGGCACGGTCACACCGTGCCAGTGGTCGAATCAGTCAACCGTCCTGCCAGGGTTTTGTCCAGGCAGTCCAGGGCAGAAACCAGGGCTATTAGTTGATCGCCTCTTCACTAGCTGCTGATACGCCCCGTGAATCTGGTTAGCGTTGATGCTCTATTTACCCATAACACGGCTGACTCGTCGCCATGGGGTCAAAATCGTGATCGTTATTGCGATATCATGCCCCTCTTTCGGCCACAGTCTTTTCCATCCATTTTCTCCTTCGCCCTCGGGGCAAGTCGAGGCTGCCGCTCCCGCTGCTTGTCGCTATCAGGCTAATCAAGCTGTTGTCATGGACGATACTGATGCCATGCGCCTCTGGGATTTATCCCCTGTACCCACTCTCATCCTCTCGCCCGCTTGTCGCATAGACCGGGTTTCGGACGGATTACTGGACGCCTGGGGCAATCGAAGTCGAGACGATTTCATCGGCAAGGATGTTTTCGACGCCCTGTACGCTGGCTCCGCGCTGCAACGCTTCGACCGTATACCGCTCACCCGCTTCATCGATGTCGCCGTCAATACTCGGAAACCCCAGCTCTGCTACGCCGCCTATAGTGCTCTAAACGGTTCCTCCTGGTCTTCGCGCGTTATTCCAATCTTTGGCAAGGATACGCTGCTATCCTTGATCCTGCAGTGGGAGCTCATCGAGACCAAGCCGGGTGCTCTCGCTATCGAGGTGACCCAGAACATGCTTTCGGTCGACGAAACCCTCGGACTGCTCATCAAGAATGTGAAGGACTATGCAATCTTTTTACTAGACACCAGAGGCTATGTGGCAACCTGGAACACCGGTGCTGAACTTCTCAAGGGCTTTCAAAGAGAGGACATTATTGGGAGACATTTCTCTGCTTTCTACGGTGAGGAGGATCTTCGCAACGGTAAGCCCGAAAGCGAACTCGAGATATGCTTGCGTGAAGGCAGAGTGGAAGACGAAGGCTGGCGCTACCGCAAAGACGGTACCCGATTCTGGGCAAACGTCGTTATCACTGCGGTTTATAGGAACGGGGTGCACGTGGGTTTTGGCAAGGTCACCCGTGACCTGACCGAGAGGAGAGATGCCGAGTTACGACTAGTCGAAGCATACGAGGAAAGCGCCAAGCTAAAGAACGAGTTTCTCGCCAATATGAGCCATGAAATCCGGACACCAATGCACGGCTTACTCTCGGCCTGCACTCTACTCCTAGATACTCCACTGGCCGAGAACCAGCGAGAGCTAGCCGATCTTATCGCGGATGCGGGCCAAACGCTACTTCAAGTGATAAACAGTATCCTCGACTATTCCAAGCTAGCATCGGGGAGCGTCACTATGACCTCTGTACCTGTCGACGTTACAAATATCTTGACCTCCGTGATTCGGAATGCGCAGGTTAGGATACGACCGGAAGTTCGGCTCCAACTTGATCTATCGCCTGAGCTACCGAGGATTATTAACGGAGACCCATTGCGTTACCGTCAAGTCGTCCAGAACATTGTGGATAACGCAGTCAAATTCACCGAGGAAGGATCGGTATTGGTTCAAACTTCAGTAGAAAAAAATGATGAAACAACTTGTACGATTCTGACAACGGTCACCGATACCGGCATAGGGCTACAGGTCAATGACGCTACCGAGCAAAACCTATACAAGCCCTTCATCCAACTAGAACAATCTTACAACAAACGCTTCCGGGGTACTGGTCTTGGACTGTCTATCGCTAAATCTATTGTTGAGTTAATGGACGGTGAGTTGGGATACCGTCCAAATCCCACCTGCCGAGGCAGTGTTTTCTGGTTCACCGCCAAATTCAAGAAAATCCCGGAAGAAAAGCTCGTCAATGGAGATCCCGTCCAACTTCAATTGAGATTGGCTAGCGATGATGCCCAGTCAATGGTACGGCGACTAAAAGAGATAGCCCCACGAAGACGGATTCTCGCTGCGGAAGACAACCTTATTAACCAAAAAGTGTTGATCCGCATGCTCCATACATTTGGATTCTCACAGGTTGACATTGCGAACAATGGTGCAGAGGCCGTCACGATGCTCGCCAGCGGTCCCAATAAATACGATTTGATATTAATGGATGTAAACATGCCAGTAATGGACGGCTTTGAGGCGACGATTAAACTCAGAGAGTGTGGGGTGAAAACACCAATTGTTGCCTTGACGGCTTACGCACTCGCGGGTGACATGGAGAAGGTCATGAGTAAAGGCATGAACGACTACATCGCTAAGCCAATGAAGAAAGATTTGCTGCTGCAAAAATTACTAAGATGGCTAGACCCAGCTGACTGAGCACGGAAATATTAAATTCGGCTCCTCTATTCCAAATGCAGAGACTACCGACACTCCGGGCATGTTAAAGAATGCTTGCCTACCTACTTACTTTCATTGTAGATTGGGTACAGTACTGCCAAGTGCAGTGTAGAGAACTCATCTTGTGCTCTGCACGGTGAAACGCGTCGGGGACCCTTGGACGCTATGACGTAAGCGGTAAGTATACGGCTTTACGCGACGGAAGGTGCTGCTCTGTCGCGCGCAGTATCCTGGCAAGTGCAATTTAATGTCGTCCTCTCGACAAGCTGGAAATTTCAATACAAACAGACTAATCAACATCGAAACTCAGCCCGCCACCGTGACAGTAGGAATGGGGATAGCTCACCATGGCATCTGCAACCAATGTACGTGTATGAGACGCTAGCTATTGCGACTAGCAATGAGCTGTTAACATTTCCTTACGCAGAGACAGAGCAAGCTGTGGGATCGTTTCGAACGACACTCCGGTTTGCCTACTGACCACCTCGAGCTTTTCCGCGAATATATCGTCGCAGCCGAAGGTTACAACCAGAGCATCGACAATGATATGAGTGATACGAGTGACAGTGACGAAGAAGACTTCAACATGGAGGCGACTTATTACAAAGCAGACGGCTCGGAATTTACACTCTCTGATATGCCATTTAAATCACTGGCCAGTCTTATCGAGTGTCATATTCAGATGTACATCCCCGAGCCTCGCCGCACCGAGGTATACAAAAAGGTCGTTGAGGGTATCCATGGCATCAAGAAATCTCCCAGGTGGGATCGCCATGAAGACAACCCACGAGCAGAGCCACGGACGGCCTTCTCGGAATCTAAGGCTGTAAGCTTTCGGTAGAGAAGGGTGGTGATTTGTACATTCTGACTCGGATGCAGCCACCTGAAAAGTATCAAACGAACGAGTCGCTGTTCAATACCTTCGGCTCGGTTTCCAAGCTTGATCGCAAAACAAGGGCTCGTATCCGTGGGATGATGGTGTGGCGCGACAGTGCGAGTAGCAATGGATCCTGGGGTGCGATAGAATGGGACACGTTCAAGGTAACCGGTGGCCGACTAGGACCAACGGAGGAACACACTCTATACGATATCCCACATTGCTATGTCAGAGACTGCCTCATGGCCTCTACCCTATTCGATGTGGACCCGAAACTTCGTAGTCAGGTTCAAAAAGCTCTGTTTCCAGACTTGACCTCTTCGCAGCTCAAAGAATATGCTGCTGCTATCGAAGAAATTGAGCACCCGGCCGAAGAATCCAAGCCGGCAAAGGTCAAGAAGCAACAGCGATCACGAGAGGTATCATCGCCAGAAACTGATCGGGCGCTATCAGTCCGAAGTATTCAGCTCACTAGGAAGATTGGTCCGCAGGAGGCAGAATGCATCATGAAAGAAGAAGAATTGCTCGATACTATTGACGAAAATATCAACTTGACTCCGGATCCTAGCTTCGCAACTCTCAAACTGAAAGTTGCAAGTTCTGACTCGCTATTTGGACACTGGGGCGTAAGACGGGAAAATGACGAGGTGCCAGTACCGGAAGATTGCGTCATTGACAGGAATTGCGATCAAGTCCGAGCCATGATCAAGATTTCCATTCGTAAAGGCCATTTAAAGACAAATGAGCTTATACGAACATTGAATGACGTACGTCATCCTCAGCTTATAAAGTTCCTGGAGCAGAGAGGCCCGCTTCAGGGGAAGCAGAGTAAGGCCTTTCAGCAATGTTGGCACTTCTTCAAGAAGAGGGAACTTCTTGGGATCGAGCTCACGGCTCCGCAACCTAAGAAGGGCCCAAAGCTTACGCGAGAAGTCCGAGAACTCATTAATTCGCGAGAAGTTGACCCTAATCGTGGGCAGAAGCGCCTAGGTCATGGGAGTTCAGGGAAGCCAGGCAAGTTGCAAAAGATGTATTGATCTCTGGCAGAAACACCCTCTAGCTGTATACGATCATATTGTATTGATTTTTTCCGAGAGTAAAAAGCGGTGCTTGCTAACTTGCACATTGGACCGGAAGCCGCTCAACTAAATCCATTAGATACCATATTCTAGCTTTCCGCGAATCAAAATCCCACCTATAACCTTCTAGTTTCGCTTGAATGGTGTTTATTTCATTGGTAGCACTGTCCTACTCTAGCTGACTTAGACAAACTGTCTAGAAGAGTGTCTTCGCGTAGCAATCATTCCGTTGATTAGGATAAGGTAGAAACAGTACACAGTTATTTCTTCTTGTATCACGCCGTAGCGAGCGCTTATCTGCACTCCGCCTAGCAACTACCGTTTAAAGATGCGGCGTGCAAACATACAGATGAGCAAAAAATAACATCAACAAGTGTTCTTACTTTTATGGGATATCCCAATGAGTGAATCGCGGCCTTCTATCAATTGTCTACTGAGAGCCTCCGCATTCCTAGAGACAAGACATCTAACGAAGAACAAGGTGAGCTATCGCGAGTGTTTGGGCAGGAAACTAATGCCGAATAGAGTCTCGTCACCGGGCTAATCTTTGAGTGCCGCTACCCACCTTACGGCCACCCTGCCGTAACAAGACCGTACACCGATGGATGCATTGATGGAAAGGGTCCAAAGCCATTATTTCCACGAATGCTAGATGATTCGTAACTTTGCATAGCTCACTAGTTCACTAAGCTTTGATGCCGTAATAACCGGGGAAATAGTAAGCTTTGTGAGAAATGAAAATCAAGTGAGCAGTGGGCCATGTTTTTACCTATATGCGGAGCGTGACATCCCGGGTCCCTGGGATTCCCCGTCTTCAAGGCGTTGTTCTAGGGCATAATCAGTTTCACTAAGTGCTATCATAAGGACCCTTATTGACCAACACGCAGGTCCATAGGTGGAAAATCCACCGTCTCTCCGGCCTGACGCGTAGCAAATCCAGGGACTGGCTGCTAACGGAAAATTACACGATATCGAGGTTCAGAGACTTTCGAGCCCAACAAGGCACACAAACACTATGGGCGATGATCGCGGGCTGTTAGGGGCTAGTCCTCGATATGAATTTAAATATCATCGGGAGCCTTAGATCTCGAACCCAGTTTCTGATGGCCAGGCTTTGATCAACATCCTTCAGCTGCAGATCAACATGCATTCAACCCTCCTTGCTCTCGTGGCCTCGGCATTGGCTGGGTGCGCCTCTGCAGCAGGCGTTACCGGCGCGGCGGAAGGCTTCGCCAAGGGTGTTACTGGAGGTGGAAGTGCCACAGCTGTGGTAAGTGTCAACAGTTTTCGAATTAGTTTATCATCCATTTTAGGTATCATGGAACGATCAGTGCCCTCATGGTTCACTGTCGTAGCATCGACACCTCTCCTGCCTTCCCAAGGACATACCTTTCTTGCAGTAATGAATACTGACATGAACATGGCGTCACATAGTACCCTACCACCAATGCTGAGTTGGTGTCGTACCTGGGTGATAGCTCTGCCCGTGTTATCATTCTCACGAAGACTTTCGACTTCACGGGCACGGAAGGCACAACTACCGAGACTGGCTGCGCCCCTTACGGTACCGCTTCCGGTTGCCAGACCGCTATCAACCAGAACAACTGGTGTACCAACTACCAGCCAGACGCGCCTTCGGTGACTGTCTCATATGACAATGCTGCTAAACTCGGAATTACAGGTAATTAATTCATAAATTCTTATCATCGTTCTTCCCCTGAGAGTCTTGATGGCATCTCGGTCACTTTTGGGACCAAGGTCATGCGCATAAACCTTGCATACTAGGATCTCTACCACCACTCTTAAGGATGACATTAACCCGTATCATTATAGTGAAGAGTAACAAGTCACTTGTCGGTGAAGGCAGCAGCGGTGTCATTAAAGGCAAAGGGTTGAGGATCGTCAGCGGTGCAACAAATATCATTATCCAGAATATCATGATCACTGATCTGAACCCCCAATATGTATGGGGAGGCGATGCCATCACTCTGGATAACACCGACCTAGTGTGGATTGACCACGTCACGGTAAGAACTTCACGCTCATTCTCATTTGCTCTTGGACCAAAACGATCTAACATGACCATCAGACCTCGCTCATCGGTCGTCAGCACATCGTGCTAGGAAACAACCCTTCCAACCGCGTGACAATCAGCAACAACTTCATCGACGGGCGCACGAGCTGGTCCGCGACCTGCGACGGCTACCACTACTGGAACCTATACTTCACCGGCTCCAACGACCTCGTGACCTTCAAGGGCAACTACATTCTTCACACCTCGGGCCGCGCCCCCAAGGTCGCAGGCAACACGCTCCTGCACGCCGTCAACAACTACTGGTACCAGAGCAGCGGGCACCTGTTCGAGGTCGACTCGGGCGCCCAGGTCCTCGCCGAGGGCAACGTGTTCCAGAACGCCGGCAACATGGTCGACAGCACCGTCTCCGGCAAGATCTTCACCAGCCCCAACTCCAACGCGAACGCCGCTTGCTCGACGTACCTCGGGCACACATGCCAGCCCAACGCCTACGGAAGCACCACGTCCTACTCGGGCACCGACACGAGCTTCTTCTCGAACTTTAACGGCAAGAACATTGCTTCGGCTGATTCTGCTTCGACGGCGCAGGCGAATGTTCCGAATAACGCCGGCTATGGTAAATTATGATAAAGTAATCATGCCATAGGGCAATTAGTCTTATGTATATAACCGAGATTTCCGTCTGCGAAAGGACAAGATATATTTGCGCGAAATCAATGTCTAATTGCCTTGAACAAGTGCCCCTTGCATAAAGAGACTACATTTATCTTCTATTAACTTGTACCTTGGTTTTGTAGAGTACTGGCAGTGGGAGTATAATGCATGTTTTACTGGCAAATAAACCACGCTGATCGCTTATAAGCTTTAAATTGATATGTTTCCATGTAAATTTGGTCTTAAGAGTCGCAACCATCCCACACAACTCATTTGATCGCCAGCAACAAAGGTTGTTTGGGTTCAATAGTTAAGGCTGGAATGGACTTGCCCTCCTCCTACCGGGTAAACGGGTATCTACAAACTTCTAATGTTCCTCTTCCTTTTCAGCATGCGCCTTCGTCTAAAATAACATATTCGCGAGTATACACTAACGCCTTTGCCTTTTGCATCAAGGGTACGGTATAGTTCCTACTTCCGTCCAATTCTTGCCATCAAAATGCACCTGTTTGATCCGCCCTCCGGAATAGAAGAAGCACATACTCATATCATATTTGAACGACAAGGCTGCCAAGCCATCCCAGATCGACTCGGTAAGACAAGTAATATCCGTAGAAGGGTCTGCATTTTTGAGAATATCTGACGACGGGCCGAGTTCCCATGAATCACCACGATAGTAAACATACTCTAGGTCGTTCGACTCTGTCTGGTACAGGACATAAATATTGGTGCCGTTGTTAGGGTCGTTCTCTCGGGCTACTGCAAAAGCACCGAATGACGATGGATATGACCCGCCAATCTCAACTAATGAGCGCCTGTTAGCTAGAGCTGTCGAGGACTAGATAGGCATTGTTGCAGGGGTAAGTATGACGAACCTGTACGCAGCTCACTTCCAGCTGAGCCATATTCTAATGAATGAAGAGCTAAGACGCCATCAGGCTGCCGATACACCAGGGCCACGTGATATGGCGCTTGGTATGAGCTCGATAGCGGGAGAATAGCCAACGAACTTCCTTCTAATGCGTCGACACCCAAGGTCTGATTCTGCCAGGCGTTAGGGTCGACTCCGACCCAGTTAACCACGTGCAAAGTTTTATTCGGCTTCTGCAAGGCGATGTATGGCCAGCATGTGCTTAGCCTAGATTTGGAATGGGCAAGAATGGGATATCCATCAATGCTATCGAAGTCGCCGTTGAATTTCGTCACGCGATCGCGGAAGTTGTTTCCGGTGACTAGGGACGAAGTATTCTTGAAGAAAAGCTCATACTGCGGCTGATTACGATGACATATCATGTCAGAGAGAAGATCTTTTCATAGATATTCCTTAGTTCAAAGACCACGTCAGGGACTTACAGGATTCATCTGGAGGATCACAGTAGCCCCGAGTGTGGTATTCGACAATACGTCCTCTCTGTCTACTTTCGTCGAACCCCCCCAGCCAGCGCCATCACTTCTGTACTCCGCGAATCTAAGGCCGTCGTCTTGATCTTGATAGAAGATACGCAAGTTGAAAAAATCGTTCTGTGTACGCCACCCCGCTACGGCTAGCCCAGAATTCGATTGTAGAGGACGGGAGGGCGTCGTGGTAGTTCTCGGTGGTGAAGGTGATGATGTGGGCGTACCCGGTGCTGCTGTTGAGGAGACACTGTGGCTACGCCTGCTGCCTATTACACCTCCAACAACGGCTGCGACAACGACTATTATGATTACGCCAACCCCTATTAGAGTGAATAACCGTCCATGGCGTCCCTTAAGATATCTAAGATATCTTGGAGTCGGTTTGGCGAGTAAGTGGCTTCTCTCCTTCGAAGTGACGATTATGGGCTCCTTTTCACTCTCTTTGGAAGCATAGATTGCTTCAGGTCTATGTGACTGCCGTTGAAGAAGCTCGATCGGGACGACTTCTGGGGAGGTATCTAGTTGTATATGGGAGTTTTGCCATGTTGAATGGGCTTTCGATGCGATTTCCGGATCAGTTGGGGGGACAACGACCTCGAGTCCCGGCTGATGAGCCATTGGGCGTGTGAATGAACTCTACGGTAAGAAAGTGCAGACAGTCATGCTTCAGATATTGAGACCTCGAATGAGCAGAAAATATCGGTAGCGTTTCATTTAATAGCATGTGGCCGTCGTCAAGCTACCTGCGCCCCCAACCTAGGGGGCCATATCGGTCGCAGTGCAGTTTTATAAGAGACGCTGATGCAAGCCTCCAGGCACAATCATGAAACTCAACCTGTCTGGGCGCCTGGGTTGATGTTAGCGCGAGGGTATCTATGAACTCCAAGGCCATACGTTGGCTTTCATTGGACCGCCAAAATAGGGGTCAGCCACATTCAAAGCCCGACCATATAAACATGTTCCAGCCGCACACAAGTTTCTCGAAAGGCCGTTGATAAAGCCTCGCCTTGAAGTTGCGATTGCCTCTGATCTTCAGTTGTCAGCAAGCGTGCACAGTATTTCTTCTGATAGAAGTGCGGTAGATACGCTTGTCTAGTCAGATATGATAGAGAAATTGGCCGAACACATTTGGCGACCGCGAGAATCTTGTGTGCCCTTGGCTACCAAACAATAGCCATACAGCTAGTTTATATATGTTGCTACATGTACACATCGATCTTGACCTTGCGAGACTTGTCGGCACCGGACATTACCGGTACGGCTATTATAGCACTTTCCCATTTTGATTCCAACGTTGGGAAAGTCCCCCATGTTTTATTTCCAAGGTGTCGCAGATTGCCCTCGGAGGAACTCACAGCTGAGTATCCTATTTCACAAGTTGGCGGCGATAGGAATAGACAACATGGTTCGTTATCTGGCAGCATTGTTCATATATTATACGGATGGTCGCAAACATGTCGGTCCACGATCATGTATCTACAGCGGAGAATGGTATCGCGACGTGATTAAGGTAAACATTATGAATGTAAATATTCTACTCCATGAACTCCAACCCCTACAGCATCGCCTTGAATATCACCTACAACAGTATGCCCGTGACAAATCAGACAGCCAGGCTAGCCTCGCTCACTCGGATGCATTACGGTGTCATATTGCCTGGATCCACGCCGGAAACTACAAAGAGGCCACCGAAGTAGCTTCTATAGTCCTGAATAGACCTGCGGTTAAGGGCCATGTCGTCAGCGGATATGGCTGAGGAGAACTACGATAAGGCTCTCGATCTGTTACGAGAATCAGTTGAGGCTTCTGCCAGAGCGTACGGCCACGCTCATAGTAAAACTGCTGAGAAAATGGAGCAACTGGTGTCTCATCTCCGAGGCCGAGGCCACCTGGATGTAGGTGATGAATTCCGAAGAGACTTGGAATCCCGAATGAAACGTATGCGCAGACGTCCAGCGCTTACGTCTCCAAGATGAAGATGTTTAACTGCTACCTACGTAAACGAGAAAGTAATCGCCATTAGAGGTATATTGGGATATATATAGGAATCATGCCTCAAGAGTCTGAAGATTAGTAATTAATACGTCAAAGGAAAGGGGTCTAATTACATAGGGCATTGTTTACTATTATGGAACGTTCTGCGACTCAATCTTATAGCTTTTTTTTAATGCCTACTATGCATCTTGAAAACTACGGTGCCCTGATACTTATACCGAACACTAATTAAACTCTCTGTTGATGACTTCACTATGAGCTTTCAATATCATCAATCATGACCTTATGCTTACAGAGCATAGCATTGAGCCGCCTGAGCTAATGGCACAAATGCGCTCTGCACTCGAGCGCCAAATTCCCAGACCACAGAATCTCCCATGGAAAATGTGGAAGGTTCCAACAAGAGGATAGCTCACCTTCTCCACCGACGCAGGCAATACCAAGTCATACAAGCAATGTTTGACTCTACGCTGAATAACATAGGTCGTCCCCAAGAAAGGGGCCTGGGATAGTAATCCATTGACCTTAGATAGCCACTCCTCGACGGTCAGGTCGTCCCCAAATATGATACCCTCGCCTTTCCCGCCTCGAACCGGTTTAATGATGTAGTCATCCTTCAGACTGGGTGAAGAGATCGACTTCTGCAGGAGGCTAGATAGCTGAGGTGAATTGGGAAGGTATGTGTCCACAATACCTTCATCCAAGACCCGCGCTTGAGCCGGCGTCAACACTTGTTGTTTCACCAACCGGCCTAATTCCTGCTGCACAATGCCGAGCATGCGTTTGTCGTGAACCAGTAGCAAGGTTCGGAGGTCGTTGAAACAACAGAGGCTTATATGTCGTAGTATTTCCCGTGGCAGTCCAAACAGCTCCTGCTGACGAAGCTCTAAGCCCACTTGGAGAATCTCTTCTACTATCTCGCCTTTACCATTGGCAAATGTACGCGGAGAAGGAATCATTTCGCCAGCTCCATCTAATTTTGCTAAGCAACATAGCTGATATCCGCTGTCTGTATCTGGACTAGATTCTAGCCTGAGATCTGAGGGCCTGATCATTCGCGGAGTAAGGCCAAATCTGTCCTGTGCTGCGTGAACGAACATATGAATGTCAATTCCTGCCTCCTCTTCAATAAGAAGGTGTAAGGGCACGTTCGTATTGAACAGAGTCCGCAAACCATTCAACATCTGATACTGTCAGACTGAGTGAACATGTAATAGGGGGGGGGGGAAGGATAGCGATGTCACTCACTGTTGCAGAGGTTGTTGCACTACTTAAGTTTAAGTGCTCTAAGGCCATATCATCTAGCACATCCTGCCCATATGACACGTGAAATGCTCCGTTAAACGAGAAGCGAGCATTGATCTCCGTGATCATGAAGTTCTCTATGGCCTCCCCATCCTGGTACTCGGCGCGCTCTTCGATCAGGAAGTCTGGTCTCCAAGATCCCCTGCAGGCGGAATATTCCTTTACCTTTCCTTCCGACACCTGATCGTCGAGCCACTAAGATAGATGTTAATGCGCATAGCTCCCAGAACCGTTGGATGAAGTAAATTGACTACCAACCCTCAGGAGCTCTTCTTCGTCTCTTGTGAGAGGCATGCGCTCGAAGAATCGTGCTTCTTCATCGCTCCACCATCTTTTGACAATATTAGTCAACGCAGTAGTCAATGCCTCGGACAACGCCTCCACTTGTTGCTGGTGGTGCTGAGTGACGAGAACTGGGTGTGGACTGGCCGCACGACTGTTTTCACGCCAGAGTCAGCCCTGCATAATGGGAAACACTCCGGGGGACTCACTAGGAAGCCTTTGACCACAGATGAGCAGGACATTTCGACAGCAAAATATCTTGATATTTGGCATGTTCTTTAGCATGAGCTTCTTTCGCATCGAGGTCGGTCACAGCTGATGCAGATGGGTGATGGTCAATCCCAACCCTGATTTGTTGCAGCCTAGGTGAGATGCACTCCATTTGGAACGGTTTGGGGTGTCGAATGCGAATGAATACTGAAGAACTAGTTGAAAGCTGAGGTAGTCTGTACTCTTTGTGCAGTCTTCGATACCTTTATGATTCTTACTGGTGCTATGGTCCGCGTACCTATTGACTCGACTGTTAGCATGCTTGACATTATTAAACCCAATACGAGATCTTCACCTTGATCGCCCCTAATGCAGTGCAGCGCGTTCTACGGACATCTAGTACTAGTAGACTCACACCAGGTAGGAATAGAAGTTTCGGTAACTCTTACTAGTGGTCTTGACAGACTACGGGAATATAGCTGGGCTCCATTCACTCGGCGGAGTCTCACCTCCTATATTCTTTTCGTCGAAGAGGGCCAAGCCGCACATGGAAAGGTACAATGGGTCGTTACCGCAGGGATGAAAGTGATGGATTGAGGCAATTTGATATCTTGCTAGAGACATTGAGCTCTATTCCTGTTCTGTCTGTTCTAATCGGCTCCGTGCCGAAGTCCATGCTGTGGCTTCAGGGGCCAAGCTGGCCGAAACGCCGCTGGCTGTCTATCGTTTCCAAGTGGCGTAATATGCGAACGCCTTTTTGTTATCCGATTCAGCTGGAATCGCTTCTCCAGGTTGAACCAAATGCAACAGTTACCGTTTTCTTATTCATATATGTCGCGGTGGATTGAACAACGTACAATCTCGTGACACAGAATATTGCGTCAGCTATAATAAGAGCTGGAACAACGGCTCAGAAATGAATCCATTCATAAATCCGTGGCCTAGCATGGTATCTAGAGGCCATGAAAGTCCATGCAGGTCTTTCACTGTTGGTAAAGAAGTGCCTACATCTTAGGTTTGTCAATATGCCACGTAATAACAAGGGCTGGATATCTTCGCCTCAATAAAACGCGGAGACTTGCAGAACAGAGACGTACACTGTGTTCTAATCGTGTCACACCGGATCGAGTGGGTGGTTCAAGTTTACTACGGATCCGATTTGCTCGGATATTCAACAGAGAGTGGGAAAAAGGAGAGGGGGGAATGGCAAGCCTGAATATGTACATGTATGGCCATTGAATCGAGCACAATAGACAGTTTCCGAACGTACAGACCCGTGCAGCCTTCCCCCTAAGCGGAGCTTGCACACAATGTAATGTTCGACTGCATATAAGAAACATGAAATGTCCTGCATGTTTATATCGCTAACACAAATATCCGCACCCTATCATCTCCCAGTGATTTCATGGACCATGAAAACCATATCTCGAACTTTACGTCACGGCCATAGAGCTGGCCGTGTCAACCTGTTGACATCGACATACAGCTTACGGCATCTGCGTCAAACTAAATGCTTTCAGCCGCTCTATCAGGCATTCAGTAGTACTACAGAAACACAGAAACGACTTCCTCAGGTACAAGCATCACAGCCGGAATGTGCGACACAACTTCAACACGTCCAAACAGTTTCGGAGATATTACAAAGCAGAGGCATCCTCAAAATAAGTCTTGATTTTTCCGACGACGACAGTCAGTACCTTAAGCAACTCGTTCTTAGTCTCAATAAACACCACGACCATAGGTTACCCATCTCTCACAGTGCGAGCCGCGGTTGGTTCTGGGATATTCGTCCGAGTAGTATTAGCACACAGACCGCTAATCATCAAGCGCGATCCGAGACGATGGAGGAATTTGCCTGGCATACAGATTGCAGCTACGAAGACCCACCGCCAAAGTACTTTGCCCTTCAAGTCCTGCAGCCAGACCGATATGGAGGCGGTATACTATCGCTTATGAATGTTCAAAGGCTGAGCGAACAGTTTTCGTTAGCAACTCGACTCGCGTTAATGCGCCCAGAGTATAAGATCGCGACACCTCCTGAG
Source organism: Xylaria sp. MSU_SB201401 (assembly GCA_002288965.1). Lineage (NCBI taxonomy): Eukaryota > Fungi > Ascomycota > Sordariomycetes > Xylariales > Xylariaceae > Xylaria > Xylaria sp. MSU_SB201401. The sequence continues at coordinate 14,481 of NPFG01000039.1, forward strand.
TTCTACAAGCAGAATAAGCAGGGCCACATCACCGGTGGGATTCTTTCGGTCGATTCAGATGGTCAATCAATTCTGCGATTCAGGGATGATATCATCTCAGCATTGAGCAGTGACGCATCTCAGGCGGTAGAAGACCTCAAGAGAAGCTTGTTGACCGCCGCAAGTGACTCAGAAGTTACTCTCCATCTATCAGCAGAGGATCTGCCTGCTCGAACCATTGTGCTAGTGAATAATCGCCGGTGGCTACATGCACGAACTGATGTCAAGGATCCGGAAAGACATCTGCGTCGTATCCGCTGGGATCCAACTTCTTTTCCCAGCCTCGCATGAGATATACACTAGTAACTCCGATCCAAGCGCCCTAATGCTAGTGTAGACGTGCTAGTCGAGGTTAGGTCAGGTGAGGATATGGAAATAGAGACGGAGCAGTTTGAGGAATAACCCTGGAGCTAGCTATGATCGCGCTGGGTACCTAATGAGAACACCTATGTATCAGATCATATAAGTCTGTTCATAATGAAGCACAGCAGTGTTATACCGCATGAAACATACATTCTACCACTCCGCCTATACGAAGTGTGATGCGCAATACTGTATGTAGTAATTAGTGATACCCGATACCTTGCATCTGAGTTCTCAATACAAGAACCGTTCAATGTCTCGGATTTATTCATTCAGTCTTTCAGTCTGCCACATTTCTCCCGTGTTTATGCTGAGTATGCAGAGAATTTCGCCTGGTTCGTGGACTTCATCTAAGATCGTATCGATCTTAGTCTGCCCCTAGGATGTCGAGTTGCTATGGGCTATTGAACCCATATCAACCTCGTGGGACTAATCTTAGCAAATCTTGCGGTGCGCTTGCCGAAATCCTCGGCAGATGCACCTGGTTAGGCTCATGGGTGGATCGCGGAATTACCTTGTTAGATGGATTCGGAACTCGGACTCGGCCCACCTGCAGTGGCCGTAGATGCAGCCTGGGGTGGCCGTTACCTTACATATATCAAATAGAAGGCATTTGCTTTATATTATAATAAGAGCCTCGTTAGCCCTAAAGGGCGCGAGCGGTGGACTAAGACAGAACTTTATTTATTTACTTTCTTTCTGGAGTGGAGGTCGGCACGAAGCGTATGCCCCCCCCCCCGCAAGTCAAGGAACTCAAAAGATGGTTAAATTTGTGGTCCTTTCGCAGCGTAGCTGCTGGCACCAAAGGTGACTCTATATGTGTATAAGTACCTTGAAGTATAGATGTGGATTACGGCTAACCCGGGGCGCATCTTACGGCCACTGCAGGTGGGCCGTCGGGACTTTAGTTACTTATAAAGAATGCAAGGATGGCCGAACTGCGAGAGTACCGCCTGACAAGATACGGCGTCAGTTTAAATCTAGATCTCTTGAATTGCTAGCGTAGCGCTCACTCGATTGGCGGAGAGGTACATTAGAGTTCATGTTGGTGATCTCTCTCTCCCATGTCTAATGTGTAATACTCATAACGCCACCTTAGGTGATCAGATATGATAAAATTTGGGCCCTAGATTATAGATTGCAAATTAAGACAGGTCGTAAGTCTTGGGCGATAATTATTCATGCCGTGTCACGGTATGCCGGGACAATGGTTCTTCTCTTATGATAATCAATTTCAAGTAGTTTAGGATATTAATAGCAAGATATAGTAGTTCTCGGGTAAGAGTAATATCCATGTTAAGTAACAATATCCATAATCTGTTTACAACTGACACACGGCCGTTAACCTTACTGCACATCATGAGTATTGACGTCTACACTCTGCCAGAAGTGCTAGCTGTCGCTAGAGACCATCCCTTCTACCAACCAAACACACGGTATCCTCTCGATGCCTCCACAGTTCAGGTGGCGAGGGAAAATGCAGCACAGCAAACAGCAGACAAAGACCTGAAGTTATTCCCCTTGCTCTGGAAGAGTCACTTGTAGGTTGCCCAGTGATAACACACACAGAGGATTGCTAACGCTTCGAAGGTATACCACTATCCAGAGACTAGTGGACGATACAAGCCCCCAAAACACGTATCGTCATAATGTCTACGTAAGCACTACAGGTGGAGGTTATGGGAAGAAGCCATTATTCTTCGCGACGGACGCGGCGGAGAACAGACGGCAGAGGGCGACATATGGCCAGCTTCTTCGAGCAGCAGGTATTATCACTCCTGGCGACTGGGTTTTGACTGTGCATAGTGCTGGCGAACTATACAGGTAGATAGTTAGTTAAATACTATATGTAAGAAAATACGCTGACCGTTTAACAGATCCCTAGACCTTGTCCTCGAGGTCCTAGAGAATGCTGGGGCTTCGGTACTTAGCGGAGGCAATCATATGCCAGCGGCCCAGGTAGCTGCCTTGCTCACCAAATATCATGTCAACGTGTTGACTGGCGATAGCAGCCAAGTCGTAAAGGTTGTGCACTACATCTCAACGCTTTCTAGAGAAGAGCGTGACAAGATCAACATAGACAAGATCATCTACACCTCGGAAATGCTCACTTCGGCGCAACGTGCTCATATCAAATCGATTCTCGGTCAGGTCAAGATATGTTCGCTGTTTGCGAGCGCAGAGGCCGGTCCTTGTTGTGCTAGCAATCCGGATTTGACGGGACACATTGCTGGGGAGAGTTCCGCCGACTTCATTTTCGATACGCGCACAATGTTAATCGAGATATTCCCAACTGCCTGTAAACAGGACGATGGCCTTACATATGACCCGCTACCCGAGGGCGAGCAGGGAATGGTGGTCCAGACCTCCCTCACTCGCCTGCGGAATCCGCTCGTGCGCTATGTGACTGGCGACATCGGCTCGCTCCATCCCCTCCCAGACCACGCACGTAACAGACTGTCGGAAACAGACTGGCGCTATCTCCGCGTTCTTCGTCTCGCGGGCCGCGACCGCCGGTTCAGTTTCGATTGGGACGGAGAGTACATCGAGTTCGAAGGCCTGGCAGCCATCATGAATGCAGAAAGCTCGGTTCTGCAGTGGCAGGTAATTCTGGGCACTATGGCGCAATCTAAAGAGTCGTCGCTCGAGGTCCGGGTCCTGTGTGCCGCGCGAGATGATGAAGATTTTTTTGGCGAGACAGACTATTGCCGATCGAGTCACTGCTTTCCTTCATGTATACGACATGAATTGCCACAGATTTCAGTTGAAATTCCTTGAGAACATGGACAGCTTCGAGCGAAGTGTCACAGGACGGAAAGTCATTAAGTTCTTAGATCGCTATAATGAGTAAAAGGTGACGTGTAGCATCAGGTCAGTAGCGATAGTTCATAGAAACAAACAAGCTTCATCTAATTTTAGTCAGTCATTCACACCTTTCACGGCACTTGTGTTGAACTGTTCGCCGCCCGAATATTGACGATACGATAGTGATACTGTCGGCATCCTCACTGGATAAAACGTGCACGCCAAGAGTACGGAGGATACGACCTTCGTGCCTACAGTATGGCCTACTGTAGGGACGCAGCGTGGCGTCGGCTATGTGAAATAAATATCCCTGTAAATTGTTCGAAGCCTCTCCGCGGCATGCTACTTCGCCTACGCGCGTCTACTGAAACAGCCCCCAATTCCAAAGGATATCAAGGTAGCTTGAGTCTTCGTGTAAGAGGACGGTGTCCTCCCAAAATTAGCCGAGCAGGTGACTACGATTTCTTGTTGAAAAGAGATGTATCCTTGAATTATTGACCGACGGTACGATGCATACCTCCATGCTCGACCTTACTCATCAGCTTAGATCATGCATGTAAATAAGTGGTGATGAAGATAGGCTGTAGCAAGCCTTGATGCAGATTGGAGTACGGTGATAGAAGTACCCCTAGTACACTGTAACTCAAGGCTGCAACATTAAAGGCCGCCAGGCTTACGCTCGATGGTGATCTAATACATCACGACGACCAGCAACGTCAATATTACTATATAGACGAATTGCTGAAGTGAAGAACGAAATATCACAATATAATTCCCTTGGGGACGGCCTGGGTCCATGGTCACTGCTCGCAGCTGTTCCTCTGCTACTCAAGCGGTACCAACTACGTGAATCGGCTTTCACTCCACCGATAGCTAGTAGCTATCATGGCAACTCAGCGGGTCAGCTGCTGGAAGAAAACTCGGACATTTTCGTAGGCTCGTCGAGATGTGTTTATCCCTGCCATGTTTACACCAGTTGCGTGGCACCACTATTCGTATATGCTCGAATCCTGATTATATGCCAAACACCTCAGCCATTATTTTTCAAAGGAAGGTGTAGAGATAGCCCAACTCCATCGTATCAATCTCCGACTTAATGAAGGGAAAAGATTCTCAGTCTCCTCGTCTCCGGCACGCACTAGGTATAACGATGAAGCTCTATTGGTGGACGTGTCTAGAAATATGTCCCATCCTTGGTAACTCGACGACCGCTTTGCGCGAGCATATCTTTTCGTCGATAGCTGACACCGAGACCTATTCAATAGCTTAAATAAACTCATTTGAGTGCGCAACCGCAAAAGCGGAAAGGAGATTCATTTGGCACAGCCTATGAAACTTCCAGCTGAGGCAAAGAGGCTTGGACACCCGCCAAGCAGACACAGCCAACCTAAACACAACCCTGTGGCTCATGGTCACATAGTACATGTAAGTACCCAAAGGAGGCATATCTAGTCTATAATCAGCTGCACTAAATGGAGTCGTGATTCGACTAATTACTTATACTTGCCGCGGTCCCGTCCCTCTGTGACGTCTGATTCTCCCAGCGTCTAGCTCTGGAGATGGCACGGGAGGCGTTTGCGAAGCTTTCAAAGGCTGGAAGTGCGGCACAAGAGTATCTGTCTAAGAAATGGTACGTCCCCCCACCAATTCCAGGAGACATACACTACCCCTAGGATCGATACCCTATGACCGCCCACGGACTTACATGATGCGATAGGGAAGAATTTGAAAGATCGAAAAATGGTAAATCAAGGATGGAGCGAAATGAACAGAGGCTGGAAGCAATACGGCAGAGAAACAGATACCTAGATCTCTTCAACGCCAAGCTCACTGGCCCGTCGGCCGAGCTCGTGCCACCGCTAAAGTACGATGCGGAGACATGGCAACGGGCTGTCATATTAGCCACGGTGCCCATTGTATATGGCCATTTCGACTTATCAAAGCGCTCCTATCAATGGCTGGCTAAGTACGTAGGCATGAGCCTGAATAGCGTCAGTCACTGGGCTATATGCGTCGTGGACCGCGGGTTCGGCGTATGCTGGTGCTACGACTTGATGAGCGACCAGCTATCTCTCAACATGCTGGGGAAGAGCTATCTCCGCGTCTACGAGGCTACAGAAGAGTTAGTCGCGAGTTGGACGTCTGCGTATTACATCGGGGAGACGACTAAGACGCACGAGGAGATCCAGAAATTAGGTAAGGCTGGCTAGTATGGTAGTATCCCACAGAGAGGAGCTTAAATGCACCGTGGCTGGCCGTAGGGACTAATCGCATGTGTTAGGGACTAAACATCTCACTGCACATCCGAGATATAATCTGTTGTCGAGCAACTGCCAACATCTAGTCGAGGTCCTAGTCAGGGAGCTGTGCGACGGGAAGACAATCAGCCAGGCTAAGCTGGAAGAGGAACTCAGCTTGGCGTCACCGCGGGTTGCTCGAGACCTCCTGGTGGCCAGGCTGAGATCCAAGCTCGATGCGAAAGATCAAAAGGAACAACCTGAGAGTTTCGAGGACGACATCAAGACCATCAAGGCATTAGAGAGGACAATGACTGAAAGAGAAAATAATAGTCATCGCTAATCATGCCTGTCATACACCATGAAGTCGCTGTGTTAGCTCATCTAGACAGACATGTTATCACTTTCCTATAAATCCTCAAGACTTCCGGAATCTCATGTCCTATTCTTATCACCTCGGGTGTCTCTCACAACTTCCAGATCGGGAAGGCCAGCAGAGGAATCAAGCTGACACGACGGCGATGTATTGAAGATATATACCGGACATACTAGCGCATTACTCTTTCTACAACCTCGCCTACCATGTAAACCATCATACCTAGTCATAGATATAGATATAGAACCATGAGGCTTGCAAGGACAAGCTGAGCATTGAACAGAACATCAACGTAAGAAAATATGTGAACAAGAGCAAACAGAAAAAGAGCTAAAGAGAGCGAAGCTATGCGTCAAATAGCAGAACTAGGAAACCCCCATTCCCTATAAGCGAGCATATAAAATACACAGCCTTTAAACACTCTACAAAATCACAATTCTTGTCAATTCACAAGGTAGTGTCCACGACCACGCCCAGTAACCTGCAGCTTTTGCAGGCTACCTGCCTAAGTAATTGTCACTCGTAAGGCGCGATGGCGCGATGGCGCGATATGGTGGCATACAACCCTCAGTAGCTAAAAGAAGAGATAAATTGGGATCACGGGGTATTGTATCATTTGCTTCCTTCCTTCCTAGCTATATTTATATCCAATGGGCATAAGTAATAATCCTTTAAGGGGGTTGCATGTGAGAGAAAGTGACGCTCCCGTCTTGGCTCCTTAGCGGAGCCAGCAATAGGGATTCATTAGCCCAGCGCGTGGGCAGTGAGTCACTACGCCGTTAGGTGCCGCCGGAGTCCTGCGGGCTACCGGTTTTCAGCTACGGGTATTTGTACATGACCCAGCCCCAATGATTAAGAGCTTTATATGTGTTTACTTTGAAATTGTTCATTTTTTAGAGTTTCTCTTTTTCGATTACTACTAGATCATTTATCTCCTTTTTCTTTTTAACTCTTAGCCTACGTCCGATAGAACCATACCCTTTACTGATTCAATACCTTGCTGGCCAGACCAATTCCTTCGGTATAAACCATACCAGCAACGGCGGCCGACGTCAGGGTAGAGAAGATACCAGCGATTAGAGCCGAGATAGCGACTCGAGACACATCACCACCACGGTTAGGGGCGATCTGGGAAAGCACACCGATTTGTGTTCCTAGAGAACCGATGTTACCGAAACCACAGCAAGCGTACGTGGCAATGATAGTCGCTCGGGGACTCAGAGACGTGTAACGAGGGTCGGTGGTCAGAGCAAGGAAGGCAGCAAACTCGTTGATGATAATCTTCTGGCCGATAAGTTCACCAACCTGGAGGAGCTCGCCCTTCGGCACACCGAGCAGCCAAGCAACGGGGTAAAAGATGTAGCCGAGAAGGAATTGCAGGGTCAGATCGGGGTTCGAGATGCCCCAGTAACCACCCCACCAGGTGAGAAGGCCGTTGATGAGCCCGACGAAAGCAATAATGCAAAGTAGTGTGGCGACAATCATACCGGCAATCTTGAGACCCAACCAGGCGCCGTTGGCAAATGCGTGGAGCGGATTGGCAGCCTTGTCCTCTTCGTTTTCCGGCACAACCACCTTTCCGGCAGTCAGTGATTCCTCCGTCTCCGGGTATCGCATTTTGGAGATAGCGAGCGATGCGGGAATGGACATGATGCAGGATGACACAAGAGCCTGAGCGTTGAGTCCGAGTCCAATATAAGCAACAAGCACGGAGCCAGCAATAGTGGCAAAACCACAGGTCATGACCTGGTGCAGCTCTGCCAGGGTAAGGTACGGAACGAAGGGGCGAATCAACATGGCAGATTCACCCTGACCGATGAAGGGAGTAGCTGACGCGACAACGGCTTCACCTCCAGATACACGCAGAGTCCAGAAGAAGAAGACGGCAAATTTGCCGATGAACCACTGGATAAGTCCGACGTGGAAGAGAAGAGCGACTAGGGCAACGAAGAAGATGATGGGCGGGATGACGCCAATCAAGAACCAACCAACATTGGGCACATCTTCATCTGTCAAGAAGACAACACCCTGGTTGGCGAAACCAAGCAGGGTACGGGCAAGCGTGGAAATGAAGTTGAAGATATCATAACCGGCATGAGTTCGCAGCACGAAGAGGGCAATGATGAACTGCGTCAGCATACCACCTGAAGCAATGTGTTAGTGATATCTGCGCCAAACGATCCCATAGGCTACGCGGCATCATTACTGACCAATAACGGTGTGCCAAGGGATGGCACTGAACTTCTTCGACGTTACAGACATGACGAAAAGTATGACAACCAGACCAAAAAGAGCCTGGAGGCGACCGAGTCTGGTGTTATCGCCCGATTCGTCAGGCACAAGGGTACCTAGAAGAAAGACTGCGACAGTTCCGATGGCAGCGAGTGGCCGGTGAAGGAACTTGGGGATAAGCTCGTATATCCTGAAGACGGTGTGGCGCCACACGTCTTGGCTGGGTTCATGACATATTTGACAGGAATCCAGAGCGTGATGATGCGCAATGTGATGGCGAGGTAGACCAAGAACGGGATCAGCCAGTTTTTGGTTTTGCGAAACTTGACGAGACCGAATATCCACCAGCTGTGGGCGCGCAGCGCGCGAGTGTCAGTTTACTGTCTGTGCGAACGGGTAACGTCTTGTCCAAGACGTTGAGACTCACGCAGTAAAGACGAGCCAGATGAAGAGGTGGATCGGCGCCCTCAGTTTCCGATACCACGTCTTAAGGAAGCCGGTGGACGACTCCGGGTTGTTAGAATCGCGCGACCTGTCAACATTGCCGAGCTCCTCGTCGGTGGCAAGCGACGTCTTCTCGGCGGGGAAGTCGCTGTTCTTCTCGTAGCTCTGGGGGCGATCTTGCTGTGTCATGTCGGCATAGGTGACGTCGTGAGCGTGGTTGGTGTGATTGGCAGCGGCACCACCGTGGTGAACATGTTCATGGCGATGCTCATGGAGATGGCCAGGCTCCGGCAGGCCGGGGCTCTGGAACTTCTCGTCGGAAGAAGTCATTCTATCCGTCCTTTGTCACTCGGACGCCTTCTCCGGTGACGAGCCTTGTTCAGCACTACTGACTGGCTCAGCTGGGGGCAGAGTCGTCGGAGAGACGGGACGGGGTAGAGAGACGAAGGACAAAGGGCAGCGGCCGTGAGAGGGCTGAAGGACTCCTTCACACAGGCATGTTGGTCGGGAGAAGAGACAGAAGAAGCAGTATTATAGCAATTCTGCGCACACGGTTCGCAGACGGGTGCCAAGGGAACCCACATGGCGGCTATCAGAGCGAGCTGCTTGATTGGGCTGTCGGGCAATAACCATCGTCGCCAGTCAGTGATCTCGCCGCTGGTGATCTCGTGTGGTCCTATCTCTGGGTCAGTCTGGGTACACGACGCTACCCGGTCTAGATAGGCTCGATAGGGTTATTCGCAGGCGAAGGGGGAGAAAAAAAAGGGCACGCTAAGATATGGGGTTGGCATGGGAGGTCCTGCTATAGCCTCCCCGAAGAGGAAGGACCTTTGGCAGGCAAGCCTGGCTAGCGGGCGCCGCGTGGGTCTCGACGAAAGCTGATAGGCACAACAACGGGACAGTTTGGTCCTCTGTGCAGTGTGCAGCTAGGTAGCTCTGTTGCTTGCTGCTGTGTGTGCTGCTCAGTGGCGCGCTGGGGACCGCAGTAGCTCACTGTTGGTTTGCTCTGGTCCGCTGTGGCTCTACGCTGGCCCCCTACTTGCCCCTACTGGTACACACCACCCGGTATCCCGTGGTGCACAACCTCGCGCTAGAAAACCTGTGGAACGCTTTGGCGAGAGCTGACGAGAGCTTCTGGCCACTGACATAGGTGCGGTATGACCTTACCTACCTCTAGTACAGCAGTACAGCCTTCCGAAGTCCCGATTATGGTACCTAAGGTACCTACAAGTACTTCCCTAGGTACTTTCACAGGGACGTTTGCCTTCCATATCAAGGTGAAAGATAGGTGCAATACTACTGGGACTATTTATCGTTTATCCTCGGTATTTTAGCGTGCGATGAGAGAGATTGGTCTGAGACTGCGAGTTCAAGGCCGTCAGCTTTAATCTTGATTGTAGGTTACATATCCCATACCCATTATTTATGTATATGTCCTGTGTATCATAATGCATCGCTAGTGTATCTAACGTGGTGATCTTAGTGTCGATGTCGCTGAATAGTGTGTGCGAAATCGTACACCATCCATCTGTTGGCGTAACAGGCGAGAAAGCGCGCAGTAACCGGGTCGCGATTGTCTTAGAAGAAGCATTCATGACTCGTCGTCGTGGATTATCTAGGTAGGTACTTATTCTGCGTCTCAGGCTACACAAGTGCACGATATCAGATGCTATGTCTGATGTGTGAGCGATGAAGGTCCACTCCACCACAGTCTTCTCACCAGCCATCTCGGCCATCTCGTTAATGTAGCACCTGGTCGAAGGTCAATATACCGGTACATGGTATGAATGTTCTTCCTGTGCCTAGCAGGCGAGGCAGGTATTGTACCAGAAGTCTAAGCGTGTGTAAGTACTGGATTCAACGTTGGAATGTGTACTTTCTCACCGGACGTGTCCTTGGTACTGTACTCGTACGCAGGATGTACCGGTACTGAGTATATGAAAAATTATCAAGATCACATTGTCAGCTAGTGCAGATCGGAAGCCTTGAACAAGGTAGCCTGCATAACAAGCAAAAGGTGCATCTCGTTGCATCTCGTTGCAGTACTTACTGGATAAGTCCTACACCCATGGTGTAGATACAAGTACCTCTTTTGTGCTCCGGATCTGACGATGCACGATGAAGGCACGACAGCGGAAAAGACATCATATTGTCATCTTGGAGTGGCAAAAAGAAGGGTGGCACCGGTAACACCGGCGTCGTTCGGTCAGGCCCAGCCACTGGCTAGTCTTCCATGATAACAGCCTGTGCGCTATTGCTGATAACATTTCCAGAGGGATGGGGGCGGATGGGGCTCGAGGGGCTTCATGATACTGGTAGTACATGCCAAGCCGCCAACTCCGTTATTGTCCGCTCTCCTCGACTGGTCGATTCTGGCATCTCATTCGCCAATGGCAAAAGATAACGGCCATCAAAAGACGCAAGGATTCCGCTCCAATGGCCAGGTCCATAAAGTCGATGAATGCCCGCAGCAAGTTCAGCAAATTCTACTGTGGAATCACACACGAAGAGACGGCCCACAGATCAAAACCGTGGGGGAGAGATTGCATGTCTGTTAGTGTTAAGGGCCTTCGTGTCTCCCACCGCGTTCAGGTTTTGGTGCTATTTTCCCCTACAACTTTGAGTTCCCTCAGATTCATACGTATTATAGATAGATATACTCACTCCTTGGCGTTTAGAATTGCTCGTTGCTAATACACGGACAGCCCCGTGCTTGATACAAAAGTGAAGGGCCTCACGTGCTCGTCCAACTCAACTTCATTCCCCGCGTCCTTAGCCCCAGCTGAAGAGTGCCGAGGCGAGAGTTACTCTAGCGTGCATCCATCATTCCCTTGGCGACTGGCCGGGACCAGACCAGGATACAAGTACGCTACCGCTGCATGTCACATAAAACATCGGTATCTGAATTATGTATTAATAAGTTATCGACGATTCCTGTCAAAACATTTCGCCTGTGAGTCAATGTTAAACCCATATCACCACCTCGAAGTTATCTGGCATCCTTATTCCCAGCACAGGATCCCGATAATCTGGTAAAGCTACTGCACTCTAATCAGTCGGTCCTACATGATACTGTAGATATCATACCTAATAATCGCCGCTAAAGCAAAGCGTATCTATATCGAGCATCTACAAACTACAAAGAGGTAGTAGTAGTCTTGCTCAAGGTTACTAAGTAGGGTTTTATAAATCTAGATCACCAGGGTGAGAAGGATGAAGACTGCCCAATGAGCGAGGAGCAAGTGCGTTAAACTGGCTCCGACCTTATCAGCAGTCTACCCTGATTTGTACCACCTCCGTGCTTATTTGCCATAAGTGTAAACTGGATACGGGTTGTTTACCCAGCCAGGCACTGGCTAGAAATACACTCAATAGCCATTAACATAAACTGAACCTTTCGCGTAATTAAACATACTAGCTCCCTTTGTATGTACAATAATAGCCTTATTGATTTACTGTGGGGGAATTGCAGGAAGGCTGTATAAACTCACGCCTTAGTACTATTACTTAGATAAGATGTCCTGTCCCCCAGCCTGAAGTCACGACACCTGCTAATACCTCGGCACAGCGTATTTGGAATTTGACGCTAAAAGATGTACACTACCGCACCGACAGTTGATTAGGCGGGTGGATGAAGTACCATATATTGCAAGGTAACTTTCTCATCATTGGGCACATCTGAAAAGCACCTAGGTAGTCTATCTCAATTAGAGAGAGCGCCTTGCAAACTCCAACTTTGCCAGCCTACTGGGAACTCTATAGTAGCTCACTGCAACTCTTCGAAGCTGGGTGGCATTGCATTAGCTAGCTCACAAGTATCCGAGGCCCGCGAAACGATCACCAAGATAGGATGGCTTCAGGATGGGCCAGGAATGGTTCAGCACCACGTGCGTGTAAGTAAAACGGCGTTATGCGTCTGCCAAGATAGGCTCAAGCTTTTGGGTGTTATCATCCATGTGCTTAAAGCTGTATTTTATACGACTCGTACCTGCCCAGCTGAAAACGCCGTGACCCCTATTGTAGATCAGCGCTACTGAGTACCGTCGAAGCTACACCGAAATAGGTCACTCATACATTTTACATACTTACATTACCGAAAGCACTTGTGTTGTCATCATCCCCTTTATCTATCAGATCATCGAAATCAGAGTTGGCTGTCATTATATTTACACGTTTGGAAAGTGAAGATACCCTCACAATACTCAACGTAGGCACTCCTTGGATTCAGGACCAATTCATAGCGATAAGCAGTCGCCGGCATATACCACTTCCAAACAAGCATGTGAAGATAAAAGGTATGGCAAATTACTTAACCCAGATCTCAACATCTGACCTCAAATCATCGAGATATCGGAGGCAGCCGCTCTCCTACGCTCCGCCGACCATCCTCGCTTATAACCGGACTCAATTCCGCGCCCAAGGCAGGGCAGCGATCAAGACCTGCCAAGTCTCGACTAGGCACCTCCACAAATCCCCTCGGACGTCTGTCCCGAACGTGAAGGTAGAGGGCGGTGACTAATGCTGCAAGAAGCAGGAGTCCCGCACAAATAAGAAACACGGGCTGCCACCGTCTCCCAGCGTCTACCACCCAATTAGCATTTATTTGTTATGTATTTGTGCGTAGTTGTAGTTGCAGTAGCAGTCTACTCAGGAGGGTAACAGTCTTTCTCTGTCTCGAGCAGGTAGGGAAGAGAGGAGAAAAAAACCTCAAAAAGCTCACCACCATTACTGTTCGTCGTCTGCAGCGCTATGATAACGAACACAAACAGGGGAATGTTCATAAGACTGTACACGCGCGCCCTCGCCTCGTCGGTGACGATCGTGCCGCGGTGATAAGCTACGCTAGGCACGTAGATGCCGTTGCAGACTTCGAGCAGCAGAAACGAGGCGAACAGACCGACTTCCTCTCGGACGAATGCCGCCGCTGTGAAGCATCCGGCGCTGATTACAAGAGACCCCATGAGAAGCTGCGTTGGAGTCAAGGTGTATCGCCTCGGTCCATCATGACTGCCGCTCTGGTCTGCAGCGGCCAGATTGTAAGATAACGCGCCGAGGACCATGATGGCCATGAACGAGGCGAAGATGACACCGTGTGGTATCGTGTCTTTCTCATTCGGATGGTCTCTGTCATGAGCGTCTTGTAACGTTTCCGGCCAGAAAAACATAAACAAGAAGATAGTCCCGTCGAAACAACACGTTACGAAACTCATAGCCCACACTCGTAAATCCCATAACGATCCCGCCGTTTGATCTGATGGTAGGTGTTCCTTTGCTTCTTCTGCCGCTGTGCCGTCGTCTAGGGCCGCGTTGACGGTCGAGCCGGTCCCCCAGTTTTCGCTCCATGTCTTGATCATCAACACCGCGGCGCATACGTCCAGAGCCTAATATTGGTAAGCTTGATAATAACTAGGAGCAATTGTACGTGAATCTGAAGAGGGGTACTCACCACGCCGAGTATGAAAGGATGAATCTTGGACCCCAAAGCTAGCACGACACAATGTCCCAAAACTACAAAATTCGAACACTCGGGATTAGTTACTTCACGTGTAAGCAGACTGGCTCAGCCACGAAGCTAGAAGGCATATAATATGCTTTTGGTCTAAAGCACGAAGCTTTATATGCCCATAGTTACCCAACCGGGGAAAGGACATCACGGATAACTCACCACCTGCAAATATAGCCGTGATACACTTCGACGTAGTCATGCTCCCAAACAGCGAGCTCAGCGACATCGAGCTCCGCGTTAGCCCGCGCTCGTTATATTCAGCGACCAGCCAACTCTCGAACGCAGTCCACAGCAGCGTGAGCGCGACCCCACCCAGGATCCTGCCAAGGACCAAAACGGGCAGCTGGTCGAAGCACACGGACACGGCGGCGAGCGAGTGGATGCCGCAGAACACGAGGCACGCCGCGCGCCGCCCGAAGCGGTCCGTCAAATACCCCGCGAAGAGCGCCGACACGGCCGCCGCGACGTAAGTGCTGCTATACAGCGCCGCCACCGTGGCCTCGTCGAGCGTCTTCTCGGTGCGGAAGAGGGAATACATGAATGGGTTCTACAATTTCGAGTCCAGGGCCCCGCGCGTTAGCAATGGCAATGGCAACGACAACAACAGAAAGACAGAAGGCTTTTAATAGGAGTTAAGGGGTCCAGCTAACTCGCTCGCTCGCTTGCTTACCTGGAGCCATTCTGACCCTATAACAAGGAGGTAGACGCGTAAAAAGGTCCGCCGGAACGCCCTCGCCTCATCGTCGATAGGATCCGTCTCTCCGCGCTTCTCGGAAGTAGTCGTAGTAGTGGTTGTTATTGCTGCTGTTCCGCGCAGCAGCGATGAGGACAGGATCGTCTCGTGCCCGGCGACGATAGCGACGATGGGGACGAGGACGAGGAGTCCGATCCAGTATATGTCGAGACCCATTGTTCGTCATCCGCTATCAGTGAGAATATCGCCGATGACTGAGTAGCACAGGTGAAGTCGGAAAAGAGAGCGCGCCATCATGATCGACATAGATGACTGGATTTTCTGATGTCGCGCGGTGGGCTGGTTTGAGACCCGACAGATTTGACATTCCTTGCTTTGACAACATCTCGTTTTTCCTCGAGGGTGGTAAACCTACATATCTCAGCTAGGCATGATACACAAATGTCTCTCGTTCATTTGGTATACGTGTGGGCTACGACTTGGTTGCATTCCTTATCGACTCAAATAGGTTCCCTTGAAGATACTAGCTTGCCATGCGTTCCAAGATAGAATGTTTATGGCGGGATCGAGCGAAGGGATAAGATAGGTCTTCAATCAGCTGTTATATGGACCGCTTTCAAAGAAGGAGAGAGGACACATCGTAAACCATCTGAAAACTTGCCTAATACTTCTTAGATAGGAATATCACGGAATCATCGATTCGATGCACATGAGAAGCAAGTTTGGTGTCGCTGGTATGGGTATATTCGTTTAGGAACCAGCAATCTCCTCTCTTTCGTCTTCCCACTCATCTTCGTCCATTTCCTCATTCAAGGCCTCTTCGCCATCACCAGCGAGCCCCTCGCTGTCAATCTCATCCTCTTCCATCATCTCGTCGAAGAGATCACTGTTATTACCGTTGAATTCATCATCCTCATCACCGTCGCCCTTTGCGCCACCTTTGGCTCCGCTGGCTGCGCGTTCTTTCCGTTTCTTCTCTACATTCGCCTTTTGCTCCTTTCTCCTGGCTTCCTTTTCTTTCGCCCTAGTCTCCCATCGTTTATCAAGCTCTTGCACCTCTTGCCTAGATTTGTGGATGTGCTCGTGCCACATGACTTTTCCAGAGCAAAGACCTTCTTCAACCTTTGTCATTCGTAACTTCATGCGCGGTCCGAGTTCAACCAACTTGACTCGGCGACGCTCTACTCTCTCGTCGTCTTCGGCGTTAGGGTCGCCATTTTCACGAGCAGCACGGGCCTTGGCCGAGATTTTTCTAGGCGCATCTTCCACAACCTCGACCTCAGCATCTGTATCCACTTCACTTCCGCTCGTGGCGTCTGTCATATAGCCTTCTCCATTCTCGCCACCGATCATAAAGTCGGCGATATCCTCGAGCTTTCCGAGATTTGGCACACCTCCTTTCCTGCCATTCTTTCCGTTAAGAATTTTCTCTGCGGCGTTAAGCCTCCGAAGTGGCCTGGATATGCCGGCAGCTTTGGTAGTTATGGCATAGTGTCTAAAGTTTAGGACAAATGAACCATCGTTCTTGTCACTGGCAGGTTCTCTATTTATCAGAAGCACGCGCCGTATAGATTTTAATGGAGTCGTTTGTGGGTTGATGCGCGGAAACATGGATTGGAAAATCGTAGTCGTAAGGGTTTCGAGGTGTTTAGGAACAGCAGAGTGAGAGTCTGAGCCGGGAGTTGAAATATTGTTCATTATGAGCTGCAGAAGTGATTGGTAGGTTAGCCATCGTTGAGAGAAGGGAGATAGGGGTTCTATATTCGTACCAGAGGAGGTGTGGCGTACTCCTTACCACCGCCTCTCGGATGCTTCTGAGCATAACGCACGTCCTTGCACAGAGAATACTTGTCGACTCGAAAATGGAGCGTTGGGCCTCTAGGGGTGGTTGCGATTCGTAAGTTCGTGTTGCCGGACTCGGATCGCGAGAACAGCAAGAGGTGAGTGACACCTAATGGCCCGGTCATAGTGACATAGTCTCTCAGCCGGTTTGCGCGGCGCTCCTTGAGGCGGCTCGCGGTACCGGGTTCCATGACTTGACGCACGTCTTTAGCCAATTGGCTGACACTAGAACCGACTTCACCAGCGCCGATACGAATGACCATGCTCTTGGGATCTGAAGCGGCAGAACGACCAGCCGGCGGCGCCTGGTGTTTAGGATTGGCGGCGCGACATGGGTGCGCTTTTTGGTACGTTGTTTCGCCATTGTTAAACTGTTGAATCCCCAATCGCATTAAAAAGATTCAATGGATAGAAGTCGAGTTCGCACTGGCGATATGCGCCTCAGGGAATTCCTGAACTGCGAC
The DNA here is from genome assembly GCA_002288965.1 of Xylaria sp. MSU_SB201401. Classification (NCBI taxonomy): domain Eukaryota; kingdom Fungi; phylum Ascomycota; class Sordariomycetes; order Xylariales; family Xylariaceae; genus Xylaria; species Xylaria sp. MSU_SB201401. The sequence continues at coordinate 31,483 of NPFG01000039.1, forward strand.
AGACTAGGTTTTCCGAATTGCGTCTAGATACTTGCTGTATGAAGACTGCTTAGCATTGCTTAGGAAAAAATTATGGGCGAGACATTGATAAGATAAAGCATGATGACCCCCCACTGTGGGAACCATCCTAGCTGTGCCTACTCAGTACAGTAGGTAGCTCTAGTTATATTACCTAAGTAGGTAAGCGGGGCTTGGCCAGGCTCACATGTGAATGCTAAAGCTCTCTGTTGCCGGGACCCATGCCCACTAAAACCTGGTCTGGCGTAGAGCCAGTCTTATCTTATCAAACATTTTATCACCTTCGCCATGTCGTCGCCTTTCCGCAACACAGGTCGTCGACTGCCTTTGCGATAATTACACCTAGACGCCTCAAAGTTCTCTGTAAACGCTGCCAATAGAAGCCCCAACAATTTACGGACTTGTAGAAAGCCACATATACTCAGTCTCGTCCCAACATGGCACCCTCCACGAAGAAACGGAAGGTCTCTCGGCCCGAGAACGACCAGAACGATCGCGACGATGACTCTCAGGCTGGCACATCCTCCTCTGTCACAGAGTCTTCTACACTAGCGGATGAGAGCTCAGCTACCAGCGAACCTGAAGCTCCCAAAAAGACATTCAAGGAACTGGTGCGACGAAATACGTGCTTTCAAAGCCATTCATCGGCTAACTCGTCTCGCTGTGTTAGGGGCTTGTCGATAGCTTGTGCGATGCCTGCGCTTCGCTGAATTATAAAAACCCTACCCCTATTCAAGCAAAGTCGATCCCCGAAGCTCTGGCCGGCAGAGATATTATCGGTTTAGCCGAGACTGGCTCCGGCAAGAGTATGTCATCCTTGATCGACTTACTCCGACACTGTCACTGACCTATACCTGACAGCGGCCGCGTTCGTTCTCCCCATATTGCAATCGCTTCTCGAGCGTCCTTCGCCTCTCTACGCTTTGATATTGGCACCCACTCGTGAATTGGCACAGCAGATTGGTCAACAGGTTGATGCTCTGGGCGCGACAATTTCTGTCCGAAGCTGTACCGTTGTCGGAGGGTAAGTTGTGAACGACTGCATTTAACTTTACTATACTAGATAGACGTTCCTGATGAGCACGAAGGTCAGGGGAAGATCTCTAAATGAAAATTTGCTAATCCACTTCTGATAGTCTCGACATGGTTCAACAAGCCGTTGCACTCTCCAAGCGCCCTCATATAGTGGTGGCAACGCCAGGCAGACTTTTGGATCACCTCGAAAAGACGAAAGGCTTCAAACTGAATAATATAAAATACCTGGTAATCGATGAAGGTGACAAATTACTTGACATGGACTTCGGGCCTGTCATAGACAAATTGCTCAAGTTTTTGCCGAGAGAGAGTGCGTATCGCAAACCCTTAGTGTCGCCTGTTCGCAGGCTGTAGGCTATGATCGAATTGCTAATCGATGGCTTCTTTAGGACGAACTTTTCTCTTTTCTGCAACAATGAGCTCAAAAGTGGAATCTTTGCAAAGGGCCTCTCTACGAGACCCCGTCCGCGTTCAAGTGTCATCCAGTAGATACCAGACCGTATCAACGCTGCAGCAAGTAAGTGCAAATTCCAGGCTGGTCCTTATTCGGGACGTACATTTTGATTTCACTCGCTAACTTGCCATTGACTAGTACTATGTGAGTCCTATGTCTTGAGAGATCCAATCGAATACTTAACTTGCTACTAGCTTTCTATTCACATCCGTCGAATTCTTACACTGGCATAACAACGGCTAACATTTCATTTCTGAAGCTGTTCATACCACAAGCCTTCAAGGATTTTTACCTCATATATTTGCTATCCGAGTTTGCCGGACGTACGACTTTAATCTTCACCAGGACGGTCTATGACGCCCAAAGGATTTCTATTATGATTAGACATCTCGGCTTCAAGGGTATTCCCCTTCACGGTATGTAATCTGTTCCCTTTTGGCGGTTTCCATTTTTCCATGTCTCTATACAAATATTTCTGCCAACTATGGGCCTCTCACCTCTTACTAATTCGCAATAGGGCAATTATCGCAGTCTGCTCGTTTGGGTGCATTGAATAAATTCAGGACCGGTGCAAGAGATATCTTGGTCGCCACAGATGTCGCAGGTACGAAACCCCATCCCGCCAAAGTACGTAACTCGTCTAACAGCAAACAGCGAGAGGTCTTGACATTTCCGGTGTACAAGTGGTTATAAATTATGATCGTAAGTAGTTGCCCTTACCTTGTTAGAAGCAAATCACGCGTGCTCTTCAAGTCTCAACCAAATGTAAGCATGGCAGATATGACTAACATATTACATCACAGTCCCCGGCGATAGTAAAACGTATATTCACAGGTAAGGATTCTATCTTAGATCATGCGTGCTACTTACTAATTCAAAACAGAGTGGGTAGAACAGCCAGAGCAGGCGCTACAGGACAGGCTCTGAGCTTAGTCACACAATACGACCTTGAAGTGTATTCGAGAGTCGAAGCCGCGATTGGGAAAAAGCTGCCCGAATTCCCTGCCCCTCGGGAAGAAGTAATGGTTTATCGGGAAAGGACAGAAGAGGCACAGCGCTACTCTCGCACCGAGATGAAGAATTTGATGGACGACCGAGGGAATAAAGGGTCCGTCTTGAGCGGACGTAAGGCGGGCCAGAGCGCTATGAAGAGACGTCGTGACAACATGGACGCCGATGAGGGCTAAGAATGTTATGTTGGACTACAAGCAAGGAGTCATCTTATGCAAAAGGAGTCAGTATTCCCATCGACTATAAACAGACATGTCAAGCGTCAAGTTGATATTAAGGGTTCGTAGAGCCAGTGATATCCGGGTATTCGAGAACAGCCTACTTGTTAGCTATAGTATCCTGTCTTTTAGAATGTGTGTACCCGTCCCTATCGTGATCCCGCTACACGAGACCAGCGAGGAGTTTTCGACGAGAGAAGTAATAAGAATAGTCGACATGGTGGTAGTCCAATTCGCTTGACTAGCTTTGCTAAGTCATAGCAAGGTCGATTAGAGCTTTATTGACATCAAAAAAGAACCAAATATGCTGATTCCCCGGCTCTCGGGCAGGCATTCAGTGTGGAGGATAAATCTAGAACATCACTCTAGCATTAGAAGTGTTTCCATTACATAATCGCTATCTCAACTCCTGAGAGTTGGCATTTCTCTCTTTTGATAGACAAATTGATATCACTGTTGTCTGAGCTGCTGTTGTACTATGCAAATGTTCTTGTGGGAAACCAGATGCATCGATATAAGTGGAAAAGAAACGTCTGTTCGAAAAGCATGATAAATGAATGAATGCCCCTAGGGCTTAAGAAGTAGATGGTACGCATACTTAAGCGTACAGTTCTCGTATACGATTCGTACTTAATTCCTCCCTTTTACAAGCTTTATTCTTACATAATACATACCTACTATAGCGTATAAAACATATGAAGCTATCTACACATATTGTACCTGACCTAGCCTACCTACCTACTTGTGACATTTATATATTGGCACTTGCTATTGCAAGTGCCCTTAGACGTATTTAATAGATTAAAGCTTTTTGACCTACCTTTAATTAATCCCTTGCGCGCAGTGGACCCTGAAGGGGCCCTTAGCAGTGCAAGAAGAAGGCAGCTTCACAGCTCACTGATAAATTGCTGCGTGACGTGCGTGGTTGTTTCGTCCGCTCGCCGGCCTAATCCATCTTTTGAAGCCACACCTTATGGGCTAATTAGAAGGAGTCTTCAGCGCCATACTGTACTTCGCTTTAGGATAGATGACTCTCCTAACACTATACAAATAAGCAGACTTCACGATCGTCTTGCAGGACTACAATCGTACTGGTATCCGGCCGAGTTGCTACTAGGGCTGCTGTGTGCCTTGCCTCTAGGTCCGAATCAGCGCCACACTAGTGTGCAATTCAAGAGGCCGCAATGGAAAGTGACGTTGGGCCAGATCGATTGGAACGGCAGCTGGTGCGGAGTAGAGACGACCAAGGTGAAGATCCACCAATTCCGTGCCCCGCGACAGATTAATCGGCTAGTTCTTCGTCCATTGGCGCTGGCTGGGGCCGATGAGCAGGAAATCCGGCATCGCGTACTCGCAAGAGGGAAAAGGTTCGAATCCCTGCGCGGTTACCACCTCATGGTCTGCAGAAGGAGGAAGTTTGTCCTAGACCAGGATGCGGCCGGGAATACCATCGAAGTAGCACAGCCAATTAACGGTCGCGTTGCCGTGGATGCCTTTGCGTACTATCTATGCCAGAAAGAGATGCCACCTTCTCTGCCACGTCTCGTGAACGATTCGGATGCCGAGTCCGGAACCAGCGCATCCGGGTTGCTGCCTGAGCCAATGCATACCGAACTCGGGGAGAGACACGAGGACCTACGGCCCCTGACCGATGAAGAGCGGTTGTTGGCGGTTCCCCTAGTGAAAGAGTTGGATCTCGCCACCAAGACATGGTGTACGTTTGCACCCCCGTACATGCCTTTCAAACACTGATACAAGTGGATGCAGGCCGCTTCGAGGTAGATGTCCTCGAGCCCCCAGTTTGGGATACTGGCCCATACGACAACCTCGTGCTTCCGGCGGGCGAAAAAGAGCTTTTGATGGCCGTTGCTGACCACCGACAAGCTCAGCTGGCGGCTTTCGACGATTTCGTCAAGGCAAAAGGTGAATGCCCTAGAATAAAACGGAAAGCAGACTGGAGCAAGATAACTGGCAGAGGCAAATGCCAGGCCGAGGAGTGATTGTCCTCCTGTGTGGCCCAGCAGGCGTGGGCAAGACGCTCACCGCGGAAGCAGGTAGATTCCGGGTGGTGGTCGAAGAACAGAGCCAGACGGTTAATTCTCTTTCCAGTTGCGGAAAATTCCAAGGCACCTCTCTACGTCCTAAGCGCAGGCGATTTCGGATCGACACCTGAGAAACTAGAGCCTGCCCTAGAGAGTGCTCTTGCGTACTGCCAATTGTGGGGTGCCATGCTCCTTCTCAACGAGGCAGATGTCTTCCTCCAGTCTCGGGGATCCGAGAGTATGAAATGTAACGAACTTGTCTCCAGTCAGTCTGCGTATTGCTCTTTTGATTTAAATGACGTCTACGTCATGATTTATCGCTTGCTGACCCGGCGCAGTCTTCCTCCGGCAGCTGGAGTACTACCAAGGGCTACTGTTTCTGACGACTAACCGCATCGACGCTATAGATTCGGCCTTTCGATCGCGAATCGATCTGATCGTTCCATATAGCCCTCTGGATCTCGCCACACGCAAGCAAATCTTGGCCAACTTTATCCAGCGACTGCCTCCTGACGTAATCAACCTCCAAGACGGGGACATAGACGAGCTGGCCAAAAACGAGTTGAACGGGAGAGAAATCAAGAACCTACTGAAGACTGCACTGATCGTCGCTGCCCGTGACAAGCCGCTCCGGATGCACCATTTTGAGCTGATGCTGGGCGTTTGGAAACGTGCTACGTCCCTCGGTCTCGATATTGTCACTTAGCTACTAGGTTTGACGTCAGTAACAATATTTAGACCATATAGTGCTGCCATTTTTACCTCATCCCTAATGAGATCCTTTGGAAGATCCCAACAACCTCAACTTGTGAGTTGACATGCCTTGAGCTTTCTCAGTGTCCAGTTCACATTTGCTCAGAACTCGTGACGTAATATTCCCCTTTGGCATATTTTCTTGAAACTAATCATGCTATGAGGATGTCTCATCATCGACCTAGCAATCAGAGTAAGCTAGGTAGGAATAGGCCCTTACACCCTACGTTGGCTTCGCAACATTGCTTGAAAAGAGGCGAAGCCGAAAGAACTGCAGAGTACTCTTGGGGTCTAGTGCCGATCAGCCTCATATACAAGGGTTAATTGACTCCGAGCAAGCCTCACTAGATGCAGGCTGGCGGTCATTCCATGCTGGCGGCCTCTCTCATAGCATGTGAGGGGATATTGCCGTAATGGTTCCCACATGCAAATAGAAGGAATAGACTCAGGGGTTAGCGACCTAATAGGGCGTGTCGTATGTGGTAGTATTACATAGTAGGGGAGACGCTGATTCGAATAATACGCCTTCTGATTTGTGGAATCCCCTGAGTTAACTACCTTAATATGTCTGGTATATCAAAACAGCCCCCAAATCAGGTTATGCAAAGAATAGAACGTGGAATAGATAACAAAGATTAATACTACGTGAGGTTCCGTTTCGACCGAAGCCATTCATCTTAGACACAACAAGGAAAGCAAGAACGATAATATCGATAGCCGCTCAATACTGACATGAAGTCGACTATATATGCCGCAATTCATGAGGAGATTGGAGGGACCAAGATCCTCAGCGCCTGGAGGCTGGAGGTGACCTCCTGCTTAGGCGCTCTCATTTCCTTGCTCGCCACAATTGTCACTCTCTTTCCGCACGCCAACAAACCTCTGCCCCAATGGCCCTCTCACATATCTATCAACACTTTGCTATCGATTTACACGGTTTTATTTAAAGCAATGCTTATCTTAGTGATCTTAGTGTATGCCGCACAGCTTTAATAGACTTTGTTTTCGAACGTACTAAGTGCCATTCTTGTCCCGAATTTTCACGTCCCACTTCTATTATAGCATCGATAATCAAACTACGCCGGCACTCTTTGATCTCTTCCCACTCTCCATCTCGTCGGATCAGAATCGTCATCGTTCGATCATCCTGTAATAGTTTCGGCTGGCTCGTATTACGTGGCTCATAACTACGAGGGGCTAAGATGAAGGTGGTAAGGGCCAAACAGGTATTTTTGGACATAATTGGCTATGCCTCATTAAAACACTAAATCATAGTAGCTATTAAAGTGTCCAAGTTCTGTCCATACTTATAATGCTGTGGTGGTCGGCATCTAGCAACGTTCTCGTTACCATTTCTCGGTCCGAATCTAGGCGAGCTAGAAAAGAGATCTCGTCGGAATCAAACCCCAACTCTCAGGTTCGGAGTGCTAATTAATGCCAGGCTCTCTAATTATACGGACGTATCTTTAGATTTATTTATTATCCTCTCCCAGAGGGTCTTTACCTAAGAGTTCCACAAAATTCTGCATAACAGTAAGGTAGAGAAGCTTTATGTTTCCCTCAAACGTTTTGGCGTGAGCCGCCGTTGCATCTATATTATATGTACTAGAAACTATTGTTTAAACTATAATGGGGAGCTGGCTTTTCCCTAAGATTAACTACTTTATAATGCTTGTATATTGTTGTAGGCATTTGAAGCCTTGCTGTAATGTATAGATTGTTGAGGTCAAGTAGTTGACGTATTAGAAGTCTTTGCAGTATTTTCTCTCGCTTTTGCTTATCGGCCACACCTTGAAATATTGCATTTGTCTATATTATAGTGGATGTATAAAAACCGTTGCAATGCGATATACTTGGGGCGTGGAGCTCGAGTTCCTGAACTGCACCACTGTCTATGAACTCGAGCGCGGTGGACCCCATGATATGGTGCCATTGTCACTAAATCCAACACATTGACGTCTCAGCTCAATGTCCCTGTAAAAAGTAGGCAAGGGGCATAAACAGACGGAAGCACTGAATGAACCATGCCACAGATCACAAGGATTTTCTGGGGCGCACCCCTCCGTCATAGGCTGTCTCCGGAATACCACACTCCATATGCCCTTCAAGCACACTTGGCACCCTGGCCAGTAGTAGTGTAACATCCGTGCCTTGCTTGGTTTTTCCATCAAACAGCGATCGATGATCGACATCAAAGCTCCAAAATGGGATTCTGGAGCAAAACGGTGACCTAGGGTACCTTTTAAGGTGCCTGTGTTCTATATTATATAATATACGCACATTTCGTGATGGCGAACGCTGTCTCTTCTGGTGATGATGGTGATGTGTGCATATCATTCAAACTTCATTTCCTTGAGGGTTTATACGTGATCTTGGTATAATGGGTTGGCTACAACGTCTCTCGGCAGCGTCACTGCTGGGCCTCGTCCCTCAGGTCTCGGGACTACTCGCATTTCCCGGCGCAGAAGGCTTCGGACGGAATGCCATCGGTGGAAGGACAGGCAGTGTCTACCACGTAACTAATCTTAAGTACGTTTACGTTATATCGTCTTGGGCATACATTGGGAAGGGTATAAGTGCTGACAAGGGCGACAATTACAGTGATGTGGGCACCGGATCGTTCCGAGATGCAGTCTCTGGGTCCAACCGCATCGTGGTCTTTGATGTAGGCGGTACCATTAACATCACTGATCGAGTCGTCGTCTCCAGTAAGCATGTTTTGAGTTATCCACCCTTTCTCAGAAGAAATGCTTTGCGTCTATATGCATTGCATGTTCTCGAAATGCCCAATGCTTTATTCTGAATAGTAAATTCTAATACCTGGATTCGTACAGGTAAAGTATATATCGCTGGACAAACGGCGCCAGGGGACGGGATAACAGTCTACGGAAATGGACTCTCATGGTCGAATGCTGACGAATCCATCGTGCGATATATTCGCTTGCGCATGGGCAAGTCGGGCGATTCGGGCAAAGACGGCATCACCATCGCCGAGGGCCAGAACATGATCTTTGACCACGTCTCCGTGACCTGGGGTCGGGACGAGACCTTCTCCATCAACGGCGACGTCTACAATGTGACGATCCAGGACTCGATCATTGGCCAGGGACTGGACACACACAGCTGCGGTGGACTAATGCAGACCGATGGCGGTATTAGTCTGTTCAGGAACCTGTACATCGACAACAAGACGCGCAATCCCAAAGTCAAGGGCGTGAATGATTTCCAGAACAACGTAAGTTCGGCCCCAGACAGAAATCTGATTAAGCGCCTGTTTTTCTAACCTTCCGTGCAGGTGATCTATAACTGGGGAGGCGGCGGCGGCTACATAGCTGGTGATTCCGCCGGCCAGAGCTATGCCAACGTCATAAACAACTACTTCATTTCGGGCCCTACCACAAGCGTCACGGCCTTCACACGAGGCAACGCCAACTTCCATGGATGTCAGTATTCCCCTAATAGATCTGAGATAATTAAGATCCCAAAGAACATGCCCCTTTTTTCTAACCTACCCGCTTTTCAACAGATGTTTCAAACAACTTCTATGACTCGAACCGAAACGGCGCCCTCGACGGCACGGCGCTTTGCGTCAAAACGACGTGCTACAGCGACATGGACATCGTGACGACGAAATACGATTACCCGGGTCCGACGACGCTGCTCAGCCCCCAGGACGCGGTGACACACGTGCTCGCCAACGTCGGCACCACGTACCCGGCGCGGGACGCCGTGGACGACAAGCTCGTGGCCGAGGTGCAGAGCTGGGGCACCACGGGCCAGCTCATCAGCGACGAAAAAGTGAGTCCCATGTACGGCCCGGGGTACATCGCCGGCGGCACGGCGCCGACGGACTCGGACGGCGACGGGATCCCGGATGCTTGGGAAAAGCCATGGGCTGAATCCCAATGATGCGAGTGATGCTATGGCCATCAGCAGCTCTGGGTATGCCAACATCGAGGTCTACGTGAACTCTCTTGTGTCGTAGAAATTGGTGGGTTCTAGCTGAATAGGGCTGAGATGAAATAGCTTGGAGGGAATGTCTTGATCAATGTAGACTGTGACACTTCTTGCGCCGTTACCTTTACCTCTTCTGGCGGTGAACTTTATGGTATTGAAGCTGCTGCACCCCGGCAGGGATGATCTCTCCGCAATCAAGCCCATCGGAAAACCACCTCTCCGTTCGGATGAGAGGAGTGAAGAACCCTTAGTATTTCGTAAATCGTCTAAACAAGTAATTTCTCATCCAACAAGATGAGACTGTCCTTTTAGCTGTAAAATATACAGCCACATTGGGTACATACCGCTACTGCCCAAATGGATACAATATAATATTCATGGGCAGATAGTAAATAGTCCCAAGCGATGAGGCATGTAGGGTCTGTGAGCGAACACGCGGCTCAAAGATAGCGAAGGTGAAGGAACGTCATGCGCCGCGTCTCGTGCTGCTTCCTAAAACCACATGTCCCAATAAGTGAGCAAAGACAGCGTGGCGTAAGACGCGTGGAATATTACCCCGACGGAGCTTAAACCTACTAGCAGCCCTCATTTAAGTGAAGTTATTCAACGACACTAACTTGATAGATGCAAGAAAGGACAGTGAAGCCTAGATATTGAAATGAAACACATGCAAACACTATGCTCTTCAAACCATCGACGACGGAACGCGCATCGAGCGTTCCCCCATGCCGATAATTGGGCGGCAATCGTGGGTTTGTGAGCCGTAGGGACGAAAGACTTTGCAGCCAACCGGAAGGGCTCTGACACTTGTCAAAAGGAGAGGAGGTTGCAAGAGGCGTGGGGTTTGTATGTGGGGTTATTAGTGAAAAAGCTCAAGTCTTGTTTGTTTCTCGACTGATAAATGGGCAATCAAACGATCCCCTAATCTTCCCTACCCTGTCTTACTTTTCCTTCCCTTTCCACAATTGCCTCTGACACCAATACTACGTTTATGTCAGAATTAGCCATCGCACGATGCGCCGAGTGCTTTGCAATGGAGTCATCACAAAAGAGCTTTACATGTTGCTTGACTTTACGACCGAGTTACCTCGCGCTCGCTACGTGTTGAGCGTGCACAGGGATGTTTGATCACCGATGGTAGCTGAACAGTCCGCGCAATTTCACTAGCCTCTGTATCTAAGCGTTTATGAAAGGAAACCTTCTATTCCGCTGGTCCTAGCACAACATCGATCTGTAGAAGACGATAATCTACCGACTAGGTGGGGAAGATGTCCAACAACAAGGAGTCGAACGAAGAGAGATGGGAGCGAGGGTAGAGGAATGACGACGCAAGATCTGGTGGCCACATCAATCTTCCTCGTCATCGCCACCAGCAGCAGTCGCTGCGACGGGATTGTCGCCGTCAATGGGGACATCAACACCGACTTTGGCCTTCGAGCTTGGCTCGTCAGCATCGTCTTCCACTTCCTCTTCCTCGTCACCAGGCCCTTCTTCATCGTCTTCGCCGAGCGCGGCGTCAAGTTCCTCCTCGTCTACCTCCTCATCCTCCTCCTCGCCATCGTCGGCGGTAGGAGCAGTTTCTGTCTTCTGCTTCTTCTTTGGGGGAGCGTCGGCTGTATCGAAACGTGGTGTTAGTAACGTGTGGTGTCCCAGAATTCCCACGGAGAACCCTGGATCAAATGGCCATGGCAAGGTGAACATAGGAGAGGGGCAAATCCAACTTACGTTGTACTCCGTTCTTCACATCTGGCTCGCCTTCATCATCGTATTCTTCATCATCCTCGTCCGCGTCCTCGTCATCATCGTCTTCCTCTTCCTCTTCATCTGATACGCTAATCAATAAGCTCATTAGCGGACTGCTCGTAGCCATTTCCTGCAATAATTACTGGGAAATCCAAGCACATATGGTAACATAGTGCTGCTATTCTTGAGGACGAGGCCACGCTGACGCATACGGAGCCCTGAGAGCCTTGATATGCGAAGGACGACGGAACTGTCGAAGCCTATGCGAGCCATGGGCGCATTGGAAGCTAGGGAAAGTCTAAAGGACTGCATAAAACTTACTACTCCTCTTCTTCTTCGCTTTCATCACTTGGAAGTGCAACGAGCTCTTCTTCCTCTTCCTCCTGCTTTCTCTTACGGGCACTCATTTTGGGGCGTTTTCTTCGGGATAAGGGAGGTCAGGGTAGTGGAAAAGAGGTGATCAGGTGTGACAAGGGAAGGATGGAAGCAATTGGGAGCAGAAATGCAGGTTGGAAGGAAAAGAAGATAGACGGAGGGAAGAGAGGATGGGTGGGAGCTGGGGAGGGTAGGGGGGACTGCTTAGTTGTCGCGCCGGAGGAAGGCTGCTGGGGGACAGAGAGTAGGGGACAGTGGGGGAGGTAAGCTGGACACCTATGTAGCTAGGTAACTCAGGCTGGGGTTGGGGGCCCAGGCGCACTCAAGAACTGAGAGCAAGGAGGAGGGAAGAAAGGAGAAGGGAAGCGGGGGGGGGGAGGTCAAGCAGAAGGGTGAAAGAGCGAGTGGGTGAGGGACCAGAGCATAGAGGCAGAGCTTCACAGCTTGCTTTTGGCTTTGGCTTTGACTGGCGCATTTGCTTAGGACCTACCTACCTACCTACCTACCTACTTAGACCTTTACTAGACCTACCGCCCAGTAGCGTTCATTCAGCAACCCCGTGGGCCGCGCAAGGGAAAAAGAAGGCTGGAGTGGCCCCGGGGTGAACGGCGTAGAAAGCTTGAGGGACACAGGAGGAGGCGGAGAACGAGGAGAACGAGGGAGGTGTGTGGGCGGGTGGGAGTGCGCGCGCTGCGCTGCGTGTAAGTGAGAGAGAGAGGGCGAGCGACAAGTAGGCGTCATTCCGACCCGCAAATCTACCTATGGTTAAGCTCGACTATTAATGTACCATCTAGCGGGATGCCAGACCCCAAGAATGCCAAAGCCCATAAGCCATGGTGTTGTAGGAAGTGCACTCGATCTCACTCGGAGCTCTGCGAGCAATGGCGCGGTACCTCGCATTACCTACCATCTCCATCCTGCCCTACATGTGGGTGGGAGGGAGGGATGGATGGACCGATGGATGGGCCATCCCTTCAAGGCGTCTTCAAGGACGTACAATAGCGTGCATGTAGTCGACATGTATCCATGTATCGAGGTCCACCAGCTACTGGATGTAGCAAGGTAGCAGAGAGCTTGCTGCGATCGGGGCCGGCTTGTCTTGGTTCCTCGAGGGGAAAGCTCCAACTGGCGACACACTCCAGTCTAAAATGGAAGACAGGGCTAAGAGCTATGAGGAGTTGGCCGGTGGTTGGTCGGGAGAAGATGGGACAAGATTGGTGATGAGCCGTGTTATTGGTGATATACACTGTATTATTACTGTGCTGCATTGCACGACGCAGACCAGACCAATGGCCGGTCTGGTCTGTCTCTTCTCTCACCCGCGGGTATCCAGCTGTACCCCTGGCCATGGCGTCTGCTTCCTTCGTTCTCTTTAGGGGAGCTTGGGCCTCTTCAAAGTTGTGTCTTGGGAGCTGTGTTGCTTCTAAGCTTACCGGTAACCCGCAAATCACAATAGGTACCCGACATCCCCTTGCTCTGTCGAGGCAGTCCGGACTTTGGAAGCATCCTTTACCCCCAGGTCGACCCACTGTAGCCTGCTTCTTGGGTTTGTTTCGTCTTGTCCTAGAGCCTAATATGGAAGTTTCGAGGATGCTTAATCCCATAATTTGATTGGGCGGTGCATCCAGCAGCAGTCGCGACGATTAACGTACGACTGTATCGATGATGAATACCTGTTGACGAGCTGGTGTCTGCCAGAACAGCCAGCCGCCTGTCTATCGTGTGAACCACGCATAGGGGCCTCCTGAAAATGGCAGGATGAGGTCTTTTCTCTCGTAGGCTGTAAAACCGCGGCAACCGACCTATCCGCTTCCGACTGGTTTGTGAGGTCTACTGCTGTCTGAAACAGGACGATTGAAGATTGACTGGGGGCTCTCAGCATCGCGTCCGCGTTTTGTCCAAACAGGCTCTTCTTGAGAGTGATAGAAAGTCTCAGCAACTCTCGCGCTTCTGATGGCATGACAGGTATACTAGCAATCAGAATGCTATAGCGGCCAGCAGAATTGATCTTACTCCGGTTCCGATTCCCAGGACCAACCGCTCTAATTGCATCTGACAGAGCGCCCGTTGGTTATGTACTCATATACTCGATGCCTACTCAACGAAGCTCTAGGCACTCGCAAGTAGAGATACCTATCCATATTGTAGTACCAGGTGTACGGACGGGAAGGCATTTCATATTCTCTTCAGGATTGGTTGCACTGGGACGATATCCCAAACCAGCGACGTCGGCTGGTGTCGTCGCGCTTTGAACGAAGAGTAGATAGGTATTCAGCTGTTAGAATGAAGCACTTTCTCCCGTCAGCACTACAATACCTACATAGGATACCGTACACCCGAAGAGATCGCCGATACAACTGTTTTATTAGTTTGCGGCGGCTTGAATGTTATAGCCGAGACAGTTACGCCGAGATGTCTTTGAATTGGACTCGACCTGAATCTGGCCTAACTTTCGGGCCGGTCGAATTGCTAGACAGGATAATAGCCGACGAAGCAAAGAAAACAACGTCAACAGCTGTGGTCTCCAGCGTTGGATGAGAGAGCCAAGACAAAAATGATTGTGACACATCATCGAGTCCAAAGGAAAGAAAGCAGCACTCTCTCCGGATCACGAGGAAATTACCACTGAGAATATAGTGATCGATTTGGAATGGAAAGCGCGAGCTTGATCGGTGATGCTTACCTAGCTTCACTAGGCGAGAACTGGGGTAGCATCCCAATGCCATCCATCCTCATTTCGCGGATGCGGAGACTGTGTACATGCCGTGGTTATCACCTCATAGTTCCCCAGGCTATATATGTGCCTAATGTATGTCTTGGGTAACGTACATGCACTGTGCACGGGGCAGCGTGTCGCCTTGTACCATACATATCGTTAAGAAATCTCATCAAGAGTGGCTTGCTCAATTGTCCTCGAAGGAAAAGAAAGAAAGGGAAAAAGATTTATATCCCTGAGGTGTGCCTTAACGAGCTTGCTGGCCATCTAGTATACCTACTGTAGGTAGAGGTGTTTGACACCTTGAATGGATTTCCATTCTACATATAGTCCGTATGCCTACAATACCTAGTAGTTCTCCAAGGAAACACGGGCAAGGTACACTGGAGTAATGACGTCCAATGGTGCACAGCATGCATGTATGTATGCATGTAGATGTAGGCATGTATGTAAGGGCAAGAAATAAATCTGTCTCACATGGCTAGGTATCTGGGGTGCCTGACGAAGCGCGTCATATCAATACCAATTCGCGGGGGCTTAATGCGACCATGACGGATAACCTCGACTCCTTTCATTTCAATGGGACAAAGCTTCCGTTCCAGTTCTTTTCCTCTTCTGTGTAACACCGATGCCAACGGGCCAATGGTACTCGAGATGGCCTGCTGCCGAGAGGCGGACCGAAATCCTACTGTGGCCCACACTGTTATGGTATGGCCATTGTGATTGTATTGTAGATGTAGATGGGATAGTTGGACCTAGTGCCCTAGCACTGTGGCTACTCTATATATACATAAGGTTGGCCGTACCTGCCAACACACACCCATCCGGCCGGGATTGGTAGCTTTTGCTACAGTAGTTAAGGTTCTGCCCCAGGTACGGACATCTCCAGTTACTCAGCTGGTTGCGCATGTAAACTTTTCACCCTTTAGCTAACGAGGACCCCCGGCACCCAATGGATTGCCTGCAGCATACATTTTGAGGTAGGTTATTCAGTCAAATCTGATATTTTGATATGATTGCCGAGCATATCAGCTATGTTACATCGCAGTCTTATTAGTACAGTAGGTAGGTATTCTAAGCCTTACCTACCTTTTGTAATGAGCCTTTCTAATCAGATCTCGAGCTCTCCACCATTTGTGGTATCCGAGTAGCCTATATCTACATAAATAAACAAACAGCTTGGAATAAATCTCACAGGATAAACCTGGCATGTTTGGAAATGATGGCCCCATTTGGGACTCGAGATAGCCCTGGGCCATCTCACACAGTACTACCTCCACGCTTGCAAGTGCACTCAAGATCGCCTATATTTATATACTAAGGCTCTTAGGATTTTGTGTGAGATAATCTGTGTCTGAGGTGCAGCAACTGCTTAGTAGTATGGCTGTAGAGATCGACTGCACCTGTCAATGTTACTTGAGGTGCATATTGACCTCTGGGATAAAGCCCGACCTTGAGCGACCGATGCTACAGACCATCTTAGCTCGGGCAGTCAAATAACAGAGAGATACAGTAGTTGCAGGGACTGCACGGACATTATGGATGAATTATTATGTGCCAGGTAGGCACTGTAACATAAAGAAAATTCGTTAAGCTAGTTTTAGGGTTTGACTACACGGAGCATAGATGAGTAGGTAGGTATGCACATGTATATGTATGTCCTGTAGGTATATTGCCAAACCATACTGCACGTCATAGTACGTCGGCGCCAAAATATGCCCAGGCCACTGTAGATTCATTTGTTAATGTTATATGCATGTTTTGCTTTGTCTTGGCAGACCCTGAATACATATGTGCAGCAAGTACCTATCTAGGAGCTGTAAGTAAGCCTAGGTACCCATTACATAGGAATTGCGCTGTCCGGCTTAACAACGGATAACCAGAAAATGAAGAACGAGGAGAGAGAGAAGAAAAAAAAAAAAAAAAAAAAAGGGCCAGGCATAACAGACTACCTCATAAGGTTTTTAGCTTATTTTACCTAATCCAACAGTCTCATCGGCTGCTGTGCCCGCTACGCCCGTTATGCGGCATGTCCGGCTGAAGGCAGAGAGATTGGTAATTAGGTATTCTAGTAGCCAAGGCAGGCCAGGTCGACAGGCAGTTACGCTAGGTACTAAGCACAGTATTTACTGGCAGGGTACCTACCTGCTAATTGAGCATGCTTGTATGTAGCATAGGTACCTACCTTTAGGAGGTAGGTAACCGGGAGTTTGCCTTGCAGTATGCTGTGAGATTTGGATCTGGTGGCATCCATGTTCTCTACTACTACACTACCTGTAACCTTGATCAACCCAACCAACTTCTTGTTCTTAATCCCTGTTGTTTGTTCCCAGTTCCTGACAGGCCGTCATTCATTCATTCATTCATTCATCCTATCGTCGCCGCCTTTCTTCTTCTTCTTCTTGTCCGACAATCGCTGCATCTTACCTACTACCTACCTAGGCACTGCTAGGAGCGGCGGCCTACTGTGGTGGACATCGGGTGTGTGCGTGCGTTTGTGGCTTCGTTTCTTTCCACCCATTTTCCTCCTTTGGTCAGCGCCACAGATCCATTTGATCGTTTGTGTGTGTCAGTGTCTCAAGAGACCCCTTCCTTGCAGTGGGACCAGCAACATCGATTGTAGCTACGAATCACTCCCTACTCGGCCATTTTACACAACTTCTTCCTACCTTTTGTACCTCAATACCTTATTCCAAGTTTCTTCTACGACTTTCATCCTCCACTTTGTGCTTCGGGTGCTTGCATACTTTGCTCGCACTACTCTTGCATATATCCAGCCACACACTCTCGTTTATGCAGTCGTTCGTTACCCTCGAGTCCGACCAGGTCTTCTGACAACGACTGGATGCCTCAGCTCGCCTCAGTATCTCATTACGTTACTCCATCCAGCACTTTCGTCACTTCTTGTCTCAAGCCGCCTACCAGAAGCCCAAGTCCTAGCCTGAGACATCCATCGACTCGCCTCCGCCTTGTCCACACAATCGAACCCGGTCTCATACCTCGTGCCCGCTCTCGTTATCTCCAATCGACTGTCACTGGGAGTATGGATGGTCCATGATATTCAGAAACATCATCCATTCATTTTCGCCCTCTATTCGCCTGCCACCTGAGACACTCGAAACCACATTCAAGATAGATATCTAACGATCTAATTCTTAATATTTACACCGTTTGCTTTGTTGCTTAAGGAGGATCTTAAAACTCACGATATCGCGGTCGGCCAAAACATTACGATTACGCATTCACGTTCTTTAGCAAAGATCAGTGAGGACAATTGTATTGGGATATTCATACCACAGAAGCAACCTGGCTCCAAGCGCCTGGTTGAGGGGACAATGGCCGTTGTTCAGCCCTTGAATGATGACCCCTCGAGTCTCTCAGAACAATATCCTAACATACGCGCTGGTACCCATGTTACGAATTCTGGCTCGGGCGTAGTGCTGACCTCAGAAGGTGGCCCGGTTCGCTTTCCTCGTCGAGATCACAGCTTAAATGTTAAAGAAGCCGGGCGATCTGTTACTCGGGAGTGGAATCCGAAACACGCCCAGGAGAGGAGTCCTACTCTGCCTTCCCCTTCCCTCTCTTATTCCTCAACCCACTCGGCCTATAGACAGAACACTGGTGAAAATTCATATGATCAGCGCCATTACCAGTCTACACCATCTCCGACATATGCTACAAACTCAGTTCGCGACCCACGCTCACGGACAGGTTATGTGAGAGATACCTCTTCATCATCACCGCAGATATCCTCGCCGCCTCTCTCCCCGCGGTGGGATTCTCTTCCCAAGACCGCTGGTGGTTCCTATAACGATACAACGACGTCCGCTCCCAGCTCACCAATAACATTCGACTTTGGCAACAAGGATTTATCACATAGAGCAAATGAACCCCACCGAAGCATAGATTCAGTAGCCTCCGAGAGTAGAGACGAGTTCCCTGCCCTACCGGCGGCTAGACCTAACCCAATCGAACCCCCTATGTTCGTCGAGAACTTCTCACGGCCCCGAGTCCCGAGCATCAAGCAACCATTCCACGACGGCCCTCGACTGCGATCCCCTACGCAGCTCCAATTTGACCCTAGTCAACACGATTCCGCTAATGCGTTTGCTGGCCCTTGGCCGCGATCTCGGGGTCCATCTATTTCCTCGAATCAGTCTGCTGCTACATTCGCTTCTGTCCCTTTGAGGCCTTCGTATGACTCTCTTCATCGGAATGACCCGCGCGGCAGGGTTCGGCATCCCCCGCCGATCCGTCTGCCCGGCACCTACGGCCGGGCAGAGAGTAGCGGACCTAGTTCAACTCGCGATCCCATCCCTAGAATGGCTTCGCTACCAAACGATGAGCTCAGGTCTAGCTACCGGTCCCAACTTTCTGCCTCCACTGCCCAAGGAACCCTAGCAACCGAGAGGAGCAGTGTACTAACCAAGAGTAGCTCTGTAACATCTGTTTATGGAACCGTTGATGATTCTCTTAGCGTAGACGATGTATTAGGGCTCTACGACAAGGGATTCGACGATGATTCGGCACCAGAGGATAATGATCTGAGCGAGTCACCACCGCCGACAGCGATCTCGGAATCAAGCAAGGGAAGGACAATAGAAGTGGACATTGTGCCTGCAGTCGCCGTCACCGTCTCCCGACCACTTGAACCGCCTACGATCTTGAAGGATGATGGCCCCATCGTACGCGACTCGGCTGCTATTTTTCAAGTTTCCGACCACCAACCGCCACAGGTGGAGTCCCCAGCTCCACAGAACCAAGGCTCCGATACATCTGAGGCCGTTGAACACGCCTCCGAAGAAGATTTCACTCCATCGCCCCCGGTCCGCCACGAAACGAACTTGACAATGACCGGGGAAGACGAGCGTGATAGATATGGCTTCAAAAAGGCCAACCAATATATCACATGTGAAGAATATGACCGGTGGGATAGCGAATACTCCAAGTACCTCGCCCGACGACGGAGGAAATGGAACGTCTTCTTGAAAGAAAATGGACTTATGACGGATTCTCCTAACCGTTTCCCTCCACGCTCTAACAAAACTAAGCGGTTTATTCGAAAAGGTATACCTCCAGACTGGAGAGGCGCAGCATGGTTTTACTATGCTGGCGGTCCTGCTATCGTGGCCAAGCATGCTGGGTTATATGGTGAACTCCTGGATTGTGAGGTGAAGGAGATAGATGCAGAGGCCATTGAGCGCGACCTGCATCGTACCTTCCCAGACAACATTAGATTCCGCTCATCAGCAGCTCCGAGTTCGCCGGTTCACGACAGGGCATCAGCACGAAACAGTCAGCAGACGGTGACAAGCTCAGCGAACAATGCCGCTATACCCGGCGAAACACCTATGATTTCTTCCTTGCGCCGCGTGCTCTATGCTTTCTCTGTCTATAACCCACGCATTGGCTATTGCCAGTCACTTAATTTCCTAGCTGGTTTATTGCTTCTATTTGTCGAGTCCGAGGAGCAAGCGTTTTGGTTACTCAATATCATCACGAGAGTATACCTCCCCGGAACACATGAGATGAGCCTTGAAGGGGCCAATGTTGACCTGGGTGTGCTGATGTCGTCCATTCGAGATACGATGCCTAACGTATGGGCTAGAATTGGTGGTGAATTGGATGGCACAGATGTCGCACGGCCTAAAAGTCGGCGCCATAGACAACGGGCTGAGCTGACGACTCGTTTGCCCCCCATCACTCTCTGCATGACAGCTTGGTTTATGAGCTGCTTTATTGGGACGTTACCGATTGAAAGCACTCTGCGTGTGTGGGATATATTCTTCTACGAAGGCTCCAAGACGCTTTTTCGTATTGCACTGACAATCTTCAAACTTGGCGAGCCTGAAATAAAGAAAGTAGGCGACCCAATGGAGATTTTCCAAGTCGTCCAGACTATACCCAGGAGGATTATTAATGTCAACGGCTTGATAGAAGCATGTTACAAGCGTCGCAACGGATTTGGACATCTCAGCCAGGAAAGTATCGAGCAAAAACGCCTGGAGCGACGAAAGCACGTTAAAGCAGAGAAAGAGCAGCTTGCGTCAGGCGAATCGTTTGCATCAGCGAACGCCGAAGTGGGAAGAAAAGGTACTTTGTTCAAACGAAAGCCCAAGGATTGAGAACCCTCAATCTAGCTCTGCAGCGCCATTACATCGTCTGGGGCTTGAGATAGTGGCATAAACGACATATGATGATCGACTTATTGCACTAGGTGCTCGAGTATCAATTCACTCAACTAAGGCCTTGATTTCAGGACGCAAACAGTACCCAACGGCACATTTTTTTCGGAGGCTTCTATGCTTCTATCCTTTGCACTTACTTTTTTCTTTCTCTTCGTAACGCATAATGATGTGACGATCACTGGATTCGAAAATTCGGCGGAAAAAAGGATCGACAGAAAACTTTAGAGATTCTGATGCAGTTGTGTCATGACATCTTACTTCATATGCAAGGCGTACGATGTTCGACCATTGGGTGAAGATATCCAACTGTTTGGGAGCGTTGCATTAACTGCTAAGAGATGGGTTCGTGGACCATCGCGGTAGACGGACAAAAATCGCAAGGACCAGCATAATCTTTTTTCTCTTCTCTCTTTTTTCTCATCGGCGGGTTGGCATGTATAGAGAGGGGCTACCGCATGACGGAAAACTACTCGCATCATGTACGGAGGCATACGTGACAGCATATCATACCTGGCCATCACGGGATTGGTTTTAGCATAGCATATAAGCATTCTGCATTCTCGGCGGTGCAAGGCGTTGGGGCGATGAAATACAAATCAATCGGCATATATACATAGAACAATCATACAATACAGGGCAGTTTTCTATCACATATAGCCTACAGAAGATCGCTCGTATGAGAATTTCGGCATTCCATCTATATCGATTCTAGGACTCGTTGGTGTCAAGTGCCGCTGCGTTCGCGGTAAATACTAGTGCGGAGGACAATGGCGATGTAGAATCCAAGGCAAAAAAAAGGCGATGATGACTAGATAGCAGAGGAAGGATAGAGATGTTAAGAAGATGATTGCAACATCAAATGGTTGGATAGTCCAAAGCGTATGTCGCAGCCACCCTACACCCACGATGAAGCATAGTTTGCCTTGAGCGTCAACATACTATCTGAACCAGAATCAAAGACAGAATTTGACAGCAGGCCTTGGAAAGAAAGTTCGTAACCAATATCTCAAGCAAGCGAACGTTAATAGACTTGATGCCTTTTGCAATTGTTCTACAGACAATGCTGAATTTGCAGAACGTCAAGTCTCCTGCACTCATTTCCGAATAAAGCAAAGTCGATGCGAACATGGCTGCTAGTCGACTCGATTTGATTCCACGATGGTAGCAATACTGCATCATCTGCGTAAAGACATCTTCCTTGGTAAAGTGACCAATCACATCTGACATTTCCGGGCACTAGAAGATCATGTGCATGTTTGGTCGTAGGGATGGATGACAAATGCATATTCTGGCAATCCATTCGTAATCCTAACAGCAAATCGCGGAATGTTTGACTTTCAAGATATTCAGGAAGTGATCGATATTGCCAGCACCGCAATTGTGGACTACAACCTCAATTGCTCAGGGCCCCCTTGTAATTCCTAGGCCGCCCTGCTCTTTCTTTCATATGGAGTGAGCCAATGAAAAAAATATGTCGCAACAACAATCCCCTGCCGCAACCAACAAGATCAAAGCAGTCTGCTTTGATTTCGTAGGGACATGTCTAGACTGGCATAGCACCATCATCGCCGCTCTTCCCTCAGACTTCGCCTCAGAAAGCAAATCAGATTTCATCCTGGAATGGCGACAAGCCTACTTTGACCGCAACGACGAATTATTCTCCTCTGGTTCACAAGTCGAAGATGTAGACATAAGTTACCGTCGAGCATTAGAGGAAGTCCTCGGGCGGCCCAAGAACATCAGCAACAAGCATTTATTCACGGAAGAAATCAAAACGCATCTGATCGAGCAATGGCACCATCAGAAACCGTGGGACGAAGTCCCCGCGGCCATCCGCGGCCTGAAGGAGCGCCACGGCTACGAAGTCTTCGTGCACGCCAACGGGACGACGCGGTTCCAGCTCGATCTGGTCCGGTCGTCTGGGTTGGCGCACTTCGACATGTTATTCTCGAGCGAGCTCTTGGGTAGTTATAAGCCCGCGCCCGAGAACTACGGGAAGGTGCTGGAGTTGTTGAAGTATCGACCGGAAGAGGTCGTCATGGTCGCCGCTCACGCTTATGATCTGCGAGGCGCGAAGCGCGTTGGGCTGAGAACGGTGTATGTGCACAGGTGGACGGATGACGTTTTAGAGAATCAAGAGGTGATTAAGACGGAGTTTGACGCTTATCTTGAGGATATGTCTGAGTTGGGCGCTACGATTGCAGGGCTTTGATGTTGTTCGCAGTATGCACATAGGTATTTGTGAGAGCAGGGTGGGATGCCAGCTCGGTCTTCCGCAGATGATGAACCCGATAATTCCATGTACTTCTCTCCACCAACGGCGGCAGCTATGAACCTAGATAAGTCATACGAAGAACGATGTATCTACGATTCAATGCAACAATAGCAGAAACGTAGCATTGCGAATACATTCGACCTTATAGCTGTGGGAGTAATTGAGAGCAAGATCTCTCTCAATGATGACTTTGCCGGCGTGCACTGCCCTGAACAATCACAAGTCGCATTGATTCGACTAATTGACGTCTCATTGTTATGTAAATTGACTCCAGCAGTAGAGCCATCTGTACACCCTCCGCGGCTCGGCATTATCATATCCCTGCTCACCTGAATAGTCTATCAGGGCTTCCCTCCACGATCGTAAGTCGTAACACTCTACCGCTGTAAATATCAATCAAATGAAGTACTCGAGATACTAGCTTCGTCTTCCTCCCCTCTCCCCCTTCCTCATTTACCCCTTATCCTCACTATGCCGTTTCCTGGGCATCTGCTGCTTAACCTGATCTGGTCTCCCCATAGTATGAGTAAATATACGATGATCCTCATTCCTCCTAGATTTCACGAGCCTTGTTTGCATTTCTAGTGTTCAGATGATGAGGTCAAAGAAAAGACAGGCATTTTCGGGACCGGAGTTAGTCCATTTTAACCCAGCGCATCAGATGTGACACGATTCGATCTAATCGGGTAGCCAGCCTTTCTTTTTGGCCTAAATATCTGCCTTTTTTCTTTTCTGGTTTTCTTCTTTACTTCCCAGAAGCCTTTGCGTAGCGCGTAACGTAGCTCTTGACGTTCTTGTCGAATTCGGGCCGGTTGTTCCTGTACTCGTCGGCGATGCGGGCCTCGAGAGGGTCATCAGGGTTGGGCTCCACGAGGAGCTGGCGGACGGCCTCGAGAACGGCGCGGACGCGGCTCGCGGGCTTCCAGTTCTCGGGCTTGAGGACCCCGAGACAGATGTTGCCCATACTATCGTTTGTCACGTTCGGGTGGTAGATGCGCGTCGCGAAATTCACCTGGGGAGCCTTAAAAGGGTAGTCGGGCGGGAGCGTCACGGTGATGTTGTATACCCCTCCGGCGTATGGTGTGCCGGGGGGCCCCGCGAGGACGACGTCCCATTTTCTTAGGTCGGACTCTGAGGCTACATTTATGGTCATCCCCTGCGGAGGATTCTCCGTGCACTCTTGCAGCTCCTGTTGCTAAGGGTTAGCTTGATTGTTTCCGTCTCTGTCTGATTGAAGATGAGGGGTAGGATGGAGAGATTCAAGGAGGATAAGGTGTGACGTGTGTGTATGTATCTATCTACCTTTGTTATTCTTTTCTGGGAAGCAGCCATGATTACTACCTAGTCTGGAATGCTGTAGGCAGTTGATGTTTGGACGGTGAGGCTGATGATTAGAATGACTACCTCGAAACGTGGGGTCGAGTAGCTCCGTCTAGGCGTGTAGCTTCAGCTTCGGTGACTCTGCTCAGGCGAGTAAGAACAGAGTATTGTATGTACTTATGTATGAGTTGGGTAAAGGGTTTGCTACTGTACGTAGTAGAAGATGTATCGCTCAGCCCGAGTTGTTCGGAGGAAAATTGGGGATACTGAAAGGAAGATGGGTATCTTTTAAGTTGCCGGCTAGGTGATATCATGCTCGGCCGGGTGGATGAATGAGCAGGCAGCTGCTTGCTTCAGCTACCTAGGTAGGCAAACCATCCAGGTGGTCTTACAGTAGGGCCTCAGCAATGAGGGGCAAGTACCACATTGCAGGGACCCCTGTAGATGAACGACAGCGTGTTGTACCTTGTGGCTACTTAGGTAGCTCTTGTGGGCACCCGCAGTGCCAACCTAAACAGCCCGAGCGTCCTTTACCTAAAAGATACAGCTCTGTCCGCCTATCAGCGTCCCCCCCTCACCACCCCACGTTCCCCTTTTGGTATGCGGTGCAGCCTCCCGTACTGTCGGTGAATCCTGGTGCTACTTGACGCAATAACCCAACTACCTACCATACATTAGGTACCTAGGTAGGTACTGTAGGTAAAGACTAAAGGTAGCAACATATTATGATCAGTCAACGCTGTTTATGGAATACTGAGCGGGGAAGCAATTGCCTCAAACAGGCCTCTGTGTGCGATAACCAGCATTCCACTACACCGGCTATGTGTTGTGTGTCGACGATAATGTTGATTCATAGACAGTTTTGTCCCGTCTTCCTTGCCAGCTAAGAAAGAGTTCACATTGGTCTCACAGACGTGGAATATTGCATGAGACAAGTTTAGTGACTAATGTCTGGAATGAACGCTATATTTCGCTTGCTCGATGCTGGGGAGAGAGTCGCGTCAAAAGCATTATAGGACTTCCTTCTCTCCCCATACGGTTGTTCAATTTGCAATATCTTTGACCGTAGATAGACCCAGAAAGTGATGACCCAGATCTTAGCCATCAGAAAGGACTCTGGTCCAGTCAAGCTTCCTCCACCGACTCTTGAATCCGTCCACCCTGCTGTCTGGCTTGTGCCACCGGCCTTGTTTCTTGATCACATGCGGATCCGCGTCGACCATGCCCCCCAAGATTTCCCTGGCAAATAGATCCCCCCTAGGCCATCGATTAGAGTCTTCGACCACATGGCCTAGGCCGCCGTCTAGCGTGAACCAGGCGTGGAAGTATGGCATCTCTTTCGCGATGGACCGCCTAAACGCCAATTTTCCAAGACCATCACGCGCCCGCGCCCCGGTATCAATAATCTTCTTGTGCTGTGACCATTCCTCGTCCGCTGATAGCATTGCCTCTTTGAAGAAGGCAGGCGCCGTGTCTCCCAGCTCATATGGGATTGGCACCGCTTGCATTGCAGCGTGCATGTGTCTCTGCGGGGCCGCGGCGTTTTCGTAAAACACGACCTCTCTACCCTGTTCGTGATATAAACGCGTCAGGCACTTCATGAAGTTTCGTATCTCCTCCCACTCATCGTCATCACACTCGAGCAAATTAGTCCGGTGCTGGATAGGCACGATGACGGCGCCACCTTCGGTCAGCTCCGGCTCTGTAGGTAATGTCAGATATACTCGCGTGCCTAACGAGATGACGGGCGCCACAGGAGGCAGATTTCGGTCTTCGTGGTGACAGAGCTGACAGTTATCGAGTATCTTGTTGATTTTTTGATACTCATTGATAGCAGTGTTCCTGAGGTTGATATCTGACTTTTGCACGCGTCGTGCCAATTTCTCTGCGTTCTCGTCCATGTAATCAAGATCATCGTCGAATTTTCCGTCTTTGGCAATACGTTCAGCCAGCCGAAGCCCTTCCCCTCCGGCTTGGCCCCTTGTGCGCCTCTCTTCTCGGACCATATCTTCTATCGTCATGTCGTCATTTTGTTCTACCAGTCCCCTTTCGCGGCCTCGTTTGGTATCGACTGCCTTGGCTTCTGCCCGTGTTCCTGCCATCATACGGCTTTCCATCACATTCAGAACAACAGCTTCGGGGCCCTTAGCTACAAAAGAGGCCGCGGCTTGATTATATTCAACTTCGAGTTTAGCGGCGTCCGGCGCTTTCCTCACTCTTGCCTTCATCATCTGGGCTTTTAGTCGGTTCAGGGTTGTCTGATCTATTTGCGTCGGTTGGTGAGAGGTAGCATCATTAGGGATGACGGTGCCCTGGTCTAGTTCCGCACGTCGTGGGGATACTTGCCACTCCTCACGCTCGCCCGTAGCTAGTTTCCTCTCTTGAAACAGCTCACCGCTAGGCTTCTCTTTGCCTACATACCCTTCCCCATAGACCTGACGCCTATCCAGCTCGATCTTCTCCTCACGAGCATCGTCGAAATCACGTAGATTTCCATACCGATCCAACGCAACCTCTTCCACGGTACGGCCAGTCGTCTCGGCCACGCTGTAGATACCCTTCAGCTTTGTCATTCTTGACAGCGACCCGCTGTCCCCGAAGGTGTAGTTAACCTCGTGCTTGGCGGGCAACTCAAGTCCATCACTCGCTTTGCCTTCATTAAGGTCTTGTAGATGGGCTGCATTGAGTTCCCTTGAATGTATTATTCTCTTTGGTTTTTCCTTGGGTGGTGGTGGTTTAGTTGGCTTCGAGCCCTTTTGTGTGTAGTCGATATCGAGGGCGGAGGGAGCTGTCATCCACGAGTCTCTAGTGAGAGGCGGCGAACGAGCAGGTTTCTCATAGTCTTCGGCAGCTAATTCTTCGTTGGGAAGAGGCAGGTCCTTTTTGGCATCCGCAGATTTTAATATACTTTCCCTGCGCGTATCATGGTTGGCCTCTTGCTCCTCACGATGGTCTCGCCGATGACGTTCCTTGCGGTCCCGATAATGGCGATCGTCGTCTTTTGAGTGGCGTGATCGCTTATGTCTGTGACCATCCTCTCCCTGATCGTCATCTCTGCGCGAGCGATGATGTCCATGTCGGTCGCGATCGCGGGCTCTGTCTGCGGAATGGTCGCGCCTGTGGTGATGGTGGTGACGGTGTTTACGGTGGCTTTTCTCAGCTGGGTTGCGTGCGTCTCGTTCTCTCTGAACCTTCTCAGCTGCAAGCGTCTTCTCGAACTCGTCAAGGCCGTCCATAGCGCAAAAAACGAGGATAAACTAGTTGTGTTTCATGGATATCGATGGCAAATATCTAAGAGTTTATTGCACAAGCTTCTCATTGATCTAGCTGTATGGGAATGATGACAAGGATCCGACTATTACATAGAGGTGAAATCGTGTATGGATTTAGAGGTTTCGTGCATCTACCCCATACAATATGCATGCATCATGTATATGACTGAATCGAGATGACAGTAGTTCTACACCAAATGCGCCTTCACACTTAATGTACATAGATACTTTACCTAGTACTATAGTTATTACATGTTTTGTACCTAAGTACTTGGGTAATGGAGCACACGCATGTTGATGTACATTTCATATTGATTGCCTGGTATCAATAATTATAAACAATTAAAGAGAACCAGTGGTCTTGGAGGGAAAACATTCCATTCTCAGTCAACTAGGCTTGCAGAAAATTGAACGGACAGCCGTGCTCGAACCCGAATCGTCGCCTTTTAGACCAAGTCAAGCGCGCAGACCGGCCCCACAATAAAGGATTTGGCGGGAAGTTAATGCGACGCGGTTTTCCTGGGTCACCCACTTAACCACTCGGCCATTTTCCATTCTTTCTCCCCACTTCAACTCCCCCACTCCACTCGACATCGCGCGCTCGTTTCTCAATTTTCCTCTCAAGTATATCCTGCCGCCACGGATTCCCATTCGTCCATACCTTACTTACAGCGTCTAAACGACTTACATCTATTCCTCTATCCAGCTATCCGTCTATTTGGTAACAAGGAATTAGAAAATAAGGAGAGAAGGGTAGGATCTGACTGCTGTGTCTTTGGATGCCGCAGCGCACCAGCTGTAGGCATATCAAGTCGGGGTGTTTGCCATCAATCCTACCAGCACATGAGCGGATACATTATCAATCGACCTATCCATAGAGAGAAAACAAGAGTCTTTCTCTATGAAACTGTTTAGCTTCGCTAGTTGGTGACTTATACCGCGTCCTTTGGTCTGACATACTGGCTCCGACCAACTTTTCGACGCGGATATGCCTAATATTGTGCGGCCTCGTCCATTAACCAGTCACTATATTGTAATACATATCACCCGAAAAAACGACAATGTCTTCTCTCATCAAACCCGCTCGGCCTTCCGCCAAGAGAGGCAGGCAAGTAATACGTCCCAAGGGAGCTGGCTCAACCGATCGTATAAAAGAAGTTCTGATCAGAAACCGGATGGAGGGCGAGCAGGCCATGAGTTCAGAGCCTACTTCTTCTCTTTCCACAGCACCTCGTCCTACGAACAAAGATCGCCCATCGTGTCCTAATCCCCGATGTCCCAATCCTTCAGCACCTGTGCAGGACGGATTTTGTTCTGCCTGTGGTCGTGAAATCGACAGCTCCAACATTGTTGCTGAAGTGGTATTTGGTGAAACTTCTTCGGGCGCCGCCATCGTACAGGGCAGCTTTGTAGCCGCCGACCAGGGTACGACTCGGAACATGGCGCCGGGCGTTAGACGCCTCGGTGGACTGGTTGGGGACAATCGTGACAAGACAATCCGTGAAGGTGAGCTTCATGAATCGTCCATCCCCCCTTTTTGGATTACTAACATGCAAACCCAGCTCGAAATATGATGTGGGGTTTCAAGTCGCGGCTGAGGAACGTAACCGAAAGCGCTATCGAATCTGCCATCATGATTTTCAAGCTTGTTCTCAATGAAAATTGGCTTCAAGGCCGCGGCATGGACAAGGTAGTCCCCGTCTGCCTGTATGTAGCGTGCCGGAGAGAGGATAAGTGTGATGTTATGCTCATTGATTTTGCTGAACTTGTCCATGTAAGTGAGCTTCACAATGTCTACCACTCTGAGCTTGAGTTAATGTACCGTATTAGATCAATGTTTACGAACTGGGCCACGTCTTCAAGGATTTGAGCAACATCTACTCCTTCCAAAACAACAATGTGAGACCAATCATACCAGAAGATTTGATGATGCGGTTTGCCGAAAAGTTAGACTTCGGCGAGTTCACTAATAAGATCGCTGCCGATGCGACAAGACTTTGTCAGCGTATGGGTCGAGATTGGATGGTCATGGGGCGTCGCCCATCAGGTATATGCGGCGCCTGTCTACTGATGGCTGCCCGTATGTGGAATTTCCGGCGGACTGTGAGGGAGATAGTCTACGTCGTCAAGGTCACAACACATACGATTGAGCAGCGTTTAGACGAGTTCACAGTCACTGAAAGCAGCACTCTCTCCATCGAGAACTTCCTAAATCATGAATTTCTCGAATCGCGCCATGACCCGCCCTCTTTCTATAGGCAAAGCGACGAGTGGAAAGAGAAGATGGAGAGAGAAAGAGAGGCTAGTGGAAGGAAACGGAAACGAGCTCTAGAGGATATTGACGGAGATGAGTCAGGTCAAGCAAACGCTACCAGTACAAGTATGCCGCCGCCGCCAAGGCCAATTCTACCTCCTGATGTCTCAAAATTACGCCAAGTCGCGGATTTTTTACCGAGATCATTCGACGATACAGAAAGTAGGGAAATCGTGGCTCCCTTCGATCCTACTCAGATTCCCAAACCAGCCCCCAAACGATCAAAAGATGTTGTTGAGGGTCTTAATGCAGAAGATCCAACAAGTACCGAGGCTATAGACGAACTCGTAGAGATATACGGCGCTCCTGACGCCGGTAATGGAGGCGAGAGCAATGAAGTCGTCGAGGAAGAAGGAACGGCAACCCAGTCGAAGAAGGGTCGGCGTAATAAACAAGGATCGGAAGAAGAACATCTCAAATTTGACGAAGAGTGGGAGCGTGACGAAGCAGAGCTCGAGAATCAGATCAATGAGGTCATCAACGACCCTCATAGTTCTGCGCATAGCAAGGCTCTTGCAACAGCGGCTCATCTTGCTCATATCAAAGCTGAATGGGCGCTCTCGTTACTTCCTAGAAAAGAGTTGAAAATGGATGAAATCATCGGCGAGGATGAATTTGCCGACGATCCTGAAGTGCAATTCTGCGAGCTTGACCCAGAGGAAGTATTAATCAAAGAAGAAATCTGGCTGAACGCCAACAAGGATTGGGTGCGGAAACAACAAGAAAAGACATATAGGCAGCAGATGGAAGACCTAGGCCCCCCAAAGCGCAAGCGCAACCGAGTCAAGAAGCCACGAATGGGCGAAGGCCAACTAACTCCGGCCTCTACTCCTGGGGAAGCGGCCATTGATGTAATGA
Organism: Xylaria sp. MSU_SB201401; assembly: GCA_002288965.1. Classification (NCBI taxonomy): domain Eukaryota; kingdom Fungi; phylum Ascomycota; class Sordariomycetes; order Xylariales; family Xylariaceae; genus Xylaria; species Xylaria sp. MSU_SB201401. The sequence continues at coordinate 62,032 of NPFG01000039.1, forward strand.
AGAACCGCAACACGGTGTCAAAGAGGATCAATTACGATGCTATTGCCAGTCTGTTTGGAAGCAGCAAGAAGCGTGGCCCAGGTTCTGTCGTTTCTCGGATGGAGAGCGATTCCGCTAGCCGGATGACTTCCCGTGCAGGCAGCGTTTCGGATGCTGGAACACCTCCCCCTCGTAGCGAAGGTCCCGAGCCCTCCGCTGAAAAGAACGCTGCTAAAGCCGTTGATGATGGAAATGACGGGGATGTGGATGAAGATGAGCCAGCGCCGGTCGTGTACGACTACGAGGACGATTTTGAAGATGACGGTTATGGCGATGGCGACGGCGATGGCTATGACGACGGTGAAGGAGAAGTGTATTAATTTTGCATGACTGGCGTTTGTCGATTAAGCTTTGGCACGGTGCATATTTCGGTGTACTATCCCGATGATGTGCTTCGGGACTTGTCAACTAGATGAGAACTTGCTCTCTTGACCATGCTCGTTAGGGGCCAGACTTGGTTTACGGCATGGACTGTATTTACATGTATTCGCGAGCCACCTTAGGATGCACACCTGGAGGGAGCCTTCTAGCCACCTGTTCCCATTTGGGGTTCTTCTCCTTGTTCCAATTTTTGCGATCAAGTTAGAGCGAGAACCAATCTTGAGTTGCTTGCTTAGGTAGTAAGCAAATGGACAACATGGTTGAGACTATGGTGTGCTAGCCGATGGAAATAAATCAAAATATGCTTACGATCACCTACTTGCGCATGCTCAAGATAATACTAACGTAACCCCTGACCTGGGATAGACTTAGGATTGTTCCACTTCATCGCGAACGCTCATCCTCTTTTCTTCAGTTGAGTCTTAAAATACTTATTACTGCTTAGATCTATACTCCGAGCACTGATCTTTTAGTTATCGGGATCTGACTTGATTACGCAGAGCTACGGGTATACGATACCTTCTCATGTGTGTTTCCTTCACGCGTCAAGTCGATTGAACAATGGGCACAAACCAAAGGCATTGTTTAAAGACAGTCTCATATAGTCACGAGAAACCAATTTCCAAATCGGCATAGCTAAACGCCCTTACACACTCGGAAGTTCCGTGAACATCACCTTTTTTAAATTTGATACAAAATAGTTCGAGTTATATGTGTTTATTAGGTGTATTTATCTAGTTGCTGGGGATTCTTTCGTGCTGGAAAGGTTAGTAGTTAAAGGGGTAAACTTACAGTGTTTCTCAATTATGCCGCGGTTCCTGCAGCATTTGCGCTTGCATCTCCAGCGCCATCGTCGGAGTCTTCACTGTCAACGACAGTGGAGGCCGATTTGTATTCACGAATGGGCTTGTTCCCTAACCCAGCCTTTGTTCGCATAGCTGCGATCTTGGCTCGGACTTTCTTGACGATAATCTGGTGAACGTTCTCACCTTGATCATTCGTAACGTTCTCGAAGCCGTCACAGTTGAGCCGTTGGAGGAGTTGGTCCATGTCGTCATATCTGTTCTCTGCGTCAAGATGATTCATGATGTGGTCAAGGAAGATGTCGTCCTGGACCCTACCCCATTGAATCTGGAAATAACTGCGAATATCTCTGGCGGGGATGCCGGCGATTCGTGAGGCTTGTGTGCGTTGAGCTGCTGGTTGAGACATCTTGCTGTTTTGTTAGTAGTATGCAGTAGATGAGTTGTTGTATGTTTGGGTTGTTGGTTGAGGCTGGACTGAGAAATGTGTTGTTGCCGTTTCTCTATTTGTAAAACTTCTCGACGCCGCTCGTGTTCTTTGACGTCTACTCTGGTTATTCAAACTCTCATCTTGTCAATCGTTACATCCTGCTAAAGATCAACACTCGTGTTGATCGATCAAAGCTTTTGTTCTTGAACAGCAGACTTCTCATGCTGTAATATCTTCAAAGCCCCCACGGGTTCAAACACACCAGGTGGGCCACTAATCGTCAAAACCTGCTTGTGTTATCCAAGGTAAGTAGTGCTGCAACAGATTCTCGGTACATAGAAAAGGTACATCGTAGACAGCAATGCTGTGACAGAGCTAGCATAAGTCCAGCTACGGACACGACATCTCGACCTGGTATTCCAAGCCTTTGAGTTAGACACGGATTGGCACTTGCAAATGACAGGTACGGCTTTGTGACCGGGGGGCAAAATACAAAGCAAGAGGCTTCAAATTCGATTTCTTTATTCTCGCTGCAGCACCACTAACAAGCCCATTATCCCAAACATGACCGTCTTGAGCCACGGGTGCTCCCCAAACATGATAGTAACGTAGCCGACAAATGGTATGTACCCGACGACGCTCCCGATGATGTCCTTCCTGTCGAGATAGTCCTGGCCGCGCGCGTAGAGTTCCGTGTCGTCGGCATTGTTGTTGTCGCCCTTGGTCAGCAGCTTGGCGTGCGGACCCGTCCCGAACTTGCGCACGACGCGATGCACGATGGGTATGTCCTTCCCCTTGACGTTGTAGACTACGACATCGCCGACGTCGGTCTCGGCTATCAGGTTGCGATTCCACAGGAACAAGAGGTCACCGCGCTGGAAGGCGGGTTCCATGGACCCGGAAAGGACGACGACAATGGGGGAGGGCGAGTCGGCGGCGATGGAGAGGCCCTTCCACATCTGTAGAGTGCGAGGAAATAAGTCAGTCGGTCGTGTTGCGAATGGTATTACATTCGTGGAAGTTGTTGTGGTGACAAGTGGGAGAAGGAGCTGCACGCACCATGAATGCTGTGGACATCATCAGCGCGAAGTTGAGCAGCTGCGCAGCTGCTTGCCGCGGGTTCTGCAGGCTTGACAACATGACCGGCAGGTTGACAATTGGTCAATTCGGTGATAGCGAGGGTATTGTGAATATGACCACGGTATTCCAAGAACCTCTGCTGGCCTATGTACGCAGAATCGTGGTTTAGGGGGAGGACCAGCTACCTGGGTAGGATACTGCCAGGTGGTATCGTGTCTGGTATCCTGGCTTCGATAATGACAGGTTGTTTAATCTAGATCCAAGCACCTACGACAGTACATCTGGCAGTAGTGGACCTGAGGGTGAGCCGCATACAGTGTATATTACAGTGCAATTCTATTTGGTTACTGTGCCAATAATACTGTGTACACGCATCTAAGACTATTAGGCAGAAGGCATACTACTAGGGTACGTACCTAGATACTCATGTACGAGGCGCATATCGAGTCATCGAATCGGAGTTTCTAAAAAAGCTAAGGATTCCTAACAGAGCTGTAAGTAGATCCTCGCCTATGCCTCCGCGATGCAGCTGCACAGTATCTAAGGCTCCCGTGAGCAAAGACGCAGCAGAAGCCACCAGTCAAGTCAGGCTCTGGGAGATGATTTCAGCCCAATGCCGTTAAATCGGCTGTCGCATCACATAGCACTGCCTGCCAATTACTAGGGACGATGACCCTAGATCAGCCTCTGTTATTGGCGTCAGCATGCCTTGCCCCCAATTCATACTTCTAGACATGGGGGAAAGGTCATATAGTGCCACAAATGCAAAAAGTGTATCTAGTAGTCCCACACATGGTCACTCATGAGAACATAGGGATTTAAAACAGTAAGTAATAACTAATTATATTACAGACTGCGCTTAACCCTTATATAGGGTGCCCAACCAACGTCTAACTACTATTGGTGTATAGCTGTACCAAATAATGTACCGATGATAGGAATTAAACCTATTCTATATACTATAGCAGTCACCCGGTCTTAGATTCAGGTCTCTCGTATAACATCACCTTTTGGTAAATAGGGTATTCAAGGTTTGACCTGTCTAATATACCAGTTTTTATATATTTCGGCTTAAGTCTTTAATGCTAATCTGTCAACCCTCTTAGTCTAAGATACTAAGGTACTAAAATTCTATTCACTCTTATTGGTCTGTGCCAGTAGACTCGCGGAGCATCTTTTTCGTCGCCCAGAACAACAAGAGATGGGGACCCCTACATTGACGCCGCTGGCAGCGGAACCCTTCAACAACGATTTGAACCGAAAAGAAGTTTGATACGATTCACACCTAGCGCAACACTGCGGCATTGAACATGCTCTCTACTAGCAGCGTCCGAACCTAGTTCCCTGCTAGGCGCAGCCCCGCACCCATCGCAGAATATATCACTCTTCTGCAGACTCGCTAAATGGCGGCTTAGCTACTCGGTTGCAGTTTATCTACTTGCCCAGGTGATACCACGGTGTATAGATGATGTATTCCGTCTCAGGACGTGCGCAATTGACTGCCGACCGATTACCAACATCGCCAGTGGACCCCTGAGATTCTAACGTCCCGCAGGGGGCTTAACATATATAGTATAGTGACTGTACCTATCGTTGTTTGTTGTTACAACCGCGAGAAGCCGTAATTGGCTATCAAAATCTTGGCAGGTCACGGAGCCTTCGCGGCCTCTAAAAGGATAACTATCTAGTTATATACTTTGTATATATATGTAAGTGTTCGACCCTCAGGTCTTTACCGTGATAGATTTTCTAAACAACAACTCCTCATGATCCGGTTCCATGCGAAAAAAAATGCGTCAGCTTCCTTCCCAGATCATAGTTGCTATTCTGCAATTGGTAGTGACTACTCTGCAACTTGTCTTCATGGCCTTTACATGGCTCAACTCCAGGCGCGTCCGGCCGCCTCCTAGTCAGCGTATGAAATTCTCAGAGTCCCACATATAGACTATCTGTAACATATGAAGTTTAGACAAAGTTGAAGCGGCAATGACGCCCCAGCACGATCTTGAGGGATCATCCGTCGATGCTCGAAGCACAGCTGGCAAACTTCAGATGCCCACCACTCAAATACCCGAGCCTCTCTGTGTTCCAATTTCGGTTTCTTCTTAGAGTATGCATGATAGTCCAAGGTACACCGAGACTTGCGAAGGAAGACAACTACCATCGACAACTCATTCATAGACAGTCAGCCTGTGCTATACACCCAAGCTTAGAGTTATCGACTCGATTGTATCTCTCCATCGAATTGAAGCTCTGTTATAGGAATAGCATGGAGTTCTCATGTCGGGAGGTGTTATGCGGGAGAGCGGCAGTGCAGCAACCGACACTCTACACTGAAATCAGATAGATATCAGCAAGATATGTGTAATAGGAATGGCCATGGCGTTGTGGCTAGCTTTGTATGCACACCAGCTCACATTGTGTCTCTATGGTAATAATGTCTTATCACTAAGGCCAAACTCAAAGAATGTAGGATGCCGGTTGTGACTGAGGTTGAGTTTTCCCCAACAAGACTCAACATTAGCTACCTACCTGGTATGTAGAAAGCTATTGTGGCCTTTTAAAGCCCACTCCAGTATATTTGCAGTTGTACGTGTTGGAAAGGTGGGAAGGTCGGTCACACGACTCCTACTTGCATTTCTCCTGTATTATTAGTTATTAGAGGGCGGAGGTATAACGCTAAAGAAGACAGGACCCTTAAGAGTATAAGTTTTATGTCGGTATCCCCGGATGCAAATTCAGATACATCAATTCAAAGATGACACCTGCCTCCTAGGAGTTCTTGATGTAAATGTTCGGTACCTGCTTAATGCGGGTAGGCTGTTCTAAGTCCTCGATGTCATTGTGAGTGAGTGCCGAGGTAGGTAGTACCTTTGAATCGATACCTTAGTAGGTATCCTATCTATAGGTACATTCGGCCAACATGCATCGTGCTTGCCATGAGCCATCATACCTGATCAGCATTCCTGGTAGTCGTGACTCGTGTGTACAATGCCGGTATAGTATCGCTCTACACCTTCCGATAGTCTACGGTGTTGTTTCTATTCCCAGCAATGTGGGCTGATGCTGGTCTTCATTCGGTTTCATTTTGTGCCCTCTCAATTCTCCATGTCCATTTATATCTTCCCCCCATCGCCTACACTCTCGCCTCTTCCACAGTACCAACCACAATATCCTGCTGCATGACCTATTAAATCCTTATTCTAGGACGTATATTCCCAACCACTCTCCCTGCCCTATTGGTCCCATTACTACAATACAATATCTCCAAGATGCCGCCGACGGACACAACACCTCTCCTCCCGCAGTCCGAAAGGGAACCGACGCTAGCACCTCAGGGAGACAGCCATGTAAGTCGCCCATGAACCGTTATATAATACGAGAAATATCTGACACCGTACAGCCAATTACCCTGAGGGCATGTCACTCGCCTTGGCAGTTCATCAACCAGAAGCTTTTATTTTCCATCCGGTTGGCTCTAACCTCATACCTTACCTCGGTCGCTGGCGTGGCCCTCAAGTATAAACTCGAGACCGAGGACAACCACAGTGCGGGGCGTATCCCATTCGAGTTCTCGACTATTGCCTTTGTCCTACTATGGATATACCATCTGTTGACCTCGGTATGTTCTTGATTTCCAGCTCTTGTCCTCGAGCCTGACCAGTATGACAGACATGGACTGGTTCACATACCTTCCAGCGCAGCAATTCGGATGAAGATGAAGATGAAGATGACGAACAGCGCGGTTCGTCAACCCAAACTCGCATCGCTGAGTTCTTCACGCCACCGGCTCAGCCAACCACTCTTCAACAGACAAGCTTCAGTATATTCTACACTATCACCCATGTCTTCTCGTTCCTTCATACGCTTCTCTACTGGTTCGTCTTTGTGCCGGCTGGCCATGGTGGATTCAAACCGCCCAGGTTTCCACATCACCATCACAGCCCCGGCAACAGCACGGCTGCCTTCTATGACCCCAGTAAGCAACGCTACTACCATCTAGGGCTTGCGTGTGGTGTTGATGGTGAAGCTAATATCAGTAAAGGCAAAGGATTGTTTGAAGAAGATGATATCAAAGCGTTCAGCATCATCAACGTCTCTACAATCACGGCCATCATAAGTCTCCTCGAGATTCTAGGTCTCAACAGTATTCGCCGCCAAAGTGTACGTGAATATGCTTGGAGCCTGATGTCTTCGAACTTTGACTAACACAAACGGGAACAGCCGGTTATAGGACACGTAGCTGGCACAGCGGTTGCAAGCGGTCTGTATCTTGCTTGGGCTGGAATTGGCAAGCTTGCAACCGGCCACTGGGGTTTGTTCTTCTTGGACCCTGAACTAGTCGGCAACTCTCCTGGGGCTGCAGTTGCGGCTGCTGCTGGGTTCATCATCGCAGCTCTATTCAGTGAGGGTTTCCTGCTTAGCTATTCTTGAATCCCATACTGATGGTCCAACAGTATTTGTGTGGATGTACGGTCTCATTGCGATCAGACAGTCGATTACGGCTACAAACTAAGCACTATGTTGGTAAGCCCCTGGCTACTACCCCGGATGATTGGGGCAAGGTTATCGCCTGCTATGGAAGTAAAAGGCTCTGATGGAATATGACAATACCGAGTATTATGATGATGTGTACAATGAAAGTGTTACACATCCGATATCGAACAGTCTGCTCATAACCAGCCCAACCACACGAAGAGTTGGATGATAAAATACGATGCAAATGTCGGATGATACTGATTCGACACTGATAGCGGAGCGATGCGTTTCAACACGTTGGGCAGGCTGATGAGGAGTAACGAGGTCTAGACCTTGATTCGAGGCTCAGATTGCTGATTAATGGGATTGAGATGATGAACTGTCAATTCCTTCGAGTGGTACACCTACTTCTTTATTCAGGGGTCAATGGAAGCATCTAGATTGCTTTAGTGTCTAATTTCTGTACTTTCTTTACTTTGAAACTCACTCTCACAGAGAAGGTGACCAGAATCAGGCCGAAAGGAGACCCTACTTGGTCGTCCGATCACTGGTTTATCATCTAACGAATGGAAACTACATATTACAAGTAACAAGGCTATCCCTGCTTGCTTCACCTATCTTGGGTCGAGATTAGCTCCCGATGGCCTAAACCGGCGTCAACCTAGCCTACCCAGTACACTTGTAATCTAACACACGCCGGCCTCATCTCATCTGTGACAACCCTTAGATTTGCCATGTGATTTAGATCTATACACGTCAATACTGACTTGTACACTATATTACTCACCCGAAATATCGGTCAACACTTGCTAATACCACCCCTCTTGTTCTGGAAACGAGAGGAATAAGATAGTGTTTCGATCGCGAGTCTTGGCAAGGCGGCTAATAGGTAAACTCTCTGTTAAGCTTATCTCGGGACCATCCATTCAATCAATGCCACGCGGGCCATCTCTACAGCAGCCATGGAACGTCACCGCGTGTTTCCCCTGCTATTCGCCTAACGCAATAAGTACATGGTGTTGAATCGGGTGCGATTGTGTAGGTAAGCAGAGGATGATGTACTGTATGATGATGATGTTGTCTCATGGTACGCTCCTTACCAATTCCCATTGCTAATTCGTCTCCTTTCGTTGGGCTTGGGCTACAGGCTCATTGTTTCGAATACTATTGGATCTGTAGATGTTTAAGCAGGGTGGTTTTTATGCGGTGTGTCATACAGAAACGAAACGAAACGAAACAGCACATCGTGTGGATGGGTATCTGCCCAATCATACTCGTCTCTCTTACTCGTCGTTCAGTCAATAGGAAAGTACCTACTTGTATGGAGAGGGCTGACGGCCGATGATCCAGGATACAGCGACAGCCTACGTATAAGTGGCATGCGAATGCGGCCGTATTCGTGTACTGTATCTTATCATCGAGTTCCCTCTCTACCTATTGCACAACTATTCACAGGTCTACATCTATAGTATTAGGATAATGTGTAAGATGATACCCTACTACTAGGCCTGTACGCCGACGGTCTGGGACCCGTGACACTGCCTACTACAATGCCTCCTGCGTGTACAGTAGGTATGCATGAACACTGACAGGTACTTAGTCACCGACTTGGTTAATCAGTACATTGTACAGATATGGTAGTGTGGGAGGGTGAGGGTGACAGTGATGGTGATTAGTTGTAGGCGATGGTGGTACTAGCGCAAGAACAACGAATGAATTGAAGCGCTAGCTCAGAGGTGGTGGTTGTTGTGATGGTTGTTGTGGTGTCGCGCCGGCCTGCTGTCGTCATACTTGCCGGCAGTTAGTGCAACCCCAGCCTCCGGTGAGCCCTTTAATTCGTGGCCTCGATAGGCAGGCTACAGGCAGGCTACAGGCAGGCTCACCACCCTCTCACTTCACTTTACTTCGCTTCACTCCAGGTACCTACAGTAGCACACACCTAGGTACTGTAATACCTATCTAGTTGTACCTCCACCAATTCGTCTATCTTTAGCCCCCGTTTTCTGGCCCCCCATCTCTGCGTGCATTGCATCGATCAGCCCCCCAACCGGGCCCTACCTGGGCAGCGGACCGCCCAACACCCCGGTTACGCCCAGCCAAAAAGCAGGCTGAAATGCCCAAGGTTACCCAGTACGACAAATGATTGAGCGTGTCTACGGTCGTGGCACCGCCATTGGGTCCATTGGGTGCATGGATGGATCCCGCAGGTTGGGTACCCAAGTATTACCAACCCAGTATGGGAGAGAGTACCTACTATACCGTAGGTAGGCATGGAGAAGAGGACGGTATAAATATCCACGGCACCCCCCTTCAATTCTACCCCCCTTCTTTTGTTCTCCCTCCCCCACCACCGTCGTCAAGGGTCGCAAAGTATTATAAGGATATCTCCAGAGACATTCGTTTGTTCTCTCGAGTTGACTCTGGGATAACACCGCCCGGGCCCGTGCTCTCATCACACTCTTTTCCCCCTACACTCCTTTTTTTTCCCTATTCGCTCTTTTCGTCTGACGGACAATCCTCTCCACGTTCTTTTCGTCGCTCTCTAGCCAATTCGCACAATCTCGAGGAGAAGCCGCTGAACTGTGTTCGTGTGCTTTTCCCCGAATTTGCCCATCGCGCCTTACACGCTGTCTCGACTTCTTTTGCACCTCCAATCGACAACCGCCAACATGTTCAAACGCTCGTTTCGATCCTCGGACCGAGTCGAAAAGTCGGCCAGGCTGAAGAAGTCCAGCGCTACGGCACGCGATCCCCAGAAGCTGTCGAAACTACAGCAGTCGCTCGAGGACACTCTTCCTGTCAAGAGGTCCCTCACCTCCCCGATCGTCACCCTCATGGTCGGGCAAGAAGGGCGGCTGTTCGCCGCGCACGAGGAGGTTCTGTGTCAGTCGCCGTTCTTTGAGCGCGTCTGCCGCGACCAGTACCTCGATGCCCAGAACAAGAGGATTTCCCTCCCAGACGAGGAGCCCGAGATCTTCTCGGCTGTACTCGAATACCTCTACAAGGGTGACTACTACCCCCGCTTGTTGCACAACAAGCACCGCAACTCTTGGGAGCTCGAGGACGCCGTGCGATCCCCGGATCCTTCCACCACCCCCCGAGGCGGCCGCGGAGCCGTCGAGGCTACCATGTACGTGCCGAGCGTGGACCAATACCTGCTACGGGACACCGTCCTGTACTGCGCTGCCGAGCGATTCGGACTCGAGGAGCTCAAGCGCCTTTCTCTACGGAAGCAGGGCCTGCAGAGTGGAATCGACGTCGCTACGATTCTCCGGTCCGCCCAGTACGCCTACGACAACACGCCCGACACGGACTCCCGGCTCCGCGCTCATTATCTCGCTCTGATCATCCGATGTCGCAAGACATTCAAGAGGAGCGGAACCATGCAAGCAGAGATGGAAAAGGGCGGAAAGCTCTTCTTCGACTTATTTGTGGCCATGTGCAACCATCTCGACGATGTTGTTGACATGAGCAACGCTCACACGCCCAAGACGATCTGAAGGGCAAAAAATATAAAACCACCAAACATTTGGTCGCTTCTGGATTGTGTTTTTCGTGGAGGACTCTGATAGTCTCTTTTTGCGTGTTTTGCGAAGAAACGGATCTTGTTACGGGGGCGGTGACTTGGCGTTTTGTTCATTGTTTTCAGTTTCTTCCCGATCACTCAGTTCTCCCAGGCATCTCAGCTCATCAGATTGGAAACACCATTTGGGAGAGCCTACTACATGCTCATTGCAGCAGACACTCCACTTCTTCATCGAGGTTTGGCCGACCACTTTTTGATGAACCTGAGCGTTCGAGGAGGGTGACAGGGTATGGACGTACATGATTCTCAACCCAACTCATCCCTCGGCTCTCCGATTTCTAATGACCCCAACATCGCAACTCCATAAAACACGGCCTAGAAGCTCTCTCCGCCCGCGTCGCTTAGGCTAGGCCCAGAACCCTCGTGGACAGAACTCACCGGGAAAAGTTGTCTCCCCGCGAGAGGGCTTTCCCGGGTGTACTGATCTATAAATGGTCGAGCCGCGTACAACAGCCAGCAAATGCGGCGGAGAGGGAAGAAAGAGCTTTTCACCACTCAAAGATTGGCAAATTTGTCTTTTAACACTGCGTTTGCTATGATTTTTCACCACACGACGAAGGCCCGTTCGAATACATGACGGCCGTTAGAACAGCGTTCTTGATACCAGATTGTTACTAGGATGGGAAGTGAATATTATCAACGACAACAAAAAAAATCACCACCTTCGCCGTGGGCAAGCGGGGAGGACAAATGTGACCACAGGCTGGCGCGCCTCTTCGCTGCCAACTCCATCTCTTATATGTCAAGAACAACAAAAACAAGGGAAAATTCACACAAACACTGAACCAAAAAAAAAAAAAAGCACCAATGTACCCTCCATACATGTCTATCGAGTCAAGATTGTAAAACCCCGAGATAACAAAATGGACTGTATGTTTTGGTGTGCATCAACCCCCCTCATGAGCAATCCCTTGGCATGGTTCCGCTAGCGCTCAAGCCGGCATCAACCAAAGTTCCTCACGACTTTATCTCTTTATCTTCCTTTTTTCTTTTGTGTATTCTCTCCTTTCTGTCCTTGTTTTCATCTGCGAAGAGGAGGATGGGGAAGACTGAATGAAAAGATAAGGAAGGGGAGATGGGAAGTGAGAGAATGGGAGGTATGATGCTGAAGAAAATGGATGAAATCTTTGATCTAGTTATAGATCTTGATGATGTAACTAGTATCAAAGTCTAAAAAAAAATTCCAGGGAAGAAGACGCTTTCCCTAGTGGAGAGTGTCTGTCAACGACCCCGGCCAGAGCCCTCGTCAGGGCGAGATAATTGAGAGATTTCGGCCACCTCAACTTCTGATGCTTTCTTTTCTCTTGGGCTTCGTGATATGTGTGTATGTGATTGTCGTGTTATTGCACGTACCATAGAACTAGTTGTTGCCTTATGGCTCGATATATTACAGCTCTAGATTCTACTATATTGAGCATCCTCCAAGCACATTCTAGTCCGCACCACACGTATCGCTTTACCGTGGCGTTAGACATTCGCCTTCTCGGCACGCCTCCCATCGTTCCGGAATACCCCGTATTCGCACTGGTGAAAAACTCTCTGGGAAAAGACCCCGTGGGTGACTTTGTCGATTGCCAACGTCCTACTAACTCTGTATGGAAGTTGTTTTAGTTTTGGTATAGAAGGCGAGTTGAACGCATTCATCAGCTTCTTTCAGCTCCGCCCTATATCGTTGGTATATACGTCTCGCATGGCGGAAGCTTTTCTTCTAGATGTGGGCTTTCGATAAACAACACTGGGGCACAGCTTCCATGGGATGAAGTCGTCGACGTGAGATGCCCGCCCAGGTAATGTCGGATCAGAAACCTGAGGCAGAGATTGAAGGTCCGTATTCATCAGTTCAACGAGTATCAAAGCTGGAACATTGACCTTGTAGATGACGTGCCTGGTGGCCTAGCTAGTGAACCTGGCAGTATTTTCTTATAGTAGTAGCTTTGACACGTCCCCCCTCCACACACCGCGAAACGCGCCTCAAATGCGCATGCCCTCGTTTGCAAATCGGCGTCAAAAAACGACAAAAACAACCTAGATAAAACAAAGATCTAGCGGAAAGGCTGACGCAGGGGTCAGGCTAACCTCCTGAAACTAGCGGCCACTTGCAGATGGATTCACTAGCAGGACAATGACCCAAGTTTGATGAGTCGGGAATGTGTAGAGCTGACTAAATGTATTGGGAGACCGCTCTCTGATGGACTTCTTCTGGAGTCAAATGATTCTGTATAGATCTGTGTTCGTAACCGTAAGGATATTCCTTGATTGTAGTGACGATCTGGAGGCTGGGCAATCAAGTGGTGACTGCCGATGCACAACATAAGACTTTTTCATGCGCCTCTTCACAACGGCGCTGATAAAACCGTGTTCACCCACGGTTGCGCTCCAAGAACTCGCGTCTGGTCATCCCTTTGGTCCATAGCTTCTCCTCCTCCTCATTACATGGCCGGTTACTGTATTGGATGGCCTCCCACCTCGTCAAGTAAAATGAAAAGACCCAGGAACCCGAGAGCAAGATCAGACCGTTAACCCAGAGGGCGCCGGGCAGGTCTCGTTTAGGAATGGCTCCTTTGAGCAACTGAAAGGTGGCGTGGCCAAGCCCAAGAGTGAAGTAAGGGACGAAAAAGTCCCTGAACCGACGGTGAAAAGTGTAGTAGGCGACGCGGCGGAAGACACCGAGGCGCGCGGGAGGTTCTAGCGCCGGGCCCGCGCTATTATCAATAATGGCCAGTAAAGCGCAGACCTCTACGATCAATACGGGGATTTCTTTCTTTGAAAGTGCTAGAATAGGCATGGCGGTAGGTGGAATTAATTGGCGACGCTTTTAGGTAATGATAGAGTGGCAGGCTTGTGTGACGAATGAGGATAACGGTCGAAGTTGTGATATAATGGTGCGCTTGATCAACAATATATTATCGGGGGTACTATCGAAAATGGAGGGAAAGCAATGATGGATACTTATATAAAGCTCTCCACAAGGAACACGAGGCAGACTCTTATTGAAAGGTTACTCTTGAAACTCTACCCACATACTCAGTGGGTTAAACTCTCTACTTGCCCTTTGGGCTGAAACATCTATACTATTTCAGGGCCTTTCTTGAGAGCCCAATATGCATAACTAAGGCATAACGACTGCACTATATAACTTGGTTGATTTAGCAGAGTCCAGGCATATCTATGCATACCTTATGCAGTAGGATAAGGAGGAGAATGCATCCATGATCATGGACATGGGATGAAGAACACAGTTTATCTATCTATAGGCTTATAGAAATAGGCAGGTTGAGACAGTTCCAATTGATTATCTCGCTCCTGATTTCTGGTCTAAGTGGTTATGAGCTCTTTTTTTCCCCTATCTTCATCACAGCCATGCAGATGAACCAGAGCAAGAACAAGGGTATAATCACTCCTTAACGGATGTGTAAAAAGAGTATAACAATAGTATAACCAGCTTACCACCAGGGTTAGTGAGAAATAAGAAGAACCTTAATTATCAGGCTCACATATGGTAGGTAGTTGTAATTGATGTGGTAGGCAATTATAGAACCCCACATTGCGGGGTGTGGGGGTAGAGGTAAGCTTCTCTATCTACTGCCTGCTCGCCGAGTCTAAATAATTTTTGCCTGCATCAAAACGCTGCAGCAACCGCCATCTCCTTCTGCCGCCCGGCCCAATAAGTCTAGGTACGGACACAACCCGCCGTTAACCACTTTTTCAATATATTACCCGGGGTTCCCAACGACCATGGCCTCCGAAACAAGCGCCGCGTCGACACCGGCCGGCGCCCAACAGCCCGTAGCCATTGTCTGTGTCGGCATGGCGGGGTCGGGCAAGACGACCTTCATGCAGCGCATCAACGCGCACCTACATGCGCAAAAGGAGCCGCCCTATGTCATCAACCTCGACCCGGCCGTCTTGAACGTCCCCTTCGAGAGCAATATCGACATCCGCGACTCCGTCAACTACAAGGAGGTCATGAAGCAGTACAACCTCGGTCCCAACGGCGGCATCCTGACGTCGCTGAACCTCTTTGCCACCAAGGTCGACCAGATCCTGGGTCTCCTGGAGAAGCGCGCCGCCCCAGACCCGGAGAACCCGAGTAAGAAACTTATTAAGAATATTTTAGTTGACACGCGTAAGTCTTATTTTGCTCACTCTGTGATCTATCGCATTTCACTTGACTGACAGATCCTCCAGCTGGGCAAATTGAGGTCTTCGTGTGGTCCGCCTCTGGACAGATTCTCCTCGAATCTCTCGCCTCTTCATTCCCTACCGTCATAGCCTATGTCATCGACACCCCGCGGACGGCTTCCACCAGCACATTCATGAGCAACATGCTCTACGCCTGCTCGATTCTCTACAAGACCAAGCTGCCCATGATCTTAGTATTCAACAAGACGGACGTGAAGGACGCCAGCTTCGCGAAGGAGTGGATGACAGATTACGATGCGTTCCAGGAGGCGTTGACGCGAGACGAAGAAGGCAACGCCTTTGGCGGTGTCGAGGGCGAAGGTGCGGGGAGCGGATACATGGGAAGTCTGCTCAACTCCATGAGCTCGATGCTCGAGGAGTTCTACGCTCACCTCAGCGTCGTCGGGGTCTCGTCTATGACCGGACAAGGCGTCGACGAGTTCTTCGCCGCTGTAAAAGAGAAGGCGGAAGAGTTCAAACAAGATTACCTGCCCGAGCTGGAACGGAAGCGGAAGGAGAGGGATGAGCAGAAACGCAAGATGAGGCAGAAGGAGTTGGACAAGATGATGAAAGGCATGTCGATGGGCGAGAGCAGCGGCACAGCGGAACAGAAGACCGCTGATAATGATGACTCGGATATCGAGAGTAATGATGGCGACGACGACGATTACGCAGATGTCGATGATGAGTACGACCGCGAGGGACTGCAGGCGCGGTATGCGGCGGCGATGGAGGCGAACCAGGACTCGACGATGGATGACGCCAGTTTCGCCAAATTTCTTCATTCACAACGAAGGTAAAAAGGAAATGGGATGGGGAGTTTCTAGAGGGAAAAGTGTTGTTATTTGGAAATGGGCATATGGTAAGGCAAGGCAAGGCAAGGCAAGGCAAGGCAAGGCAAGGCACAGTCACAAGTCGTGGAGTTCCTAGGACGATAGCATAGATGGCGCAATGATACCAAATTTGAATTTTGACTTTCCTTTCTTCTTCCCATTGTCTTTGGTTCGAACAAGCCGATAACAATAATGATACTAATCAGTCGTCATGAAAAACTCCCAACTCCTATGATGCTTTTCCTCTATATGAGGTAGCTAGCTTGCATTCTGAGCGCAGCTTTGATCATCACTGTCGTTCCGCCTCATCCCACGTCGTTCATTTCCGTAGGCGTGGATCCCATCTCCCGTAATTTCTCCTGGGCCACCTGAAGCCTCTTCTCACGACATGCGCAAAACCAGCCGCTGTCGGAGAATATCATCGTGACAGATTCTACCGCGCCTCGAACTGCACCATCCTATATTTCACCGTTAGCCGCCAAAGGTCCAAGCCTCATTATCTCCTCCGCCACTGTTATCCCCCTCCTCTGCGCCTATACCTCCTCTCCATCGCACGGCGATATCCTTCCCCCCTTTTCCATGCTATATATTTCCTTCTGTGCTGGGTATGAGAACGTACCTCTTGGTCCGCTCCTTGTACAGGATGCGGCAACCGCATTCCTTGCACCGGATAGTGTCGCTTCTTCTGAGGGCGAACTTGAAGCCGCAGTCGCCGCAGATGTAGTTTATCGTGGCGCCCTCGAGGTCGAAGGTGCGCGTGACTCCGCCCGCGCCGCCCGCGCCGGGGGCGTTGCCCTGGCTCGTGGGGATCTGGTAGGCCTCGCGCGACATTGAAGCTGAGTCGAGGGGGAGGGAGTATATCGGTATTGTTTTTGGGATTACGAGATAGAGATGTAAAGTTTTTCCTGGTCGAATGTCGGTTGAGAATCGAGGCTGAGGTGTTTGCGAAGAAGTGAGGATGGGGATTGTTGGTTGGTTGTATGGAGGGGTCTTGATCTGACGACGGCTGGGTTCACTGGGACGGATTGATGGATTCAAAGAAAAAAAGGCGGTGGCGGAAGGCAGGGGATCCGGGTGCGCTGGATGAACGCGACTTAGCGCTAGGGACTGCCTTGCAGGGCCCGTTAGACGGAACTTAGCACTTCCTGGTACTTACGAATGTAGGTACCCTTGACACTTATTGCCGTAATTCTTTTTCAATGTGAAAATTTACCCAAATATAATTTTCTCAAGATTGCAGTTCCTGGACATGCTGCGTATTCTTTTTTGCCTTTGCCTCTATTGGTGGCTTACCTAATTGCCTTTCTTTTGAGGCGTCATCCCAGGAAGTCGTCAATTGCACAGGTTTACCATGGGTGAGGAAACCTGAATGGGCTTTATCGAGTTGAGTCTCATAGCATTAGCATGGCATTCCATGATTCGTATTACAAGCTGTCCAGGTGATGCTAGCAGCGTCATGCCTACTACGCTGAAGATGGCCTTAAGAAACCCTCTTAACTAAAAATGAGATGAGCTAAGCAAGCTAGAACAGAAACGCGTAGGTTACGCTAACCCGAACTTGGAGAATAACCTCGGTGTTGGGATTAATACTTGGACGGGAGCCAGAGGCCCAGAGCTTCCATCATCTCTCCTTCGGCGAATAATCTTCCAGTTATTTTATATCGTTCGATCGCTCTTTTGGCACGACGCCATTTACTCTTATTTCGTGCACTCTTTTGTTCATTCATATCGCATAGACCTAGACCAGTATTATTTTGCATATAGTTGAAGTCCTCGAATCTCGTCGCGTTTGTATTAGAGATCGCGAGCTCTACGCATAGATACCTAAAAGTCATCATCACGTCCTCAAGGAAGCTGTTCCACAAACACTGCAATTTAAATCATGGCAGAACCCCCCTCCGACCCCACCATACTCCCATCAGACAACTCGTGTCCATTCTGCAACATTGCGCAAACCTACTCATGCTTCCCGCCCGAAGAGCCCCCGGCCCCGAGCTCTCTAGAGCTCGACCCCTTCAAGCTTGCCCCGGCCTCCTTCGTCGTGCTATCCACGCCCATGCTCATGGCCTTCCTCGACATAATGCCCCTCTCCCACGGACACCTCCTGCTCTGTCCGCGGTCGCATAAACCCAAGCTCTCCGACGTGTCACCCGAGGAGGCCGCCGAGCTAGGATCATACCTGCGCATCCTCTCCAAAGCGTTGTCCCGGACAACGGGGGTCTACGACTGGAACGTCGTGCAGAACAACGGCGCCGCGGCGGCGCAGGTCGTCAACCACGTCCATTACCACCTCATCCCGCGTCCTGAAATCCGCGCGAGCGGGAAGTTCCGCGAGAGCTTCACCATGTTCGGCCGTGGACAGAGGGAAGACCTCGATGACGACGAAGCGGTCGAGCTGGCTGCCAAGTTAAGGGCGAATATCGCGACCATACTAGCTGAAGAAGCGCGCAAAGCGAAGTTATGAGAAAAAGGATGCAAGATGGAAAAGACAGGATTTAGACAAGCTACGTGAAAAACATAATTATGTGACGTCGTAATGCACACCAACGGACACGGACCGAACTACTACGTTGTGTTGTTCTCAACGTCGAATTACTATTAAGCTACCACGGGCTTTTTCTATCTAACCTTTATCTACCGTTTTTGCTCGATGATAGCGCAGACTAACGCCGATGACATTGATTTTATTCGGACGAGTCCATTTTGTTTATTCGTCATCGCCGAAGAAGACCTTCACAGGTAACCAGGCGTCGCCGCAGACCTTGAAGCGGTCCTTGAGGTTCGACAGCTTGGACACCTCCTCGTCCGTCAGAGACCAGCCGTCGAGGGCGAAGTTGCTCTCGATACGCTCCTTGGTAACCGACTTGGGAATGACATCCCAGCCATTCTGGATACCCCACTGAAGGAGGCACTGTTGGGGTGTCTTGCCCTTCTTCTCGGCGATCTCGAGGAGCGTCGGGTCCTTGTACAGCGGCGAGTTGGTGCTGCCGAGGCATGAGTAGCCGGTGCAGTGGATTCCCTTCTCCTTGCAGTAGGCCACTAGCTTAGGAGACGGGTTGTTGGGGTGGAGCTCGATCTGGTTGACTGCTGGTTTGATCTATTGAGATTGTCCCGTTAGTTCTCGAGGGGGATTCTCCTCCTCCTCATCGTCATTCCCTCCTAACTCAATGGGGGCCATGACATACCTTGCAAGAAGGGTCGTTCAGCAACTTCTCGAGGTTGGTGATGCCAAAGTTGGAAACGCCGATGTTGCGGACCTTGCCAGTGCCCACCAGCTTCTGCATCTCACGCCACGTGTCGATGAAGTTCCAGTCGTCGTAGTGCTTCTTGAGGTCGTCGGGGCGCGTTGAGCTGGGCCAGTGCATGAGGTATAGATCGACGTATTCCATGCCTAGGTTCTTCAGGGAGGCGTCGATGCCCTCGGCGACCCGCTTATGCCAGGGATTGTCTAGCTTGGTGGTGATCCAGATCTGTTCGCGAGGCACCCCCGATGCGCGCACACCCTCTCCTACCTCGAACTCGTTACCGTAGGCAAAGGCCGTGTCGATGTAGCGGTAGCCGGCGTCGAGGGCGGCCTTGACGGCTGTGCCTGTCTGGTTTTTAGGGGATTTCCAAGTGCCCAGGCCGATGGCGGGCATCTTGTCTCCCGATGGGAGGGTATAAGTCTTGCTGTTGCGAGTGTTAGCATCAGTACCAACTCTCTCCGCTATCTTTTCTGTGCGGATATTTACCTGGTGTGCTTTGTCTCGGCCATGATGTCGTCAAAGGTATGAAGAGTTGAGAAGAAGTAGTCGATACAGCTAGATTACAGAGATGCAAAAAAATTGGAGGGGTATAAACGGCAGATAGAAGAGGGGGGAAGCGGCTCTGTTTATAAACCGACCTTATTCTCCATCCATTACTCAACCAATTCTGAGAACGCGTATGAAAACTGGATAACTTTTTCGGTCAGGCTGTTACATACTAATCCGTACAAAATTATTTTCGCCTGCTATGGCGCAGGGTGGAATACCCACTCTGCAGGTACGGCACGGTAAATCGCCTCGTTACCACAGAAACTTTAAGATCGTCCATCTCAAACTTCTCATATTTCCCCAAGAGCAACCTATATCTTGAATTTTCAGCACGCAAGTCATCATCTTCTTTCACACGCATGATTATTTCTTCTCATACTCAGAGGTCCAAAAAAAAACTAAAAAAAACCCCAAAGTTCAAGAAGGATGGTTTATTCAGTTAAAGTCCAATCTGGTATGTCCCCTCCATCGACATCATCAGTCCAGGATATTAAAAGACGGCTCCACAGAAATGTCCCTGATAGCAGGTAGCGTGGGGGGGTGGTCGGGGGCGGGGATGGGAAATCTGTATCCAAATCGACTATACGCGCCAATGGAAATTGAGGAATGAGAGCCGGCGCCCTTTTGAGGTGCATACCAGCACATAAACTCGCCGGGTTAGGACCGGTGCGATGGTACTGGGCCATTTGATCTTACTGTATGTAATCTTTACGATACTTTTCTTGAGTAGCCACAGCTACAGAGCCTTGAACGAAGTTGACAATAGGGCATGCGGAAATGGATCTGGATATCTGGTATACCTTTCAAGTAAATTGTCCGATGTATGACTGCTTGCCTTTAATAATGGCTGTTGATCGGTTTAACCGTGTGGGTCGGTGCTACGCTTAACTCTCTTGAGACCTGCATTGAGTTGAGGTTCCGTGGCTGATTGTCGGTGAGCAGTGAAGATGCTACTCATCCCGGATGGGAATCACTCAGCTAGAAACTGAGGAAGACAAGTATGTTTGCTATATCGTAACAAGAAGCTTCCTGAGTCACGATACCTCAATCTCATAATACTCATTTTCGCCTGTGAAATTCGCTGAACTTCAATTTAGTAAGAACCATGTTCTCGATGATAATAAATAGAGAAAGAGAGAGAGAGAGAGAACTACATGAGACTGAATAGTTTCGATTTATCGCTACAAAAGCTCGGCTATTCAGAACCCATCTTGCATCCTAGGACCGCGCAATCTGACAGGGATGATGTGATTGGACTTACTCACTTACCTACGCTTCTTGATCTCAACCAGAGTCCTGATATTGTTCGCGGCGGTATCTCTTAAGAGTCGGAGACGGGTCTATATGGGAAGAGGGATTTTCCTGGCCCTCTTTTCACCAAAACTCCCAATAGCTCACCTGACCCATGCTCATAGTCCCATGATTCCAATACTCATGCGAGATGTACAGACATATCATTAACCCGCGTAGCAAGCAGTGAGATACGCCAGAGTATAAGTTAGGAGACTAGAAGATATAACAGGGGATACACTTTGATTCATAGCCTTCAGCTCATAGCCGCAGCGCGCCGTGTATATTTGACACTTGCATGAAGTGAATCAAACGCTAATCTGAGACATATAGGACATATGATGTTACAACTACTGCAAGTATATGAAGCAGTGCTATTCATAGAGCTTCTGCCCGAATGCCTGCCCATAAGGCGGAAAAATAAATACTCCCCACAGCTGAATGTCTGTTCTAAGCACAGTGCTCAAAATATTGAGATGGCATAAGAGTCTTGATTCAATGTAAGTCGGCACACGAGTCGGTTTCGCCAACGAAATGAGAACCCGTGCTATCCGGGCCCGGGGATCATGACATCCACCAAGTACAATGCCAAGTGGATACAGAAGTCGCCGCATACATATACCAGAGTGGTGTTATTATTATAATGGGGAGAATTGCATCAAAATTAGTTATATCAGGTGTATACTATTATATAAATATCGGTGAAATTAGATCTACTCCATAGCTTAGTTTTCAGCCCCAAACAGGTGATGTAGGAAAGAAACAACTTGCGACGACGAAATGCTGGCGATCTTGGGTGGTTTTTCTTAAGGAAGAATGTTCTCCCATGAGCGGGTGGGTTATGTAGGTACATAGTGGGATTCTAGAATACGAATATTCCCAAGAACGGACTGCCGCTGTCACATGTCACACATAACCCTCAAACTTACTGCATTTGTTACGTGACAAGAAGCTTTGACAGGAAAGATGATCCGAGATTTTACCTGGTCGCTGGGACGACAAACACGGCGTTTCCCGACAAAGTTGGACGACATACGTAGTATTTTGCCTGCTTCACCCGCCTGGCTGGTCCCTTGCATATCGCGTTAGAATTGCCGTTCTAGCGAGAAAAAAAGTTGCAGGGCCCCTTGAGGGAAGAACAATTTACACCAATGTCAGGCACATCCGGAATAAATAGTGCACAGCAGGTATGTAGGTCATATTTCTACGGCCTGTACCGAGATCTAGCGCTCTTTTTGGGAGATTAAAATATACACATCCGGTCTGGTAGAGACTAGTCTAGTACGGAGGTTCATTTCAAATATACGCGACATCCTTGGCAATGTGACATAGTGCAAATTGGCTAAATTTCGTACTGTCTAGGCTCGAAGCTAACCGAAACCGTTGATACCTAATCTCTTACCTAAATCATATATAGTTAGTAGTTATAATAGCTCATCTTCGCTCTCTTTACTAATTATCTTAGGACTTACGATGTCTTTTGAATTTGATCTTAGTGTTCGGATCCAGGCTCTTATACTTTACTCCTAAGGCTAAAAGAAGTTGTTGTTAAAGGCTTAGAGGCATCGAGTACTAGCGAGAGTGGCAGAAATATTGGTGGCTCGGCATGGTCTGTGTTGGCCTAGTGACGGTCTGTAGCTTAAAAATAACGTTAATGACGGGCCGGTAGCCATCTGGCAGACACTCTACCTAATTGGAAAGCCTAAAAAATCCTGCACTGTGAGTAGTCTCTTGGCGTATCGCGTATATTTGAAATGAACCTCCGTATATGAATGAGTAGAGCCTGTTGGTCTGAGTGTTTTTGGGTGGGCTGGAGTGACTGCCGAGGCAATTGCATTTCTCGGCTATGTAATTCTACCTAACCGACGCCGCCTTCTTTTTTTCCTTTCCCACTCTCTGATGTCCCGGCGCCCCGAACATTGATTAATGAGAGGAGGAAATTTCGTTTTTTTTCCCCATCTTCTCGATTGATGTGTTTTCCGACCTATGGAATTCTTCCTTCTTTAGAGAATGCTCTTTCTCCCGGAAAATGTTGGAGTGCATGAGTTAATCCCCCCTCCTGCAGGTTCGAATGTTGTTTCGGAGGAGGGCGCCGGTCGTTGCCGATCGCGTGTTCCGTGTCGGATGTTCAACATCATCCGATGCTTGCTAAGAACTTGCCCATAAGATTCCGGGACCATCACACCCAATTTGTTTTCCAAAAAAAGTCGACGCCATATTTGCGGTCTAAACTTTGCCGAGGTATTTGTCGTATTACAAGTCCTTGGTTGGTTGGATTTGATTGCTTGCATTTGATGGGTGGGATTGGGGTTTTGAGAAGATTTCCGCTGCCAATGTTTCCGACGTAGTGCTAACTATACGAAGTGCTGCCTCTGCCGAGCCTGAAATGGCGTCGCGTCTGCCTAATACGTCTGGAGCATGTTGCTGTCTGTAACTTTTTTCGTCTGCCGTTGAAGTCGTTAATCATAATCGTACTGCGCTACCGATGGAAGCGCCCTCAGCTTCGAGCATGGAGATTGATGAGTGCCTATGGGTCATATTGCCCGAGGCATTAGTAGACAGTGGCTCATGGCTCATCTAACTCTTCCGGTGCTCATCGTAAGCTGCGACGGCGGCCTCAAGCTCGGCCAAGCTCGATCGATCAGCATAGGCGTTCATCACGGCCTCATTCTGTCGCCGTCTGGTTGCATCGGCCTCAGAACTATAGTACTGTTGCTGCTCCTGATATTGCTTGTATTTGGCCATGCCGTAGCCTGTGACCTTGCATGTCAGACGAGTCCTCATCGACAGTCAGGCCTATTAGGGGTATATACTACTCACCTATGCCTACCACGGCGGCAGTGGCGGTAGCACTACCATAAGAGAATCGTCAGCACTTCTCGTTCATCCCATGAAATAGAAAGGCGACGGGGCTGTCTCACAGTTTCTTCTCCATCCTACCTGACTTGTATAGAGTCGGTAGATGGCTCGGATAGACATGAGACGTTGTAGAGAAAGGACGCGTTGCTGAGTTTGACGGCATACTGTTTCTCTTTGGCCGTTGATGATGGGACTAACAACCAGAGTATCTAAGCCTTACGAGTTGATGATGCAGGGGATAACGTGCTGTCCGGTGTCACGCGAGCTTTAAAGTTTGTCGTGTGAAAGATGAAGACGTAGAGAGTGTGTTAAGCTTCGAGCCAAGATGATGCAAGAATGAATCAATCACTTGTTTCAAACAGAATACAGCAGGTAAAGTCAAGTCAAAGTCAAAAGTCAAGAGGAAGGGGAGAAGGGCTCAAGAAGAGAGAGATATATATAAACATGTGCCCTGCCCTGGTAGGGAACATCGTAGGTAAGGATGGTGTCGTGAGCGATGTACACTACTCCATACCTAACCCCTGGGCCGTATATTTAGCTGACATTACCTTGGCAATAGTTTAATGCTCTCCCGAGGTAGTATACATATGCATCGAACATTTGCCCCCGCGTTTAACTCCCTCTAGTACCTAGGATGTAGTAGGGCCTGTCTAAGCTGCCTTACTACTAGGTCCCCTAATCCAGCAGGTAGTACTACCCCAAATAGACATATGTAGTGAAATTACCGCCTTGTTAGAAGCCTTCCCTGTACATTAACGCTCAGGTTTCGGCACAAAGATCCTATCGGTACAACGGGAAGTGTTTTTTTTTTTTTTTTTTTTCAAGTCAGCTTCTTCCTTGTCTTGGGCATCGAGTGGTGGTACGAGTGGTACGAGGGTTGGTAGTGTGAGCAGAGCGGACATGGGTCGAGCTCTTACGATGCGACACTGCTCAATTTTGCGGGGGATTGGCGCATATGCATGATACGGGGGACTCCCAGCCTTTGGTCTGATCGCGGAGTGCAGCACAACGCAACACCGCACAGCACCGCACAGCACCGCACAGCACTGCAACAGCTATCATTGTTTTCTGTCATTGGCCTCCTGGTTGGCAAATTTCAAAGGCAAACTCCATCTTATCTCTCTATCCAACTCTAGGTAGGAAGTCGGTCCCTGATATCGTCTGTCGTATATAACTACTGTTAGATAATTTATAAATAATAAACTGAATAACGTTTAGGTTCTAGTCTATAGGTGATTGGCGGGTGATTGGTAGTAGACACCCGTCTTGGCCTTCTTGTTTGAGGCATATTATCAACGGCGGCACTTTTCATGTAATGTAGAAACCCTTGCCAACGCACCAGGGCCAGCCAGAGCAGAACACAGGTGTAACAAGGTTTGGATCGTTGCATTGCATTTGCTGAACCAACGGTCTGAACGGTCACCGAGTTTCTTGTGACGGGATAAGATGGACAGTAATCGACACTAACACAACATGAGATCGGCATGGCCCGAACACAGGCGGACACGGGATTCGCATCGAAACCGTTTCAACGAGTCTCAACGCCCATCCTCATACCCAACCCAACCCTCATTCATGCATTTACTATCTGTCTCTCGCTCTAGGCATACTGTACTGTACTGTTGTCATGTTGTGCTGTACTATAAGCTTTTTTTTTGGTTGCGGCATTTTATCTACGCCCGTCCACTGGAGTGGAAGCCTGGGCGGCATCGAAGAGGCATGCACATGTCGCTGGCCAATTGACATCCCTGACCTGTCATTGATCACGGCATTTATTCAGCCTGGGGTGTAGCAGGGATATCGTCAACTTTAGGCAGGCCAGATAGCAAGAGGCACCAAATCTTGTATGCGGCCGCAAGAAGAAACCCGAGTAGGCTACTCAGTAAGACAAATCCCAAACATGCTTGCCGAGACACAACTTCTCGGAGTACAGCTCTAAGTACAGAGCGAACCATCACCGGCAAACATCTACAACCAACGTCTTGTGGCTGGCGAGCTGGTTACCGTAGTTCGGTGGTCGAGATGTGGCGACAGATCTGCCTTCTCACATGGTCTAACTTACTACCGAAATTCCTACGTTGATCAGACCCTGATGTCCCTAGCTAGCTGTGATTAGCACAAAGCCCCCAAATCTTCGTAAATCCCATTCTGTATTCATCGCTGTCTAAATGCCTATCTCATCCCTCTCGTCCATCATAGCACAATTCTGGTGTTCATCGTCCGACAACCCCCTTTTCCCTCCCCGTCTCACCCCGTCATGGACATCGTCGTCAAAGGCTCGGATATTCCTGCCCTTCACAGCCAAGATGTTCTAGATGCGCATCCCGCTTCAACCAATCACGGCGAAAGCATGGTACACTTTGCCAGCGGGGAAAGGAGTGGGGTAGATCACTGCCTTGACTGAATAATCGGAGTGTGACTCGCTGGAATCAAATAATAGAGTTGGAGTGTTGTAGCTGGCTGTACAGCTTATGCAGACTGATGTAATTCCGCGAACAGAACGGCCAGTTGGATCGATATAGTACAGAAGGACTGACTGACTGCAGAAGCACCAAGGGGAACTTCTCGCGAACGCATTTACTTACATAACCCACCAGCGCGGGTACCGCGTCGTACGTCGTATGTGAAATGACACCGCTCGTCGCTTTTCAGTGTCGAACCACGTATGTACATCCTAGACCATAGGGACTGTGACGCCACTGCGCTTCATACGTCAGTCCCTGAAGGGTCTTGAGAACTGTAGGATTTTCCCAGCATGATGGCCAGTGGCGATGATAGCATCACCGACTCAGGCCATTCATTGCGTAGATGATTTTCTGACATGTTCACGCATGCTTCATGCGGTGTTATCCGAATGGTTAGGCAGTGAATAAGGGGCTGGCAACAGCCGTATATACTAGACGAACTGAAAATATCTGATAGCCCCTATCTATGGACGTTGACTAGCAGTGACGATTATTTTTCATGATGAGCTAGGCATAGATAGATAGTTGCCTTGAATCAAAGAATACTTTGCTATTATCCCACCTCGACAATGGTCAAACGTAGCTCAAAAACAATAACTTCAAAAAAACGTATTGAGGGGTATATGAAAAATCAAGCACGAGTGCTACTATGCAAAACAATAGGATCTCATCCGGTTGTCTAGGTCTTCGTGGCTCAGTTGGCTAGAGCGTTGGTCTCATATTCGTATGATCCGATCCCAGATCGGGCTATCCAAAGGTCGTGAGTTCGAGCCTCACCGAGGACATCAATCTTTTGCAATTTTCGCATACTCATCCTAGATATGGCGACGAGGGTCTTGAATTTTTGTTTTCCTGTTTCATGACAAGCCATGATGATACTGTTTGAATGTGGCAGACACGCACACATTGCTTGTCGCTCTCGATGCTGCACCAGCAGTGCAAAGAAACCAACAGACCCAGGCAACCTTTGAATGCTTCATACCATACCACCAATTTATGGTTCGATCAGACTCAAGTCAATAACAGCAATGAATTTCAAAAATGATTTGCATTGTCTAGATTACTCCGAGCTAACCCAGCATCTCGCTTTTTGGGACCATGCCGTCGAGACCCTCAGCGCCTAGATACCACCACGCCTCGTACTTGGATATCAAGTCTTTTCCCTCCCTCCTTCCCTTTCTTCCTTTCTTCATGTGTTGGCGTGAATGTCTGGTTGGCTGAGTCAATTACATCAGGTCTCCTCCTGCATATATACTGCATTTCATCTAGATTTGAAAACCGGACCTGGCAATTTGCGGCATTCAAGCGGCCGTTCCGATCTTGTTTAACCCCTTAAGCGATCCAAGACTTAGAGCTAGACCTTGTGACCTGCTTCTTATGCGGACAAAGCCAGTAATAGGCCCATCTTCGCCTTCCTTTTCTATACTCAAATTGGCCAAAGCATCCTCGCCTGTCATCATGTTAGCACCTCAGTTGAAGCTAGCCACGTCAGAAAGAACTTACCGAATACACTTCTGGCATATAGGTTTGCACTCAGGAACTGGCAGTCGCCCTTCATGCTAGCCTCTGGCGTCAAACAGTTCATATTCGTGCAAGCCATGAGCTGCTCCAAGAACTCCCGGAGAGATTTGGCTTTGCTGTTGATATTGACCTTATTCTCCCATTCAAACTCGGTCCACATTGACCGGAACTGTGTCTCCGTACACGTAGCGGGCTGAATGTAGTCCATAATATCGACGTGGAGATCGTTGAGAATGACAACATTGGTGTCAGTGCTATGCGCGCCGTCATATACTACATTGCCGAATATGACACCAGTGTCCGTCGATGAGACCTTAATCGTACACTGTACGTTGTGGAAGTCATGTGGGCCGAGGTTTTGGGTTGTTGGTCGCTCTACTACTTTGAGATCACCCAACGTCGCGAATTCAACTGAGAGGTTTTGTAGAGTCTCCGTTGTCTGGTTAACTAGAAGAACATCCAAAACAATATCAAATTGGTGTACTTTGACGTATGCTTCGGCGTAAACGGGATCTGAGAAACCCGTCAGCTGGACAACGCGGCTCAACTTCGATGTAAGGTCCTCGGATGTAGCCTCGCCACCGGTCGCCCTTTCGAGGTCCAGTTCAATCTCGTCAGCGCCTTCTCCGTTGTTCTTCTTGGACAGCTGGCGGATTTGGATGACATCATCGACCTGAATTGCTGTCTTCGCCTTCTCAAAGGCTTCTTTTGCCGCTCGCTTCTTTTCCTCAACCTGAACCCTAGCTCGGAAGGCTTTTCGAGTCTCTTCCAGGAATACGGTTTCGAGCTTCTTGTTTTCAGAGAATTCGGCTAATGACCGAACACAAGACATAATTCTGTCGACGGCATCTTCGTCAATGGGAGCTTTGACGAATTGAGATTGGCCAACACGGATGATGGAAATCATGATAAGCATGGCTTCAGCTTTCAGGGCGTTCGTCCGGGCCTTGTCTGGCGATATTTCGGAGTGGCGCATGACCAGCTTGGTCAGTGTAGCAGACAGGACTGTTGCCAAGTAGTAGTCTCCATCGAGAATCAGTGCACGCAATGGAGGTTTTTGCGCTGCCTTCACGGCCTCTAATCTTGCAGCGGTGGTGGATGCGCTGGTCAGAGCCGTCTCAGTAGCGTAGGTGCCGTCTGCTAGAACCCGCCGTGAGCCAGAAGGCTGTGCGGGTTTCGAGTGACCATTCACCTGCTCCTGATCCTGCTCATTCTGGCCTTCGACGTTATCGAGGAGACGCTGCTCAGAAGCCAGGATCGGTATCTCACCCAAGCTGGCGCGGATCTTCTTCCATGCATCCCTAATATCGTTCTCTTCAAGGGAGTACTCGCCAATAATCCAGACGATGCCGCGATAGACCTTACCTGCCCGGACTTCACTGAGTGTATCGACCAATCGTGCGACAATAGAAGGTCGCAACTTAGGGAACTTCTCTACGACCTCCTTGACGAAGCTGATAACGTCGACAGCGGACGAATTGCTGAAGTCGGCAATGAAGTCCATCAGCAAATCAACAACGCTTGCCGCAACCTCGGAGAATTTGATGGCGCATTGGTGAATAGATTGGATCAATAGCTGTCGGTATTCGGCGTTTTTCTCGTATTCTTGATCCACAGTCTTTGAGAGCTCTTTCTTCAGCAGCAGTATGACTTCCTCAACATTCTTGCTGGATACCATCTCTAGGGCGATTCCGAGAGCCTTTTTCCTCACATCAATATCAGGGCTAGAGAGAACGCGGAGAATTTCCATGATAAGGTCGTCAAGAACACCTTCATTTCGTTGACGTAGTTGGTTCACACGATCAAGCACAATAAGTTTTACATTATTGTCGGCCTCTTTGATACTCAGCTCGATGAATTTAGCAGCAGCAGCCTTGACAGCTACAGGGTTGCTTGTAAGCGTGGTCAAAGAAGATGCGGCCTCGTATACAACCGTCGAAGTGTTGGCCTCTAGGAGGTCAAAGATGAGCCTCAAATACCGAGCCTTTGCATGTCAGTTGCCATACGGAATTTTGTATGGAGTAGTTGCTACCTACCTTGTTCTGTTGATTCTGGATAGCGTCTTTGCGGATGAATTCCAGCTCGACTAATTGTAGCAATTCCTCTGCGTTAGGGATGCCCTCAAACACATTGCTCAGAAAGGCAAGAGCCTTGTCGTGATCAATGCTTGATAGAGCAGCGAAAGCATTGCGCTTGCAAGTTGCATCGCTCTCACCATCAAGGAAAGTGGCGATCAAGTCTGAGGCATCTGGAATAAGAGAGGGCGAGTGTTGATGGATCGACGCAACAGCAAAAACGGCATTCTTTCGCACATAAGCATGCCGATGCTCGAGGCAGGATCGCGCAGAAGATAGAAGAGGCTCAATCAGCTCAGGTTCTCGTAGCTTGCAGAGGAATCGTAATGTGTTTCCCCGGATGTACTCGTTGGGGTGCTGAAGATCATTCCGAATCCCATTGCTACGCCATCACTAGTCAGCGTCGGCTAGACACATAGTACTCACCAAGGATTATCAAGCTCACCAGACAAGAATCATTTCTTGCTTCAATTTTCCGCTAGCATCGAGCTTTGGGCATATCTCGTAGTAGAAATATAGTAGTTTCTTAAGGTGCTTGGATTTTGAGGGCATGACGAATCGAATGATGTGCATGAGGAGCTGAGGCATGGGATCTCCGTTCAACATGATGGTCAAGATGCGCTTCATCGTGTCGACCTTTGTCTCGTCGGTGCCCTTCTCAAGCTGCGTGCGCAGCTCCGACATGGACGGGACATCAGCAGCATTGTCCTGATGGACTAAGCTGTAGGCGTTCTCGAGAAATGTGGTCATGGTAGGCAACTACTGCGGCTCTCGACCGCCTCGTGAATATCGGTATCGAGTCTAGTCGAGCGAGGGGCGATGAGAGTAGTATGAGTCCGGACGACGAAGCGGAATGGCAGTCGAGAATCCCCCCTCAACAAGACGCAAGCGGGAAGTTGAGGCGGTATGAAGAGACAGGGTCGGGCTAGGAGTAACGGGGGATGGCGTTAATGGACGAGAGGGAGTTGGCTAGCCAGGTAATTGACGACTATGCATCCCAGAGGCCACTCGACTGCCAATGGTTCTGGTGATGTGAAGGTGGGAGTGTTGGCAGTTGTAGGTAGTAGATAGTTGTATTAAGTCGTGAGTTGACCCTCAATTCGAGACCAGGCTGTCCCAATAGACATCAGCCAGCATGTAGGTACATACAGATTCCCACACAGAAATCTGTCCCTCCTGAACTACAGGTGGGCCATTCCGTAGGCTAGTTGTGTCGTAGGTACCTGTCTAGGCAATTTCTTATCTTAGATACTTACTCTCACCTGCTAACGGATCGGACTCAGGTGTGGGGCGGAATCGTGGCTCAAGCTACTGGCTTCAAGGTACCTTTATCTACCTACTTTTATAATACCGTCACTAGTTAGGTCACGTAACCAAGTAGGTAGGCTCAACATTACCAACCTTAGCCAAGACCGACTTCCCAGGAAGTTGGTCGCAAGCAACGAAAAACGTTTAATTAAGGAAATACTAACTACCATGTATTCTCCGTTCATTGGGTACGGTCTAGAATACCTAATGCAAAAGACTTATATAAAAGCGGGGGGGCATGGCTCAGGTGTGGCTCAGGCTAGACTCAGGTTAAAGCGGCGTGGCTCAGGTTGGCTTCCCTTTCCGATTCGGGATGGTAAAACCTACCTAGGTATCTATGAGGTAGATGCCCTGGTCGATAAGGCTGGCTGGCTGGTTGGGATACCTAAAGCTCTCTGACCTCGAACCGCATACAGTTGCATTGAGTCTCACATGTAAAACTCAACGCGCTGATCGAGGACAATAACAGCGGCATTGATTGTGTATACAGCACTCGACATACCAGCAACTCCTCGCATCAATCTAACAACCACATATAAACCACCTTGCGATGGCTTCATCCGGCGAGCCCTTCTACATACGTTACTAGTACGTTCGATCATTACCTCCATCCCACCCAGCGCCGAAATGTCTACTACCAGTACTAGTTCGTAACACCACAATTAACACACCGGAACACCACAGCTCCGGCCATTCAGGTCGATTCGGCCATGAATTCCTCGGTACGTTCTCACTGCACAGCTCGCAAATATATTAACATACGATCCATGCATGCTGACTCGAATTGCGCAGAGTTCGACTTCCGCGTCGTAGGCGACGGACGAAGCGCAGTAGCCCGATACGCCAACAATTCCAACTACCGAAACGACAGTCTCATCCGCAAAGAGAGTGCGTTGCGCCTGTTCCACCCGAAACTTCCCCCTTCCAATTCACCATCCCACCCTATCTAAAGATAGACAGGCAGGCAGATAGGCGGCTAACCGTTGCGGGATCTTTCCCCGGTGAATAGTGTGCGTCAGCTCCTTAGTAGTCGACGAGATCAAGCGCATAGTCAAGTCGAGCGAGATCATGAAGGAAGATGACTCGAAGTGGCCGCAAAAGAACAAGGACGGACGACAGGAGCTAGAGATTCGGTTAGGCAACGAACACATATCATTCGAGGTGCGTCTAGCATAGTTGCTGCGTTTTCATTTCAATCACGCGGGTTTGGATAGTATGACTTACATTCGAGAACACCTCTCTTGCAGACAGCCAAGATTGGTTCATTAATCGACGTCACCGAGTCGGCCGATCCCGAAGGACTTCGCGTCTTTTACTACTTAGTGCAGGACCTCAAGGCGCTGGTGTTCAGCCTGACATCGCTGCACTTTAAGATCAAGCCCATCTCGTGAGCTGTACCCTAAGGAGGATACGCGGTGGGTGTTTGGTAGTTTGAATGTTTCATGTACACGAGCTAGGCCGTTTCTCTTTATCCAGACCTGGAATATACCCCCCACATGGCTGTTCGTAAAAAATGCTATATCAATTGTCGCTCTGTCCTGCCTGAAAGCGCCTTCGGAATATTCAAAACGCCTTAAGCCCACATGTTTGGAGTGCCGTTCCGAATCTGCATCGCCGGAATAATAATATGCCTATCAAGCCTGCCTTAAACGCACTCCGCTCGTAAGGATATGATAATTCTACCGATTCGCTTTCCAGGACTAAACCATAAATCCCTGGCCAAATTGTCCCTTCCCGCCAGCACCGCGTTCACGCTTATTAATTAGCTGTTAATTGTTATACGTTTCAGTCGTAACTAAATGCTTTATCGAAATTCCATGGCACTAAAACAGCCCCGGTCCTGGACGTGCTTAAGTTCTAGTTGTTGGAACCTGCTTGGCCAACAATGTCAGTTGATAGACAGAGAAGACCATGAAGTTCGATACTTACTTCTCGCTTTTGGCGTGGAAATATATCCCGCTCACCTTGCCCTCCCTCTGGTTGAAGCAAATGTAGTAAAACCCTTCGAAACTGGCGCCGTTGAGGGAGGTCACGCGGTGGTCGGGCACGAGGAAGTGCTCCTTCCAGCGCATGAAGATGTTCTCGCGCTGCGCGAGGTTTGGTATCGATACCGCGACACCCTTTCGTACCTGTTTGCTGTATGGCCTAAATGCTGAAAACTTTCCCCAGTGGTTCAGGTCGATCTTCTCCGTGGCACCCCAGCCCTCGTGTTTTGTCAAGAAGTCGTGGCGGCTGCCAATGATCTCACCCTCGAAATATGTCGTCAAAGTTGGGTTATCTTCTGTTAAGCCTGTGCCAGAATCGCATGGTCAGCAAACGACCTTGATTGGCACACTGTGTTTCCATCTTGCAAAACGAGACCGCGCCGCAAGATTACGTGATAGCTAATTAAATGGGTCTTGAGGCTCACGATGAAATAACTTGCCTTGAATCCTAAGATAACCACACAGGAACGACTCATGCAAATCTACATGTTTGATTTCGACTTGGACATCGTATACCTGGCGCTCGGATTGCTGCGTCCCATGAAATTTGCTCCCCGCGCGTAGATAGGATGAGGGTGCCAGGGGAAGTATCTGAAAACAATGATTAGCGAAAAGTGCGACGATCTTCAGCCTTGCATGTCTGGACTTCAATTGATCTGCGTTGATGCGTATGCGTGCACATACCCGAATGTTAGACCAGTCAAAGCCCATTGACGGAGGGTATTCCACGTATTTGGCAGGGATCCAGTCGTCATCTTCGTCCAGCTTGTCCTGGTCTACTGTCGCAGCGTCAAGGTCACATCGAGCGCGATGTCGCTCCGCCGGTGCCGCGGTTGCACCAAGCTGCACCTCTCCCAGCTCTTCTGGCGGTTTATGTGATGATGCATCTATGTCGATTGGCTCCGACACCGAGCGATCGGTACCGCTCCGTGAGTCGGGTCGCGGAGACTCTGTGGTGGATCGCGACTCGGTCAGCAACTCGACAATCTCGGCGGCGGGTGCAGCCATGGGCGCCGGGGACGTAGCCGCATCGCTATCGGCGTTCATCTCTACCCCGTCTAGCCCATCTTCATCAGGGCACCAACTACTGGGGGAGTGAGCATCCTCGGGACATGACGAGCTGTGCGTCCGGGGTGGCAAATCAGGAGGGGTAGGTGGTGTGTTGCTGGATGGCGTCGGCATGATGATGATTCAGGGAGATGAAAGTCGGTGGTGATAGCGCCCAGTGGGGTTCGTCAAATGCAGCTTTGTAGATATACCTGCACCCTTGCTATGGCTTCGGCAGGTTGGATGGCTGAGTTACGGCGATAAGTCGGAGGGCCAGAGAGATAATACAGCAGAGACGCGCGCCAGAGTCAAGACTCGGTTAATCCAAAAGTGGGTAGGTAGGTATACAAAGAAAAAGTGTTGACGTGAAGGGACGGGTATGAAAGGGAGAAAGACTAGCCAGAACGAAGAGCAGATTGTATTAGTCTAGATGTCAAATGTCAAAGTGAAGGAAGCACTTGGGGGTAACGGGTCGGGGAGGTTTGGCCGCCTTGTCCAAGACCGACCTTAACCAAGATGAGTTGGCTTTCAATTCGGGCGAGTTGAGTTGAGTGCAAAGAGCACGCCCACTCAGGAGGAAACAGACAGGGTAAGTCAGAGACTTGAACAGACAAGGACTCAGGAGTGATACCCAGACCAGACGAGGATGATGGATTGGCTAGTCTAGTCTCAGTCCGCTACCTACGTGTAATGTACAACTAGGTATCAGCAGGGCCAATCCTCCAACGTTAGCTGGAGTACTTGATCCAGTATGCCCCAGTATGTCCCAGTATGTAATGTACGCATGGATATTTAACTCCAGTAAGACGCAGAAGGTACCCTACGGTCCCTACCCAAGCAGTGGGCAGTGCAGCTAGTTGTGTGGGGGAGATGCATCGACTACCTTAGGTAGGTAGGTAGTTGTAGGTAATCCGCCATCGTCAACTCTGGCTGGCTATACAAACTTAAAGGGGGCACCTACGTACTTGTAAAGTCGTCTTTTACGTAGGTGGGCATTTTTAACCCCATCATCTAGGCCACCTAGGTTTAGGTATCCGGGTAGGTACAGTAGTAGATATGTGATATGGGATGTAGGGACGGGATGCGTAGTAACCCGTTTACCGACTTAGTCAGGCTGGAACCTTTCAACACTTCCAGTTACTGAAGTTAGCCTGGAGGTATCCTTATCTCCATAGGTAGGTGCACTAGCATCGCCCACTGTAACCTACAGTACACACACACCAGGTAGGTTGTCTTTTATATCTAGCTATCTTGTTCCTTGCTGGGTCACATTACCTCAAGCACCTGTTGCCGACCGCGAGACTGGTGCAGGAAAGGGTCTTGGAATCCCACGTCTGATGTGGTCACGGTCTTGGGTCCAGTGATGGGTCGAATGTTTCTCGAAGTGCGTCTGCTGCAGCGAATAATGATACGACCGTCCTGTTATCCAACCGTGTTGCAGCCTGGGCGTCGCATTGCATGACAAAGTGCCAGAGTCACCCGTCCAGCGTTTGCCATGTTCGAGTTCTGCTCGGCTTACCGCCCAGAGTGATTCGAGCTTTGTCTAGATCGCGCCGAGAAAGTCGCGTCCCGCAGCTGGCGGTATTTGGCCGCGGCCCAGATGGGACATCTCGTCGTTCGCACACCAGCCTACATGTATTAGCCCTCTGCAGTACACGTTTCGGCTCCCTGATGCCCTGGACCCTTAGATACAGAGTCTTTCGCTCTCTCTTGGCAGGGCGATCATTGCCTCCTTTGGATCTGTCAAGTCTTACTACTTACTGTAGGTTAGTCAACCATCTTCAACGGCTAACCCACGTTCCGTTCCGCCGTCTCTAGCATACAAACTTGTGTTCAATCTTCGACAACAACCATGTGCTTAAAGACTTGGTAAACGCACGGTCAGTATCCTCTAAAGTGACAGCCTGACAATGGCCAGCTATCTCTATAGCATTCTCTCTCTCTCTCTCTCTCTCTCTCTGCCTTTCTCTCTCTGGTCTGTCCCTCCTCTTTCTATCAACTTAAATTCAGAAGGAGAAAAGTAGGCAGGATTTTGATATCACGCAAGACGCTACCGTCGTGCAACGCGAACTACTTCAAAAGCTCGATGAAATGCTCATAGTTGTATAGCTCAGGGTGACGTCAACTGCAACTCTATGCGCCCTCTGGAAGTAACCCAAGATATTAATGCATAACTGCAAGAGATCTAAAAATAGCCCCGGTGCGTTAAGGAGGCGACCGGATGCTTAAAGCACGAATAGAGATGATGGTATGTGTCTCCCTCCTCCCCAAGTTAGCAAAGCGGCTCGTCCGGGTAGACAATGGGCACTCTAACAACCTGCATTGCCGCTGCATAACGGATTCGCCGGCCGGTTTAACTTTGTCGCTTGCATTTGGATGCATGCGAAGCCTGGATCCCCACAACTTTCGGGACGGGATAGGTTCTCGAAGCCGTGTTCCAAGGACCTAATGTCCCAGGACAGCAGCCGCTCATACCTACCTAGGTACCTAACTTATTGCTAGCGTGAGAGATTCAAGGTAGATGGCGAAAAGCCTGCGATCGCTTCCCTAAGTTGTGTGTTCACTAGACAATGATGAGACGAAAATGCTCATAATAGACACACTAGCAACGCGAATGCTGCTCAATGGAGCTCATACGCTATTACCGCTAACTAGCAGACGTCACGTATTTGACTTTCCGCCCTAGTGGTATATTATGCTGTTTCAGCAAGTTCACTATTCATATCTAGTCAGTTTAGACATTGCGGTAGGTTTCTTGTTTATTTGGCATTTAGGTTTGCATTCAAGTTGTCCCAGGTGGCGCAGAATCAAGAAGTTCTTGCTCTGACTTAAATCCTCTGAAGTAATGACGGCGAAACGGATTGAGATCGTCTGCGGATCGGCCATTCGCCTGGCTCTCCTGTTTCTCCCTCAACGCTAATGCCGACATATCAACGTCCGGGTCCGGTAGCCGCCGATAGGTGATCAACCGTCTCGACCCTAATGACCGGTGAGTCGATTGCAAATTGGAAAGATAGGACTTGCCCGCTCACATTTGTTGAATACTTGTGTGCATACGACAACCATCTCTAGACATGGATGCGTAGGAACGGGAATCTCCTGGTCTTCGTCGTTCGCAGTTGGCATCCAAAAAGAAAGCCTACCATTATCAACCAGCGTGTCTGTAGCGAAGTTAAGTATGTCGTCTAACATGGCTACAAAACTGTATGGCTTCTTGGGAGGGATAAATCCGGGCTCCCTGTGCGCTATCAGTAAAGGGGTTACGCAGACTCGGCACTGATGAGTTCTTACCGGTACATCAGTTTGCCTCTTTCAATGCTCCGCACGTCCTTCTCAGGGTCTCTACACCCCAGAACTTTCAAACCTTCTCTCACACCGTAGGGAGGGTCACACAGTATCCCATCCAGTATCCTGGCCCTACGCACAGGGGTATTGGTGAGATCGCTCACAAAAACTCCTCCCAATGCTTTTTCCAGCCCATACTGCTGGAAGTTTCCCAAGAGACTCTTCTTCCCGCCTTCACCTCGCATACTCCGACCATCGATGTCACTCCCCCAGACGAGAGCGCCAAACTGAGCACAGGCGACTGGAAAACTACCGGTGCCGACGAAAGGGTCAAAGAAGAGCTTGCCGGGCCCAGCGAGAGCAATATTGGCAGTAACAAGGGCCAGCTCGGAGTCCATCGAGGTAGTACTGATGTAATCGCGCTTCTTCAAATTAAATGTGTTGATCAAGTCCCTCGCACTGCCGCCAATTAGTCTCCCAAAATGCACCTTTAAAGGTGTAGACGGTCTCCGCTCGGGTATAGGATCGAACACCCATTCCTCAAATAGAGTAAACTCATTGTCGGGCGACGATAAATCGATAGGGCCCTCGAAAGGGAGGTAGGCAAACGAGTTGATGAGAGCCACTTTCTGTTTCTGAGACCGTGACCCTCGAAAGCAGTCTAAGCTGATCTTAAAGGACGACGTCGTATAAAGTGGCCAAAGATGCGGGGTGTCTCTTTTGATAGTAGCATGCAGCTCATCGAGCGTCTCGGCAGTTCCCCAGTGCTCATAGACATTATGTACTAATATCGAGCGCTCGACGACAGCTTGTGCAGCAGCATCTGAAGGGAAGTTGACTAGACAATATGGAGACTAAGAAGCATTAGTTCCCAGCGCTGCATAAGATAGTTAGGAGGTGGCCGTGAGCTCCCTTCATCTTACTTCATCGCTGTAATCTATGATCTTCAGGTCAACATTTGCCAAGACAGCGAGGGCCTTAATCTCTGCCAAGCGAAAGCTCTCATGCAGTTGCGTGAATCGAATAAGGTATTGCATGACTGGCGAGAGTTCCCTGCCGACCGGGCAAGACGTCCAGAGTTTGAGAATTCACGGTGTCCTGCGCGTGTGTAGTAGACGGCGCCATCTGTGTCCGAGTCTGTATTGACCGTCAGTAGGCGAAAAAAGAGTCATTCGCACAATGTGGGAATGTTGGCGCATCTAGTCAAAAAGTCAGGGGTGTGAGCTAATGAAGAAAATGGCCGAGTGCTTGAGATGGCGCTACTCTTGTTTATTGCAAAGTCTCTTTTGAGCAAATCAAGACTGACTAAGATGATGAAGTTTATTCATTTAAAAGTATTAGTCATAAACAGCGCCATTTCCATTTATTTCTACCCTGGGCGTCGTCATACAAACATGCTTTTAAGGTAATTTCTTCCCATCAACGTCAATTTGTATCCAATTTCACGACCACGTTGCGAAGTTATAATAGTCCAAGCGCCGCGCTTAGTTAATTACCCGCCATGTTTTCGTTTCCAAAGCCCAGTGTCTACCAAACTCCAACATGTTACGTCACGTATGGTGTGATGAGCTACCCAGAGACCAACCAGCTCCCGACTAAAGTCAAGCCGTGGAGCACATTGTTGTCACAAGACTATATACACAGAGTGAGATTCTCGGGCTTTTCTCTGTCTATAGTCGATAAAATCCTAACGCGTACCTAAGGTCGATCTCATCTTGCCAGATGAGCTGTTACTCCTGATCAAAGAAAGGACTCTTGATGACCCGGCACAATCACCAAGCTACCACCGGGTTATCATGACTCTTGGGCAAGTGCTAGAAGGTGCCTTCTTCACAGAATACATCAAGATTGGTATGTGGCACCCGGAAAGTGCGTTGATTTGCTAGTTTAGACTCTGGATGCTAATATGTGCTTATTAGGAAATGTCATAATGCTCTCAGAGGGTAAAATTGGTGTCGATAATGTGTTCGCCTTGAAAGATGGTACGAATCAATTGTCTTGTTGATTGTCAACAATGTTCCCTAAACTCAGCTACGTGTCTTTAGGAAAACTCACGATGTACCTCGACAGAGAGACCTATGAACGGGCTGGTCTTGTGGGTAAACCTCACGGCGTTAAAGGAGGAAGGGGATCACAGCCAAGATGGAGTAAGTGATTTTAAGTGAGTCAACATTCAATAAGCTAACTTGTCGAAGTCGTCGAGTACGACCTTCGCAGTCCATCTGCACTCCACGGAAAAAAAGGGTTCGACAGGCTTGTTTATGCTTGCAAGAACGCATTGAACACGCCAATGACCTGGCTTTTCTGCAACCTCTCTAAGAGTACGTCTCCCTTCTCTGCCCCTAGTCGGTAGAGATCATGTTAACATAAGCATCTAAGCCGTTAACCATAACCCTATTGCTCAATATCACGCAACTAAATACACATCCAATCCGGCTGTCACCCAGGATATGACGATGACTATTCCTCCAATGGGTATTCCTTCAGCCGTCCTTTCTGATCGAAGCCGACAAGAGCTGGGCGAGTATGCCACCGAGCTCTACGAATGGCTCTCCCTGGTCCGTCTAGAAAGTCCCCGGGTGAAGCTTCACGATGATATCGACTCATACCTGTCCACCTACACGGTACCGGGTGGTTCGAATGGAACCAACAAGGGTCAACTGTGTAAGATCACTTGGCAGGGTTTTATGTCACCGAGATGGGTTGCAAACACCCTAGCGGAGTTGATTAGGACCCTACCACCAAAAGCATGGTTCTCATTTAGCACCACGCCATTCACTCGAGGTGTCGTGGGGCTTGGTGCAGATTATACGATCATGAGGCCGCCAAGCAGCCCAGGAGAGTACGTTCTCTGGGAGATCAGGGGGCACGAATGAGCAAGCGCATTGATGGCATATGATTACGACTCGAAGTGCATCTTTCGCGACGCTCAGTCTTGACGGCGTCGGACATTACGGTCCGCGAGGCTCTGATCGGCAATTGCGTCTTGGACAAGCTGTCTAAGAGCGGCCTGACCTTCTTCGCTGTGGAAATCGTCACGCTGGGCCAACTCCTCTATTCTTCTCCTGAATTCGGGGTCGGCTTCGTTATCGGCGTCCTCGGCGGGAGTCATGGTGCCAACGGAGATGTTGAGTCCTTCAGGCACGGGTGGAATACCGTTTCCAATTGATACAGGCTCGCCATTCACCCCGTTTGACAGGTTTGGAACCTGCTCTACTTCCTTGAGTCTGAGGTACTCAGCGACGTCTGGGAAGTCGCCTTCCTCGGCAATCTTTTGGCTCGCACTGTAGCCTTCGGACCCCTTGATCATGAGGTCGGCGCCGAGCTCTTCGACGAGGACTTTAGCAGCATCAACAGTCTCCACAACGAATAAGGCGGTCTCTTCATCTTCATCGCGCAAGTTAACATCGACTTTAAACTCTTCGACAAGGGCACGTAAAAGGTCGAGGTGGTTGTAGCTAGCGGCGGCGTGGATCAGAGAGTAGCCGTGTTCGTCTTGCTGGGTGGCCAGCTGCGGATTTTCGCGAAGGAGCGGCAGGAGAGCCGGGCTGTTGTCAGCGGCAAGGAGAAAAGGATTAGCAGGCATAATGCACCAAATTAGAGACAGAATCTAACTGAAGCAAGTTTATTATGGCAGATGGTCTCAGAATGAGTACACCAACAAGTGATTTTGACGCGACAACAGCTGAACTTTTTTTTTTTCTCCTTGGAGGGGCTCGCCGTGTGACGCATTGCGAAAATACGCTTTACCCCGCCACACCCAAGCCGAGGGGTTGTACTTACCCGCTTGGGTAAGCGCATTCGTTAGGTAAGAGAGAAGTATTGCTCTATTAGGATTAACCCGTTACACCAGATACAGATACTGAGAAGCATCAGCCCTACAACTACAGACAACCAAGGTTCCGTCATACAGTGTGTTTTACTCATTCACCCACCAAGCACCTACTTACCACTGAAGGTAATTCTTACCATTGTAAGTACTCTCACCGTTTCCTTTCTCTTTTTCATCATCTTATCCGTAGATGCCAATAGGAAAGAAGTACCTAGGCCGGCTACGTCAAACTTGGAGTGTTTGTAGTTCAAGGCACCTCCGCAAGTGACTCATGTGGGCAGCTAGGAGCTCTTTGATTCAGAGGTTTGTTTTCATATCTCCCGACTACGCGTTACACAATCCGCATCAAGTACCCTGGTGGCACTGCCATAAGGTCTGAGAAGATCAATAGTAGCAAACAGAATCATTCAATGGTTCACTATCTTCTCTCGCCTGTACTCACTGCCACTGCATCCCAAATGATGAAACCATAGGCGACTGCTCTTCACTCTCCATTCCATCCCTAGTTGGTTATCTGGTAGCGAGAACTCTCAACCTGCTGACTCCTCATTGCTCTCGCAGATATTTCACGGTAGTTGGAGGCTCAACACTCTATCATTCTTGCTTGGCCGTGCGATTCCAGCCGGTGGTTGGAACCCTTCTTTCCTCCCGTTGCTCATACCACAGCAATCAACCCAGCATGGATCTGTCCCAAGCCCCTTACTGTGGGCAGGACCCTCAGCAGAATGCGCAGCTTATTCGTACCCTGAACGAACGAACGAGCAAAGGGAAGTCGGGATTTCGGGTGAAAAAGACGACTTTCAAAATCGCTGGCTCGCCAGATGGCCTCAGTGTCGACTCATGGCGCTTTCAAGATTGGGATTACAAGAAACCCAATCTCCCTACTTATGCGCGTGGACTCTTCACCACTAAGAATCGCCACAACGATCACGAGATCGCCGTAAGAGGCTACGATAAATTCTTCAACGTTGGCGAGGTTTACGACACCAAATGGGAAAATATTATGCGCAACACGCGGGGTCCTTATGAGCTCACTTTGAAGGAAAACGGCTGTATTATCTTTATCAGCGGCTTGGAGGATGAGACCCTGCTTGTTTGCAGCAAGCACTCAACAGGGGACCGGAGCGATGTCGAGGTGAGCCATGCCAGTGCCGGCGAAAGATGGGTGGACAAACAACTAGCTACTCTTGGCAAAACAAGAGAAGAATTTGCCCGGGAACTGCGCCGCAGAAATATCACGGCAGTTGCCGAGCTGTGCGACGATGAGTTTGAGGAACACATCCTGGCCTATGGCCCTGACAAAGCTGGCCTATATCTGCATGGTATCAACGTTAACATTCCGGAGTTCATGACGTACCCAAGTGACCTGGTCCAGCAGTTCGCAGACGAATGGGGCTTTCGGAAGGTTGGATTGAAATCTTTCGACGATGTCGGGACCGTCAAAACTTTCCTTGAACAGGTTGCCGAATCTGGTGCACACGAAGGCAGAGATGTGGAAGGCTTCGTCATTCGCTGCGGACTCGCATCTGACAAGAAAAGGGACAATCGACAGTACTCCGACTGGTTTTTCAAATTCAAGTTCGAGGAACCATACTTGTTATATCGACAATGGCGGGAATGCACTAAAGCCCTAATCGCCGGAAAACCACCCAAGTTCAAGAAGCACACCAAGATTACGGAGGAGTATCTACTTTTCGCCCGTCAACGGTTGGCTAAAGACCCGAGTTTAGCCAAGCTGTACAACCAGAACCACGGTATTATCTCTCTTCGGGACGAATTTCTCGCATATAAGAACTTGAAAGGGTCTGACGCTGCGAACCTTGAAAATGTATACGGAAACGATGAAGACTCTAATGTGACGGGGGATGTCGTTCTAGTACCTATTGCGACAATAGGGTGCGGGAAAACCACTGTTGGTATAGCCCTCACCCATCTATTCGGCTGGGGCATCGTTC
The DNA here is from genome assembly GCA_002288965.1 of Xylaria sp. MSU_SB201401. NCBI lineage: Eukaryota > Fungi > Ascomycota > Sordariomycetes > Xylariales > Xylariaceae > Xylaria > Xylaria sp. MSU_SB201401. The sequence continues at coordinate 105,261 of NPFG01000039.1, forward strand.
AAAATGACAACATTCAAGGCAAGAATCGTCCCACAAGAATGACTGAGGCCGTTCTATCGCTTTTGATGCAACATCCTGTCGTTATCTCCGACAGGAATAACTCTGAGCGCCGAGAGCGGGAGCAGATCATCAAAGATGTTCTCATGCAGCACAAGAGCGCTCGACTTATTGCCCTAAACTTTGCGCATGGGGACATTGACGAAGTGAGAAGAGTAACCAGGGAGCGAGTGCTCAAACGTGGCGATAATCATCAAACCATCCAAGCCGCATCAGACGAGAATAAGGTTATTGGCATCATGGAAAACTTCATTTCCAGATTCCAACCTTGCGACCCAGAAAGTAGGCCTGACGATGGCTTCGACCTTGTTATCGATCTGGATCCGGCTCAAGGAAGTCGTGTCAATGTTGAGAGAGTAGTCACCGAGCTTCACAAGCGTTACCCTTCGCTGATCCAGAACATGCCGAGCGCGGAAGACATGGACGAGGCTGTCAAGCGTGCCATCGAGGAATATTCACCGGAAATCAAGCACAAGATACCTGATCGCACTAGCAAAAAGGAGCAAAAACGACAAGAGAACCAGCCACCCAAGGACACCAACCAAAAGAAACCGCTCGAGTACATGTCTATCTCGGTCCCTGCCAAAGAGGTCAACGTGGCACTTGAGTCGGCCTTTAGGGGCGTCGATGCGGAGGTACAACGTTTCTACAAGCAGCTTCAGCAGACTCGACGCATCCAGCCACTTTTCCACGTCACTCTCATGCACCGATTCGCCGCTAAAGAGCACCCTGAACTATGGCAGCGCTATACTGCCCTTGAAGCCGAAAGCCAGTCCGCAGACGGCAAACTCGGCGAGTGCGATGTACAGCTCGAGCGCGTCATTTTCGACGATCGCATAATGGCTATCGTGGTGCGCATACTAGATCCAGATGACAAGTGGACTTGCGTCAACAGGGTCGCTCACATCACAGTTGGCACACGCGATAGTGGTGTTAAGCCAAAGGAGAGCAACGATCTGCTCGCGCGCTGGCTCGAGGTCGGAAGTGGAGGCGACACTGGTATTGGCGAGCGTGTGATAGAGGGGAAGCCGACGCTGAAGGGAACTGTTCGTGGCGTGCTGTCTAAATAGAATCAGGATGGGTCAAAGAAGAAGAAGAAGCGCAATTGGCGTCTCGGAGGGAAAAGGGGCCGAAATAAAGAGTCAAGACACTAAAAACGGTACATTTTGAGGGCCGCGGCGAGATTATGTGCGCATAAGTATCATTCGCGAATGTTCTCAAGAAGAAATTGAGTTATGAAAGTATTATCACCTTCTAGTGTAGCTCGACGCGAAATTTGCTGTAGATTATTATCCTCTGTTTCTAGCTACTGCCTATCTCCCTCATCATCATCTTGAAGTCCTATGTAACAGTGAGGTCCAGACTGTAAGGTCCACAGCTTCAATTCTATCACGGTATCCGGCAACACCAAAACCGTGTGGAACTGATACCCCTGAAAAGGCTGAAGGTGACCGTAGCCGATATGTTACCGTAATTTTTGGAATTTAGTAATTTGATGATGCTCCATACCTAGTCTAGGGCGGCTGATGCTTTTGACACAGTGAAACGAGCCACATCGATCCTTTGGCATTCCGCGTTCAGTATGCAGATGCGTTTTTCAAGCACTTTTGTCTGTTTATGCATCTCCCTTCATTTTAATTCGGGCATCATATGCTACATCTTCTATATGGGCAAGCTATTCGTGACTTCGGCGAAAGAGCTCCATTGCTTCCAAGCCTCGCCACTCTTGATTGTCCATCTCGCTCTCCTGACGCCCTCTTTCCAGCGCCCATTTCCGGGCCCTCTCTCCTTGATCACGTTGCCATCGTCGCCAGGGCCCATAGCACTCGTGTCAGCCTCGCATATCCCCGAGACGACAAACAGGGCCGCCGTGTTCATGAGCACGAACTCGAGAATGGGGTCATCGTCTGGCATCTCGTTTTGCAGGATTTTGCGCAGGATCTCGGCGTTTTCGTGGGGCTCTCTGCCTGGGGATACCGTCTCGAGCGGGTGTGCGCTGAGTCCGAAATCCTTGGGTTCGATGACGAAGTCCTGGACCTGTACTGTACCGTTGTTGCCGTCTCCGACTAGTTGCCAGCAGAACGTAGGTCCGGCACACGAGATCTCGTCGAGTTGTTCTTGGCCACATACGACCAGCCCTTTCTTGGCACCTGCGAGCCGCAGAGCTTCGGCGAAGACGGGGCCTAGGTCATCGCGTGCGACTCCTAACATCCGCGCCTCGATCACGTCGTTGAGGGGGTTGCTCAAGGGGCCTAGTAGATTGAAGATTGTGCGCCATCCCAGCTCTTTGCGGATGGAGGCCACATGTTTCATGCCCGGGTGGAACACAGGGGCGAACAGAAAAGCGTAATTGGTGGACTGGTAGACGGTAGAGATGGTGTCAGGCGTTATGCGACCGAGCTGAGCCGGCTTCGGTTGCATGTTCATGAGCAAGTCGGCGGAGCCGGACTTGGAGGTCGATGCACGGTTGCCATGCTTTGCGAGAAGGAGCAAAGACGAGCCAAGGATGGAGGATGTGGTGGAGATATTAAATGTGTGGTGAGAGTCACCTCCTGTGCCGACAATATCGCACTACATAATAAATAAGTATGTCAGTGCTTGGAGGTTACTTGACAAAAGGCTATGCAAGAGTGGTTTTACTCTTTATGATCGTGACAATTTCGGGGGCAGCTCACCAGTCCACCCGAGTAGTTGCCCTCCGGCCGCTTTTTGCTAGAAATCACATTCTCCAAGCCTTGGAAGTCGATTTCCGCTGCATGGCGCCGCATGGCAGCCGAAGTTTCGGCCAAGACATCGGCGCGACGGTCCCAGTTGGTGAAATGCAGGGCTGTCAGCAATGAGCCTGTCTGCACAGGGCTGAGCTTGTTCATGAAGATTAATGAGAGTGCCTCAGAGATCTCGTGGGCCGTCACTTTCGTCTTTTCAGGATCTGGCCATAGACGTTGTAGTAAAGGACGGATGTCGATCAAATCATTCTGGTCTTGTGTTGGAGCCGCCATATCGCGAAAGATGCGGCTTCGGAGAATGCGCTCAGTCAATTTCTTGAGCTGCCTTCCAACTGCGTTCGAGAAGCTCTAGCTTCGAAAATGAAAGCTAAAGGACAGGAAATCACAAGAGCATCGGATATGGCTCAATTGGCCTGGAATTCCTGGAAATTAATCTGCAGGCGCATTTCTTATCACCGTGACTCAGATGGTAGGCGAGCATCCGTGACGATCTTGCTGCCCCGCCATCAGGTTCCCTTAAGCTGACATGGAGGTACACACTAATGGAGGGGCAGAGGTACCTAATTGGAGTACCTGTCGAGAGCTAGACTAGTAGCTCTACGAGGGATTCCAATACCAGAATTCCAAAGTCGTATGGGTTATCAGTGGAGGCGGTGAGAAGTGGCAGATTCACTGCAACCTCCGACCACCGACCACCGACTGTTGCGTCCCTTCTGTAGCCGACCCGCCCCTGCGCTTGGCCTTGGCCTGACCCCATTTTGCCCGGAAGCCAGCACGCGGCCCAATTAATTTTCGCCCCAGCTTTTTGCGACCGGTTGGCGGGAGTCGGAGTGAGAGCAACCGTTACTCTCACCACCTTAACGCAATAACGATAGCGACGACAACACGCTAGGGCTGCGGCAGAGGAATTCGAGAAGAGGGTAAAAATTGTAAGAACGGGGGAGGACGGTTAGGAAGATACACAATTGCCCATAATGCCGCCACGGCTCACCTGCTCTGCGCGCAGCAGCATAGGTCGAGCTCTGCAGCGAACGACGACCAACTCGACGAGAGTACCAGTACTCGTGGCTCAAGGCACAACGGGAGTTACTTCGAGGCAGTATGCAACAACAGGTTCCCCTGTGCCGCTCGGTGGTTTGAGGTTACCCGACGACTATATCCCACCGACACAGCCTCCAAGTGCCCGGCGGCCGGAGCAGAGGAAAGCTCAGCTTCTTCGCTCCTATACGGCAATGCTGCGGTCGAGCCCTTTGATGCTGTTCTTGCAGCATAACAACCTCACTGCTGTGGAATGGGCCGCTGTACGAAGAGAGTTGCGCGCCGCCCTAGCAGATGTCCCACCCCCCGTACCTGGTCCCGACGGCACAGTCCCCGCCGATATCTCACCGAGCATCGAACTGCAGGTGTTGCGCACGCGTATGTTTAACGTCGCCTGTAAGATCTTCGATTACTTCAAACCAGAGGACCAGGTCGATAAGTCGAATGCATACACACATGATCTGTCTAAAACGGCATATGAATCAATCAGGGGGGCTACCGTTGACGAGTCGTCCACATACGGACAGATCAACCCTTTGATCATAGGGCCTATAGCCGCTGTAACCTTCCCTTCAGTCTCGCCGGCACACTTGGCCGCGGTCCTAAAGGTTCTCGCGCCATCTCCCGCGTTCCCTGCGCCGACGCGGAAAAAGAACCCCGGATACCATGACCCTATTGCCCAGAGTGGGTTCCAGAAGTTGATCCTTGTTGGTGGTAGGATAGAGGATAAGGCTTTCGATAATGACGGAGTCAAATGGGTCGGTGGCATCGAGGGTGGCCTCGAGGGACTACGGGCACAGCTCGTTTACCTATTACAGTCTGCTGGCCTCGGTCTTACGACAGCTTTGGAGGGTCACAGCAAGGGATTATGGCTTGCTCTTGAGGGAAGGAGGACACAGCTAGAGGAAGAAGCCAACGGCGGCAAGAAAGAAGGAGACGTAGCGAGTGAAACTAGCGCCTAGAAAGCGTGTACTATTTATATGTATGAGATATAAAAATTGTATAATAGTATACGAAGAAACAAATGATGTACATGGCTCCTGCGATGTTAACTTGACGACAGACTCAATTTACGAAGCAGGACACAAAATGAGCCGTCGTACCTACCGATGTGTCGCGGCCCAAGCCTCTTTGTATCGACAGCGAATAGCCGGATCAAGGTTGAATAAAACAATAGCCATCATTTCACTTGTCATTGGTAAATCCTAGTTTCGGAAGTTTGTGTGATATGGTCTCTAGCAGCGGGCAAGGCGTGATTTTAGCAGCAGTACATGTGACTATGTAAGTACCTACCTTACTGCGGCAGGGGGGGTCTGCGTAATTATCTTAGCAATAATTATAGACTTTGTAATGCTTATCACTTTAACGTCCATTTCACCTCCGTGACCTGCCAAGATTTTGAATATTCAATTAAAATCGTGAATACCTTTTTACACTGGTATCTTATTTAAACGAATTTATAAATATAAAAGGCTAGTTAAGTGGTAATAGTATATTAAAGTTTGTAATAGTGCCCGGAAAGCCTTGCTGAGGCTATTATACAGACCCCCCTTGCCGCGGTATAGTACTTACTTAGTAGGCGGCGTCTTGAAAGACCACTATAAACTAAGATTAAGAAGGCCCTGTATGTTGTGCGAGTACGCTAAAGTAGAACCTGCATATCACTAAATTGACAGGTCACAGCCGCCCATGGCATTCACGCCAAGATGGTCGAGTAGCACGGTAATTTACTAGGCACGTCGCATTTCTCAGGTCCAAGCTGAAAGAGCTCGCGATCCAAGGCAACGTCATCTCCCAGCTTCCTCCATCGCCGTTCTTCCCAGAAGTCGACAACTTTACAACGATAACGAAACACCACTTTATTATTACCACCTGTAGTTTGTCTGTCATACAACCAGCCACTGTTAGTCGCGAGGCCCGAGGAGGAGGTAGACGAGCTGAGCTCTCTCCCTGACTTCCCCTTCATATTCCCGCCAACACAACGACTGGGCTGCTTGCGCGAGATCTCCGTTTCGCACGACACTTTTCCCCTACCGACCATGGATTTCGCGCCGTACCAGAGCTCGCCGCCCGAGAACAACCGGCCGTTCTCCCCACCCATCGGCGAAGGCACCACCTCGCCGCGCGCGTCGCTCGATCAGAGGCGCTCGTTCAGCCCGTCGCAGCGCAACTTCGCCGCGTATTCCCCACCGCCGCTGCAGCACCCGCAGCCCCAGCGCTCATGGCAGCCGGGGTATGCTGCTGAAGAAGGCTTCGGTAACGGCGCTGGCGCGGGGGCGGGAGGGATAGGTTTAGAGGGCAACGGGGACTTTGTCAGCGAGTTCGATACGAGCCTGGGCATTAGGCTCGATTACGAAGCCGTTCTCGCTTATATCGGGCTACCACCGCTCGGCGCAATATTATTATTGATATTGGAGAGGAAAAGTGACTATGTCAGGTGAGTATAGCTCGGAGTCCTTGCGTTGTTTTGGTCTTGCTTTCTCGGAGAGTTCCCTATGTCTTCAAACATTGCGAGTTGAGGGCGACGATATAGAGCGACTTCGAGGATATGGTCAGGTTTGGACACCCTTTCTATGCTTATGCTAATACCGTTCTTGTAGATTCCATGCGTGGCAGTCTAGTCTGGTGTTTACTGTGTTATTCATTGTTCACCTCCTGTTCTCCTGGTCAACGTTCCTCAGCTGGCTCATCATACTCGGAGATCTTGTTCTAATCGGATTCCTTGCGCTCCATGCCTACCGGGACGCCGATACTCTTGATAGGTAAGGAACTTACTAGCTGTGATATAGTAGTTTAAAAGCGAGGTTCTAACTTGTCGCGCAGATTTGAAGTTCCCATCTTCGGAAGTATAGCAAGTCGTATACTTGACGACGAGTAAGAATTTTCTGTCGCATTTGATAGACAAGGGACGATCAAACGTGTGATATTGCATGAGGGTCCTGTTGTGCGAGTCTCTTTGCGCGGTTCTATCTACGGAAACTGTTGATTTCAACGATGGTATAATGATAATTATGGACACGTATATACCCACGAGCCTCGACCCATATTGATGTTTATAATAATATGATAGCATCTTCTCCACGGCGCCGCCAAAAGACGAGATATATTACTGTCCCAACATGTCCAACCCCGCCCCCCCAACATTTACCTATTTCATGCTGTATAATCAATATGAGTGTCACGGCAGTGTCGAATTATATCGTGGGACTACGATACTTTCCAACCATTTCCCAGCAAAAAGAAAACAAAAAAAACAAGCTGAGACCCTCCCGCCGCTACCTATAATGCAATTCGACTACTATACCGTCTTACAAAAAAACCGTCATCTAAATTTCGCTGTGTGTTCAGACATAGAATTACAATAACTTCTCCAGTATCTGTGGTTCGACTAGATAGGATATTTCTTTTTTCTTAGAGACTCAAGCTGAGGTAGTATAAGTGGGCTCGGGATTCTAAGTACTATGGGACTGTATGGCCGCTTCTAAACGAGCATTTAGGGGCTTTCAGAATCTGTGCGCCTATCGCATTAGCTTGTAGTTGGCCGTGAATAAAACGCAGTTACGATGCTTTCCTAAGACTTATTTCTAGTACTAAAGAGTCATGTCGCTTTTGTTACAAGCCTTATCACGGCCTTGAGCAAGCGCGTACTCTCAGTACCTGTTACAACGGCTTCTCTAGATAAGGCTATCTCGATACCTACGCAATTCGCCTACAAGCCAGCAGAACAACTTGGCCCGTATTAATGTAACTACATCAAACACCGTTAACTGACGAAACGGCTCATAGTTGGTTTGGCAGGAATCAAATAATTAGTCCGTTCTGGTCGATAGCGATCCATAGCCGAGCGGAGTTGGGTTATTGGCAGCACAGTTTAGTACAGGGGGGTGGGTATGTACAGATCGGGGACCAGCCAATCCGGCCCGTGGTGGGTCCCAGAAAAAAGATGTCCGCGACCTTGCCTATCACAACTCACTCTGCCGCAAAACTCGGACGCTTCAGCATTTATCTATCTCAATACATAGCGGCACGATATAGTCACGCTCCGCGGCATCAGTACCTACCTAGGTACTTACCAACACATGGCACTATAGATTGCAATTTTTTTCTGTCACTTCAGAATCGCAATACTCATCACACGCGATCCAAATCATCAACTTCACTTCAGGCCATATATAAGTCAAGTAAACAAACGCCATCCTCCACGCTGCTGTGACTCACGGAATAACTTACATTATATCATAGCTTAAGCTTGTGGACGCGCTTAGGAAGCTAGTATTGAAGCAGAAGGGTACCTGTAGAGGAGAGCGGATTGCTCTACAACCACTGAATTCTACGAGAGCTTCACGACGATGCGGATGAGATGAACATGCTTCAGCGTTCTAGAGTCCCATGTATGCGCCATAGCCAAGGCCTTTATAAGGCCCTACTTGGGACTCAATATGCTTTCTGTGGCCCTACACAAAGCTGCAACGTCGGGGGGCCGTTCACATTACCTCACAATGGTAACACGGCAATAGCCGTTGCTACGACTCACCAGCGTCATTTCTCTGCCAGCAGCAACCTCCGTAAATGGCACAAAGGCAAGGAGATAATAAAAAAGTCGGGGCGTCCTAAGCGCTTCGGTTGGGTCGCGAAAGTAGAAAACGAAGACCTATACGACATTCTCGAGTTCCACATGCTTGACCCCAACCGTCGCGCGACCGACCGCTTCCCCGTAATGGAAGCACGGCCGAAATCTAATAGTAAAAAGGTCATCCCCAAAACGCTTGATCCGTATAACCCCGAAAATGAAACTCCGCCTGATCCCGCTGACCCTGGCCTTCTCGACCCTCCTCCCCGTAAGAAATACAAGGCGCTCGCCCTCGACTGCGAGCTGGTCTCGATGAAAGGTGGGGAGCAGGGACTTATAAGAGTGGCAGTCGTAGACTTCTTCACCGGCAATGTCCTGCTGCACAGCGTTGTGCGGCCGGCGGGTCCCGTGACCGACTGGCGCCAAGAATTCACCGGCCTGAATAAGTACTTATTCAGGGAAAAAGCCAAGAAAGGCAAGGTGCTCTCAGGGTGGGAGGAGGTGCGCGAGAGAATCTTCGAGGTGTCGACTCCCGAGACCATCTTCGTCGGTCACGCGTTGGCCAACGACCTCCGCGTACTGCGTATCGCGACCGACCGCGCCGTCGACTCCATGGCGATGCTGTCGCTCGCCATCTTCGGGAACGTGAGGGTGTTTCCGCGCAACTGGAGTCTGCGGGGCGCGTGTCACGAGCTGATGGGCTTGGCGGTGCAGAAGAAGCGCCAGCACGACCCCCTCGAAGATGCCCTGGCGACGCGGGAGCTCGTGCTCTGGTGCATAACGCATCCGAACGAGCTAGGAGAGTGGGCGGACCGAAAGCGCGCGAACATGGAGGAAATAGTGCAGAAGGAACGCGAGAAGGAGATGAAAAAGGAGTCAAAACGGCACGTGAGACTTGCACTCAGGAGACATCAGAAAATAAATAAGCAGATAGAGCTGCTCGAGTCACTTGTGCAACAAGCGGCTGAGGTGCTGAAGAAGATGGAGGAGGAGGAATGGCAAGCGCGCTTCGCGGACGTCGTAAAGGAACCAGAAGAAGAAGGGCTTAGGACGATCAGCTTCTAGCTAAGAACAAGGAGAGGCGGAGAGCTGGTGACTTGCCCAAGCCAGCTTTGAAGTGAAATGAGAATATCAGACATAAGTAAATCTAAACCCCTGATACTAGTAGTAAAGGGAGAAGAAAGGTGCACCGCCAAATAAATTTTATCCTATCCCACTGAATAATCGCCTAGACATGAGTCTGTTTCATGAACTGATTACATAGAGTATCTATTGCAACGGGAAGCGATAAGAAGTAGCCCGGTAAAATGGAGGATGTGTCAACAAAGGAACACCGGGTCCTGTTGGGGTTACCTCCCTTAGATAGTGCCGGGCCCGAAGCATATGGGTTAGGACGCTTTCTATAATGGTGAAGAATGTAGGACTACCCAGGAACTGTAGAATACCTCGTTGGCATATGAAGCCACGCCAATAGCAGTCTTCTTTAAGAAGTTATCATGTCCTCGAAGGAAGCTTGAACCACGGTGTTGTATTCCCTCAAAGAGACACTACAAGTCTAGGAATCGGTGATAGGGCCCTCGCTAGAAAAAGACATGAAACTCAAGGAGGAATAAACAGATAGCCAAAACCGAACAACAGCGTTGATGCCGTGGTTATCTACTTCACTAAGATACAGGCATTTGGGGACTAAAATGATGCAGGAGCCTCCGCTGTTGATATCTACAATAGGTAATTCCATAGTGGCACAACAAAAGCGTAGAGATTAATGACGTAGGAAAAAGGAGAGACGACGTCAATGTCCAATGGACGATTTATGATAATTGGTAGGATGACGTTGAATCCGATCCCGTACCCAGACTTCGTTACACCCACCGAAATTACAAAGATCTGGTGTGACCTTTGCACCACATGGTCGATCGAAAGAGCAAAGATCCCGGCTTCAACATTTCCCATCTTCTCCCAGGATCTGACAAATGCGTGTTTCAGTCAACAATGACCGAGTGCAGTTTGCGGAGCTAGCAAAGAACCCCTTCGGCGATAGGTAACTACAGTCTAGGATGTTTTGTATGGCATGCGCACGGTTGCTGAAAGGATGCGGATTAAGCGCCGTTAAGCGAGGCAACGATACCCAACCGAAGTCCTAAGCAGTAGTGTAATCTGATGTCCGAAGGGTAGGTAGCAGACTTCTCTCTTCCATTATGGATTGCAGCTTGATCTACTGCATATATGCTCGTGATCGACTAATATTTATCCGGCTTTTACTCGGTCAGTTCCCATCGCAAGAAACAGTAAAGTGGTTCTCGGAAGAAAGGTGGTGGTATTAATGGGGGTGAGTCCGCGTCTGGTTGATGGAGTAGTCTCCATCAAGTAGGCACTGGGTGGTAAAGAAGAGAAAAGAAAGAACGTAGGAAAGACGAGTGGGTATCAACATAGAATGTCCTTATCATCTGAATCGGGACCTTCAGCTAGGGGAGGACACGCATGCTCGGCGCAAGCAGTTTAGGAGTGGATAAAGAAACCGACGCTGCGTCGTTGTTATCACGCAACCTTGTCTATAGTAAGGCTACCTACTCTGACCTAAGGAAACCAGCGGTGTGGTTAACGCGGATCATGCATTTACTAACGATATAGTCGTACGAACTAGGTAAGTCGGGTTTACTTGCTCGTAGGTTAATCGATCCTTGTGGCGTTATGAGCATTAGTGCTATTGCCTCTATGGGATCCAACTCGGTCTTGTATTGGATGAGTATGGAAGAAGGGTAATTAACCCGTGTTCTTCAGTGTGTATGTACGTAAGTATGCATGTATGTATTCAAAGTCCCGATGACATGCATCGTGTCCCCGTCTTGATACACGTGCATACCATATACCTCATTTGGTAATATAGATGATGAAAGACCCTGCCGCGAGGCCTACCTTGAGAGGTTTACACGCCTCTTGGATCAAGCTATCGTGAGGGCGGTAACATCCGGTACGTTCCGGCAGGTCATGCCAGGCTACGACGTTTCATCATACGTATATAGTGATATATAAAGGCTGTTCTCCCGAGTTATCATGCCCGGGGATCTTACTGTCGCGTTGTGATAAAGCGAGTTCTAATCGCCGACTGCAAGCATATGATCATCGCCGTGGTTGCTCAATACCATAGCTAGGTGTATCGTTGAGACGCTTAGTCATTCTACCTAGCATACCGTTTCCGCTCTGTGCTTCGTGGTTGGCATTTTTCTTAGCTAATGGTATACACGTCAGTTCAAATGATCAGAAGTAATTCTCTGTAGACTAAAATGTGATAGGTGGTAATGCGAAGCGATACACAGCTATTCAACAGGCAATCTGAAATGTCTGATACACATTGCCTTTGTGAATAGTTCCCAGCTTACACGCTCCATGGGATTTGTAGTCAGTACTCGTAAAAGGATGTTGATGTCACGCCTGTCAATCGCTGCCAAGGCGCCAACATCTCACAACCATCTCACATTACGCAATCAAACAAGCTATAACAACCCATTGGCTGGCTTCAACGGCTTCGTGGAGGAGGACATCGCGGGCGGATACCACAGGGGTTCGTTTTTTTCCGGCAGTAAAGCGACTGCGACGTGAGAGAGAACGGTTTCCGATTTCGGACGCAAAATCCCAGTAACAGATTGTAGCATCCAATCTAGGCACACGATTTATGCTTTTGACAATAGAAAGAACCCGGAGAGCTCCAAGTAGATAATGTAACCTATGATGATACTGCACCGACTGGGCGATTGATACCTGGAGATTACCTAGATAGACAGCCAGTGGCGTGCTGTCATACTAGGTAAAGTTTGGGGTCTTAGCGTCTCGGGTTCCTGAGAATCTATCTCTGAAGGGATTCAAGGCCCTAAAATTGTTCAATGCGTGTCGAGTTCGTCGTGGCGTTCATGACTGGCGGTGTGAGAAGGTGTGCGAGTCGGGGCAATCAGCGCCGAAACCAACGGGTCTTCTGGACCTTCAAGACGCAAGCTAATTAAACTAGTATGTTGGCATTTGTTGTTCAGACAATTTGGTGCTGTGTTTGAAGCTAGTTGACTCAATGCTGGTAGTGGGTTGGCGGGTCCGAAGCCAGGTTGTTGTTGAACCGTTTACCCCGTCCTCACTCATGCGATGACCATTCTGGTCGTTATCAGCTGGGAAATCTTAGACACGTATCACACACCGCAACACATGTGCGGCCACCAGAACATACAGACGGCAACTCGGTAGTAACACTGGCCCCAATGTTTGTGTCTGGGGAAATACTAGTTTGAGGCCGGAGGTTTATGGTATCAGCATCCGGTAAGATGGCGCGATGGCGCGATGGCGCAAGATTTCACCTCAAGAGTAGATGTCATAAACGTCCAGCGGTACCGGCGCTGCTTGTAGCCGGTACACGACATTATCAATGCAAAACTCACGTCGTAATCAACCACGAATGGTGACAAAAACCAATGCCAGGTAGGGGTCCGTTTGTATAAGTTGTCCTCGGGCGTCGCTTAAATTTGTGCTCATTCCGGTGCAACCAAATCCACGGGTATATATATCAGGATTCAGTACATCTTCTCAACAAGGCATACAACCTTACTGCACACCTAACCTTTGTAACCAGTGGCCGGTGAGGCGTCTGTCCCCGCCACCCCAAACTCAGTGACCTCCAGCAAATCTTACCAAATTCGATATCACTCCACACGCTTCAAGGAGTTCTGAGAATCTTGGCAAGAAAATGGTTATCCAGCACGAATTCCTGCAGAAAACAGGAGCTGCGCTTCCTTCTAACGCTGGCAAGACAGCACTCGCAGTCTCAACGCAAGAGGTCGCAACACCAGAATCTCTCCAGGATGAGGCTCAAGATCTGTTGATTATCTCACCTTATACCGAAAGGGAGCATCTGCTGGATCTGAAGAGCCTCGACATGGAGAACGCGATCGTCGCACAGGCCCTAGTTCACTTGAAGTGCATCCGGTCCGACTATGCAACTGCCCCATATATTGACACATTCAACTGGGGCGAGGTCGTGGAGCAGGTAAAACGGCTAGCACAACAGAAGGGACACAGTTGGAAACAAAGTTCGTTTTTCGTGGTAGCGTTCCGATCCCAAATTCCCCCAACAACAGTTTACGAGGACCTGGGGGTTCTGGACAAGGCAGCTCATGCGGAGGCAACGGCGAGCGGCGGGTTTCTCAAGTAAGCGGTTCTCCGGGTCACCAATGCACGCCATACACTGACGAAAGATTAGGTATTGGTTCGGGAGTCCTGATAAGGACGGTAAGAACCTGGCGACGTGCGTGTGGAGATCACAGGAAGACGCAAGGAAAGGAGGCATCGGTCCCGCGCATCGACGGGCAGCCGCGGCAGCTCGGGACCTGTATTCCCATTGGAAGATTGACCGGCATAGGCTTATCATTCATGACAATGTGGAAAACTGGGAAATCACTGACTGAGCGTGACGAGTCGGTAGGGTAGCATTAGGCCAGGCTACTGCATGCGAGTTGAGCGGGCTATCAACAGAGCGTTTGATAGAGGGCCCGAAATCAGCAAGGTAGATAGAGGTTCACCTGTGGGCGGGCAACGAATGAGGGGAGGGCTAGCCACGTTGGATGTTAATGGAGATTTAGTTGACCAGGGTCGCACGAAGAGACGCGAATTCGTCGCACCGGCGCATGGATTTGGGTAGCAAGATTTGCAGGTAGAGCAGATCCTTCCTTTGGCGCAGGGCATGTAGAGAGTGAGCACCATCAGCGGTTTAATTGCGAGGAGGCGCAGAGCGCAGATGAGAGGGAAATATAATAGAAATGGATCGAGAGACCGGAAGCTCCTGTTCCCTCTGCCTAATGCAAGGTAGCCCCCTAGTAAGCTGGACCAGACCGGCGTAGCGCTGCGTCGACTGAGCGAGTGAGTGAGAACTTAGTAAGATAAGTGAAAGTGAGTGTCGGGAGAGGACGAGGGAGAAGAAGAACCTGGCTGGCTGACCAGGTGCCGCGCCGTCTACCCACATGTTACACATCATATGTAGAGGGCCTAGGGAGAAAGAAGAAGACGGGACGAGGGGCCAGCCGGGTCTTGCGGAGAGACTTGCGGAGAGAGCTAATCAGGGCCCTGCTCTGCGCCCGTGGCAGGTTCCTTGGTAGGCCCTTGGTAGGCTGGTAGCCCCATTCGTCAGCTGCGTGGTGACGGGAGGCTTGAGCACGCGCGCAGAGCTGGTCGACATGGCGATATTTGGCTGAATTGGAAGCGTACGACGGCGGCGAAGATGGCATATAAAGACGAGACGACGTCAAGATGAGGCTCTTTCAGCAAGAGTCTATTAGTGGTCTAAATGACATGGAAGATGACAACACCCTTGAGCTAGCAGTGCAAAGCGTGGGGGTTCAAGAGTGGGATTTTATTCGCTTCGAGACGTCGGCGAGAACGACGCCCCAAAGTCGGGGTGTTTGCGATTATCGTGGTTTAGAGCAACAACTATCTCGTTAAACCGAGTGTCTCGTGGAAAAGAATATGCAGACACCTAAACTGGGATGCTATTTCTTGGTACCGAAATAATAATTCGTACCATGATTCCCGTCGACTGATCACCCATACATTAGAAAGTGATAATAGCATGCCAAGATGTGTCCACAGCCAGATACTGTACCTACGCTTTGTGGCTCTGTTACATACATAATATACCTATACGGAGAGGTCCAACGACCTCGGGAGTGATATCCTTATTTAGTTATCGGGTCGGAAACCAGGTACCTACATACCCACTTATGTAAGTAGTGGGTATCTAGTCTCCGGTTTCGTCTTCTACTCAATGCAGCGGGCGTTTTTAAGATTTAATATGGTTCAAGTTTGTTAGGTAGTCTTAAGCTAGGTACCTAATAGATTAACCAAACTACTAGCCTCGATCAACTTCATGTGATTCCTTAACATACGTGCTCAAGTGAACTCTGCGCGGCAACGTCTTATCGTGGGCCACGTGCGGTTAAAGAAGGAAAAAGAGTAAGGGGAAGAGAAAAGGACGCTGCGTGCTTAGTAGTATACATTAGGTACGTATGTACTGGATAACACGAGTGGTCGAAGTACCTAGCATACCGCGGATTCGATGCTCTGCCCGACAGTCTATGGTGCTGGTTTTAACGTACCTGAACACTACGTGTTGATGTCAAGTCAAATGCTGTACAATATCCCCTAGTGTGAATATCGCCTCCAACTGTAGCAGATCGCATTGTAGTTGCACAGACATGAACACGATTGTTACCATTTTCGAACATTATTTCGGTGTCGATGATTAGATAAGCATACCCCAGGTAGAATATGATATACCACTGAGTACAATGTGTACTTGGACTTGGAAGGGCCTCAACGGCTGTAGGGCTACATCTATTCCGGGGTCGTTAATGTTAGCCCAATACGCATAGCCAAGGTATAACTACTATATACCCAGGATATCGTAAAGGGATAGCCATCGTGTAGCCAGCTTATAACCTAAGTTAGTAGACAACGAGGCTGACTTTGAAGACCTTGGCGGTACCTAGATTGTACAGTAAACGGTATATCCTGAATATATTGCTAGCCAGAATAGCAGGTAGGTAGGTAATTATGACGGAATAGTCATGTGCTGTAACTGAAAAACGTGGGGGTTCCATCAGGCAGCCTATACATGTCAAGGTTTAATGGTAACTGTTGCGCACTTGGGTACCTAGGTAATTACGGGAAACATATTCCGAGTTCTCACTTGATGGCTGACTAAACACTGGTCTGCCCTTGAAGTTCGTGGTTCAGGGCATGACGGAGAACGAGCCTTTCTCACCAGGTTTGCCCTATCCAGTTTCCTTATTCGGATATGCCCCGACTAAATTCCTTATCATATATTCTGTAGGGTAACTTTGCCTCATCTATCGAAGATCGCCCCTGAAGCTCTTAAGGATTGCTATGACGGTCATTCGGGCTCGGCTCAATTGTCACAGGCGCCAACTCCGTGATAGGTTAGGGGGGATTGTATTTTGCGATAGTTGGATCATGAACGCTTAGCCTGCATTGGCCAGCTTCACTGCCAGCGTGGGAGCTGTTTTGGTAGTTTCGGGGAGGGTGTTGTTTTCGTTTCTCTGTTTTTGTTCTTCACCGGCCTCGTGCTTGCGGCGTAGGAGCCAGAAGCTGAGCGACCTGAGCATAACCAAAGCAGCGACACCTATACTATACCAATACCAGCTACTACCCTGATACTAAACCCTTGTACAGATGGAGTAAGAATAGAACCTGGGCCGGTAGTATTTCTGACTCTGGAATTGGCGCTGGGGAACGCGCTTGCTGTTGAATTGGGTGAGACAGCTGTGGCGATAGTTGCGACCGTTGGACCGGATGATACGGACGTCTAAACTGGGGCCAGCGTGATTAGACGTCTGTTCAGCCATCATTTCGGCTGGCCGATGGAATACCAATACCCCAAACATGTACGCTATTATTGGTCCTTGTTGTATGTGCCTCGACCTGTCCTATGCGTTCTACCATGTCGGTGCGGGACCCGGTTATCGCCAGAATCAGAAAGTAGCCTGACACCCGTAGGAAGCCGCACCTGAATTTGTTAGAGGCGCGCAGTTTAAACTCCCTCCTCCCGCAGATGGAAAACACCAGATGTAATCAGTTGATTAGCTAGTAGATGATGTTCTAGCTGAGCATGCCTTAAGTTGATGTGTACGGCCATAATACACTTTACCCCGATTGATCCTATGAAACTACCACAACTAACCAAGCCTTTGCTCCGGCCCCTCGGTTCAGAGGTCGGCAGCAATGAAGAACTGTTATATAATAATGGAAGAACTTTCCTTTCTATGCCCAAAATGGTGTCGCATTCAGGTGGTTAGCAAATTTTCATTATGTTTCCCCGGCTGCATCGAAAATCCCTGTCTTTGAGACTCTACAGGCTTCGGTCACTCAGCATCGTCTTCCTCTTTTTAAATCTCCTGGGCTCGTACGATAGAAGCCCCCCTCATTCCCAGCACCGTCCATCATGCTCCCCCGTCGGCTTGTCCAGAATCTCCACTGCTCGACGACGTGCTTGTCGTTGTTCGAACAGGGGCAACTGAAGTACTCGAGAAGCTACCTGTTCACTTTTCAACTGTGCTAACTTGTGTTCCTAACTATATCATATACTCGGACCTCAAGGAAGATGTAGAGGGTCACCATATCGTCGATGTTCTCGACCGAGTAACCGACGATATGAGAATGAATGTCCCGGAATTCTGGCTTTACAATAGACTTCGTGCATCTGGAAGAGAAAATCTAGAATATTAGGTCGGCCAATACCAAATGATCGTCTGATCGACTATACTGATACAGTCCCCAGACTTTGTTTGGGAGTGGCCGTTCGGGGGCTCTAGACAACCCTGGCTAGAAGCTGGACAAGTGGAAGTTCCTACCCATGGTGTCTCGAGCCTTAGAACACAGACCTAACGCAAAATAGTTCATTTTTATTAAGCCGGATACACATCTGATCTGGCAGAATATGCTAGATATCTTTCCCGTTTTGATACGAGTAAGCTGTATTATTAGGGAAAATATATATGGATTGGTAAGGTTCTGTCCGGACACGGCGGATCAGGTTTTATAATCCTAAACCTAGCGATGGAAATGGGTTCAAAATATTAGATGGATGACTAAGGCTGGTTTGATGAGTATACCGCAAAGGAGTGGGCTGGTGATATGATTCTTAGGAAGGCGATGGAGAATATCGGTGTTTACTTGGTCTCAGCATCACTTCGCGTTCGGATTGACGACTGTGGGTACCTACGGTGTCTCTTTTAGTTGTCACCTTGCCTATTGCGATAGGCGCGAGCCTGACCCCTCCTAACTCGGACACGATTCACCTCTTACTGGATGATTCTTCGTCACTCGACATGCTAATCCCTTTCATAGTCCTTAGTGAGTACTGTGGATTGGACTGACAATAGAGATGATAAGCCCTCTTGGTGTTACGCACCTGTGACGTTCCACTATATGACCGCGCCAGATATCTGTGCTTTATGAGAGTTTGAGTAAGACTGGCTCCGATATAAAAATGCCGATGAAACTTCCTAACTTCGCGACATTTTTGAGCACCTCGTAAAGCACTTTCTCCGCGCTCTAGTTCCTGACTGGGATAATCAATCTAGGGAAACTGAGTATAACAACGAGTCACTCACGAAACTGTCTAATGAAGACCGAGCTACTATTACTCAAATGGAACGAGATGCCCAGGCCTCTTTTGAGCAATGCAGGGCCGCCTGCGAGAGCAAATCCTTATGCATATAACTCTTTTACATGCCCAGTCGTTGTTTTCTTTCAAATGAGCTGCGATTAGGCCACGCAGTGGAGCCTCTGTGTTTTGAGTATTCGCACATAGAAGGGAAATGTGTTAAAAGTACAAGATATGGGGGACCGGATGTTCTCGAGAAAGTAAGCTCTGCTAAGTCGGGCTGGATCATGAGCAGGGTTTCGAAAGTATGTGAAGAGGTGAATAATAAGTGCAGAAACTTAAGAGAAAGTGGCTGAAATATATACAATTATAATCCCCAATAGGTCCCTGAAGACAGGGCTCATCACACTGTTTCTGGCTATACGGCTCGGCTAGACCAACTGAAGGGATGTCTGTTTATCGTTTCTAAGCGTTGCATACAGAGGCGGGGGTCGGCGTTATTGGTTTTATACGTATCTATCATCTTATATAATGGTTTCTACCCTGCGGCTTGCATTATTACGTCGATTTTTCTGTAATTTTGGAGTTAGAGGGGTGATAAGCTCCGAGTCTTGAAGCGGAATCTTTGGAAGGTTGATGGACTGCTACAATTAGTTTCATCGCCGAAGAAGGCAAAATAAAGAGAAAACGAGCCCCGGGCCAATCAGGCATAGCTGGTACCGTGCATCTGATATAACATTAACGATTCACAACGGTACTGGGAATAAACTACAATAGTATTTTCATTTCAAATGCCACAGTCACAGCGTTGAAGCTCCCTAGTCCTGATAACAGTAGGCAGTTTCATTAAGCCCACTACATAGACAAGTATTTTTCAGATTCCAACATCATACAGCTGCGGATATTATGGTTTACTCGCTACCTACTCAAGGTGCGGTTATAGGAGCTATCTTAATTCTATAACGTATTGGCATCTTCACCACTTTCCATGGGCGGATCACCTACCTAGTACGCAACGTAGTCTGAAAACTGGGTTGAGGTGAGCATCGCCTTGCTCCTTATGATCATCTAGGTACATACATAGATATAGACGTTTATGCATATAAGCATGGTGACAAGCAGCTCCCCGTCACTGCAGGTGCTCACCCCAGCAGCGCCGGTGCCTGAGCGTAGCGTTTCTGCCACTCCTCTCCGCCCTGCCGCCTCTCCCCAAATCGCCCACCCACACACACAATTTCCATCCCGCCGAAACCACAAAATTTGATCCCAGCGAGCGCGTCCTTTGCGATCGTTCGTCATCAACCGAGTACAAGTCACGCCGTGGCCCCCCCAAAACGACCAGAGATAGTACACATATCGGGCTCTCTATCACCGCGACCATGGCCGACTCTGCAAAGGATGTACCGTTGAAGACGGTCCAGGTGGAAGCTTTGGTACGCCACTCGCCTATGCCCCTCATCGCGCCCCTCCTCAACCTCGACCGCACATCTTTTTACCGATGTAGCTGTTACTAATATTTGATTCCCTACTCAGGTTGTCATGAAGATTGTCAAGCACTGCTCTGCCAGTTTTCCCACAACGGCCACTGGATCCATTGTTGGTATGGACCAGGACGGAGTTCTTGACATCACGAATTCGTTTCCTTTCCCCACTGCCGATGTTGCCAACATTGAAGGCAGCCACCAGAACGATGCCTCTGCGCTGGCCGCCGCTGCGCCTCGGGCGAAAGCGAACATAACCTACCAGAACGAGATGATTCGACACCTGAAGGAGGTCAACGTGGATGCCAACAATGTCGGCTGGTACACAAGCGCCACGATGGGTAATTTTGTCAATCTAGGCTTCATCGAGAATCAGTACCACTACCAGCGTGAAAACGACAAGACAGTAGCCCTGGTCCACGACGTGAGCCGAAGCTCACAGGGTGCTCTGAACCTGCGCGCTTTCAGGTTAAACCCTACCTTCATGACTGCCTACAAGGAGGCCAAGTTCACCACGGAAAGGTGAGACCGAATTGTCGCTCGCTAAAGAACGTCATGCTAACCTGCTACAGCTTGCAAAAATCTAAGTTATCGTTCAGAGACATCTTGACCGAACTCCCAGTCAACGTACACAACTCTCACCTTCTTACATCTTTCCTTCACCAAATACCAGCCAAACCGACCGCTGGTGACGTCGCCATGCCTACGTCGCTTGCCGATCTGCAAAACAACCCCACGCAGATGCCTCTACATCCTTCCGCCGACAATCTTGAGCTCTCAATAGACCCCTTCTTGGAGAAGACATGCGATCTATTACTCGACAGTATAGAGTCACACTACACCGAACTCAACAACTACCAATATTATCAGAGACAATTAGCGCGAGAGCAAACCAAGATCACAGCTTGGCAAACAAAACGCAAAGCCGAGAATGCGGCAAGAGTTGCTGCCAAGCAGCAACCTCTTCCCGAAGATGAGTGGCAACGAATTTTCAAGCTACCACAAGAGCCCAGCCGCCTTGAAGGCATGCTGAACGCCAAACAGGTCGAGCAGTACAGCAAACAGGTAGATGGATTTACGGCCTGTGTCAGCGCCAAGATGTTTGCAGTCAGGGGCAACCTCTTGCCGGAGTAAAGAGGATGCGGGTTGGGAAAAACAAAACGGGATGATGTTTCCCTGGGCATGCATCTGGCACGACGTTTGGCGATTGGGCGCTCTTTTGGGTTCTATAGAACAGTAGCTATATTTGGCACAATATGTTCGGTATGTCACCGTCTCACGGAGTCAGATACAAAGATGAGCAAACAAGCATTTCAATCTCGTGGCATGCGGCGGGAGAAGCGAGTTGACTTGCTGCTGCTATGGTTGATTTACCAAATCTTGCAATGGAAGCTCGAATAGTGAAAGGGGGCTGAGAGAATGGCCTCGGCAATTCATAGCCGGTAGTCTTGCGAGACATTTAGCTACTTAATCACCTAAATCGTCGGGTGACAGCACGTTGTGAATAGTGCGCGGGCTCCAGGATTACGTCCACAAAAATCGAGGACATATAGTCATATTCTACATGTTATCTGGTTGTTTGTGACGTTCATTTCGAAAAGCTAGCTTGAAGGAAATGATAGCTCTGAGAAATGGGGAAATAGAGATTCAGATAGGAACTAATAACTCGGCAGGCACGAAAGTGTACTTAAATGCCTCCTGGCTAGCGCTGATTCTATGTTGATAGTTTGCTTGTAGGATCCATCCGGGCCGGGCTTGCACACCGGTGACCGGGCAATGAAAATCACCGAAACCTAAAGAGAAACTTCTTTGCCTGTCCCTACCTTGGTGATGCGAGAGCATCTTCGCTGACACTGAATGCTGTTCTCTCCAGGCCGATCATTTGACGAGTGAGGGCGGTTACCTGTCTAGGAGCAACCCGCTAACTTACCATCGGACGACGGTAACCCAACGTAAGTGGCTTTCAGTCCGGAGGTTGATCACTTACTTGTCAAGTGCAGGCTGAGTGCATATAGTCAGCGCCGGCTCTTAGAGACGTACAGTTTACTAACCCAATCAGCCTCGAACCGGGCTATCCGCCTAGGTAGAGAGGTTGGTTCAATAGCTGAGCAGACTCCTGGGTCCCAGTTGTGAATGGGGTACCTACCCCTAGGAATATAGCACGGAACGCTAGATGACTGTACGTACGTAAGCAGTATGTGAGAAGCGGTAGGTACTGAGTAGAGATGGCCTGAACAAGTTGAGTTATGGATATCTGTATGTTGTGCTCTGTGGGTAAAGACTTGAAGAGTCTCGACATATTTGCCGAAAACTGCTTCGAGGGCGAGGGGTAGCGGGACATTGGGTTGGTGCAGGGACTCGCCCACCCCCCACCAACCCACTATTCAAAGCACTAGATAGACAAGGGTTCACTAGCGGAGCACGGTGGTCCAACCAGACCTGACCGCTCACCCCAGTCACCGTAGGAACCCGGCGGGCAAAGAGAGGGTTCTTTGAGGGTCTTACAGGTCTTGTTGCCGGTACAGCAGCCAGTGAGCAAAGAAGGAGTGAATGCGTGCTGTACACTTGTACAATTTATGTACAGTAGTACTAGTTGGGTGGGTGGTAGAGGTAAACATACAATATTACCTCTAGCTAGATATATATACCGAGTACCTGATGTATAAGAAAATGTATCTGTCCTAGCAAGGTGCAGCGATGAGGTACGAGGAGGTACCTCTCCCCGAACAACCCAGGCCTGTCGAGGGGCGCTGTGACATGGCAATGGAGGGGTAGGTCAGATAGGTAACCTACCTGGTAGCGGCAGGAGAGAGAGCCTGGTCCCAAATTTTCCTGCAACGTGGGAAATCCTCCACAGCCGGCGACTTTATCGTCTTATCCTGCCTGCCCCTCCGTGCTTACTACTTTCACCTCTCCGCCCTTCCTTTTTTCTCTTCTTAATCCTCATCTCTTTCACTTCCTCAACCTTCCCTCTCTCTCTCTCTCTTTCTCTTCCTCATCTCTCCTATCCTCATACATCCCCTCAAGTAAGTCGTCTTCAATGCCTCGTCTATGAAACCCAATCAGCCAATTTCTCTACTATCTAGCTGCTAACTCGAGGTCCCCTTTTTAGAATTATACCCCTCCATCCCAGCTATCACTTCACCCCTATAGTAGGTTTCAGCCAAACAAACTCGAGGCGCCAATGACACCGAATTGACCTTTTTTGTTCCAGAAATGGCTGCCCCCGCCTCCAAGTTCAAGGTCGCTGACCTGTCCCTCGCTGCCTTCGGCCGCAAGGAGATCGAATTGGCCGAGAACGAGATGCCTGGTCTGATGTCCATCCGCAAGAAGTACGCTGATGACCAGCCTCTTGCCGGTGCTCGCATTGCTGGCTGTTTGCACATGACCATCCAGACCGCCGTCTTGATCGAGACTCTGACTGCTCTCGGTGCCGAAGTCACCTGGACCTCTTGCAACATCTTCTCCACACAAGACCACGCTGCTGCCGCCATTGCTGCCGCCGGTGTTCCCGTCTTTGCGTGGAAGGGCGAGACCGAGGAGGAGTATAACTGGTGTCTTGAACAGCAACTGCTTGCCTTCAAGGACGGCAAGAAGCTCAACCTAATCCTCGACGATGGTGGTGACTTGACTGCCTTGGTCCATAGCAAGTACCCCGAGATGCTCAAGGACTGCTACGGTGTCTCGGAGGAGACCACCACTGGTGTCCACCACCTCTACCGTATGATGAAGGAGAACAAGCTCCTCGTCCCCGCCATCAACGTCAACGACAGTGTCACCAAGAGCAAGTTCGACAACCTTTACGGTTGCCGTGAGTCTCTCATCGACGGTATCAAGCGCGCCACCGATGTCATGATTGCTGGCAAGATCGCCGTCGTTGCCGGTTTCGGTGATGTCGGTAAGGGTTGTGCCCTGGCTCTCCAGGGAATGGGTGCCCGTGTCCTCATCACCGAGGTTGACCCCATTAACGCCCTTCAGGCTGCTATGGCTGGTTTCCAGGTCACCACCATGGAGAAGGCCGCCTCCCAGGCCCAGATTTTCGTCACCACCACTGGTTGCCGTGACATTCTCGTTGCCCGCCACTTCGAGGTCATGCCCAACGACGCCATTGTTTGCAGTAAGTCACTAATAGCTTGTATTTGGGGGTTGTAGTAAGCTAACGCGGTGTCAGATATTGGTCACTTCGACATCGAGATCGATGTTGCTTGGTTGAAGGCCAACGCCAAGAGCGTCCAAAACATCAAGCCCCAGGTCGACCGCTTCCTTATGGCCAACGGTCGCCACATTATTCTCCTGGCTGAGGGTCGTCTTGTCAACCTCGGCTGCGCCACTGGCCACTCTTCCTTCGTCATGTCCTGCTCCTTCAGCAACCAGGTCCTTGCTCAGATCATGTTGTACAAGGCTGAGGATGTTGCTTTCGGCAAGAAGTACGTCGCATTCGCCAAGACTGAGAAGCTTCCTGTCGGTGTCTACGTTCTCCCTAAGATCCTCGATGAGGAAGTCGCTGCCCTTCATTTGGCTCACGTCAACGCCGAGCTCACCAAGCTCACTGACGTCCAGGCTGAGTACCTTAGCTTGCCTGTCGAGGGTCCTTTCAAGGCTGACCAGTATGTCCTATGCCCAATCTCCATCCTACCCATTGTCCTCTGCACGTACACCGCTAACCTCTTTCCCAGCTACCGATACTAAACTAATTGTACATAATAATTTGTTGCGCCTCGCCTTTACCGGGTGCGCAAGGGTGTTTTCTGTTTCAACAAGCATGAGTATGAGGCATCAATCGGCATGGGTATCATAAACTGGGACTGGGGGGCTCAAAAAGGTTAAAGGGGCCGGCCGGTCATACTTTTCAACAAAAGGCGTTGGCTGTTATAATGCATGATTCCCCTCAGCGTTTGATCTTTTCTGTAGACACAGAAGATTTGTGTCGCCAGATACCAACAGCTACGGAGAGAGCTGTATAGAGCTCCGTCAACCGGATCTCAATAGAACTGAAGAAGCCACTTAGCTTCGATGAGAATTCATACAATCTTGGTATTCTTGACTGGCAAACTGCATTATTCTTTTCTCCTAGTGTGCTTCCGACCCCCTAAGCGTATTCTATGGTTCATCGTTAATGGTAATTTCCCCGCTAGTAGGAATGCGTAGTTAAACAATGTTGACAAATAGTTAACCCATAACATTGCCCTGCAAATCTAGTTACTCGACAAATGTTGATACACCACTGTGGACTTATTATCAAGCTCTATCTCTATCAATCGATATGGCTTTTTCAATCTCGCAGAGCTAGATTATCATATCATAACATACTATTTGAGCGGAATTGGACTTTATGAGGCTCCAACGTCTCAGCCACTCAAAACCCTGCCTCATGATCAATTATTCTTTAGACTTTACGAGTTATTGTGATGAATCAATTACAGAGGCGATGGTCAGATTTCCCATTGTTGCGCAGACCCCTAAGAGACTCTCAAATAATTTAGTGAAGAGGAGGTATTTATTTACCTTAGAAATAAGGCTATTCTTTTTGCAGAGAAGGAATAGTAGTCACTCGGTTGGCTTGAAGATATGATCATCTATTTTAAATGTTAGTGGTCACTTCATTAAAAAAAAAAGAAAAAAAAAAAAAAGACTTGTTGTGGCGCAACTATCGTAGGACTCTGTAGGAGTAAAGCTGTTTCCGGACTTTCTTTAGTTAATTATATTCACATTCACATCCTTTATCTAAAACCTCCTTGCTGCTGCGCATAGACAGGCGGGTTCCCTGAATTTGAAAATCACGGTTTTAAACTTTACTTTACCGTCATATTAATTGGTACATTTGTAGGGAGATTATAACCCGGGTCATTACAATTACGCATCATCATTTCAAGGGGCTACCGTAGTTTAAGACAGTCTGTATAGGCCATGGGGAATGTCTTTACATGAGCTATTAAAGTTATAGATCGCTTCATCAGAACAAGGCAAGAGTTTAGTTGTAGCGCAACCTTTCGATGAGTTATGGAAGTGAAGGAATCTAGACTTCCCTTCGCCATTTACACCTCCTCCACCTCCTCCTTCTCCTCCTTCTCCTTCTTCTTCTTTTCCTTTTCTTCATCTTCCCTTAAAAAAGGTGTATTGCCCTTAACCCGCCAATTCTTTTAGAATCCATCTATATTCCTTAATACAACGAGAAATATGAATTATGGTGATATTGAGAGTCCTATGTGTAATTCCCCTTTGTCAATAAAACAGAGAACCTTCGTATCCTATCCATTATAATTAAAAGGTGCATTGTCGGAAATAGTGCCAGGAACTAAATATGGTGGTTATGGTACAACTTCTATTGTTGCACGAGATCTGAATACTTCCAACTACTCCTGAATATATATGCTTCATCTGTCTATTTATTTACCATCTATCTCCCAGGGGTACTGTCATGAAGCCATATTGGCCGAAAAAAAGAGCATCTATATATAGTAGCAGGGCGTAGTCACGAAGGTCTTGAGGTTCTTGTATAACAACAAATGTCACATTCTATCTCCTATAGTTGCACTCTTGCCAGGTAGGAATCACAACAAGCATTATGGAGACTGTTATACCCATAATTGATACGGAGCCTGGATAAATAATCAGAAGATGTGTAGGCCAGGAGAAGTCTGGATATTCTCACACCCTTGAGACCATATGGCGGTTGCGAAATGGTAAAAATATCACCGTATCCCCATAGGGTGATCCCTGACAGACACGGATGAAGGCGATATGCGGGGGTGCAGTTATTTGTTGTTCGGTAATCATCACTAGACTGCTCAGGCGTCGCCGATATGTTTTCTGTTTCACCGTGGTAAGTGGAGTGAATCTTCTTGCTAGGGCATACTTACTGTGAGGACCGTAGCTATGGGGGTAAGGTATGACAACTGTTGTTGAGCGAGGGCCTCGAGATCTTTTGCGTCTGGGCTGTGGCTACATACGAACACTCCCTTACTTCTTCTTATGACTTCATGGTATTCTCTGCGGTTCATTCCATTATCCAAGCTTTATGTTTTTACGTTTCCAGTCGGGAGACATGCCTGGTCAAAGTATGTATAACGGAGCTTTAGTTCCCTGTGGCTGAGTATTAAGATAGAGGTTGCCCGTTTATTACTAGTGGATGGTTATGGCGGGTGTGTAGCAGCATACCTCCTTGAAGACAGGAAATGATTTGTCCGCGGTATATATCGTCACTGTCAAACTCTACGTTCCAGTACTTCATGCTCAAGACTACGCAACAAATCATCTTCAGTTCTTTTCACCATTACATAGCGCTAACCTGTTATCTAGTTATAATGTACACCACACTCCCTCCTTTCCCTTATCCAAACACACCCGGTAAGGTGTTGATATCGAATTCTCTACCATCCATGGGGTGTCCATGGGTGGCGTCGTGACTCTTTGTACTACTGCTCTTGTTTCATGATGAAGCCCCCTGGCGAGTCCCAGAGAAATGCGTCACATGTGATCGTACCGACAGCTAATGCCTATGCGGGGCGGGCGGCAGGATATCGGCTCCTCTTGTAGAAGTGATATCATGACGAGAAGACTAAAGCCTTCCTTCTTCAGCTAGTAGGATTGATAGTGGACTATAAAGACTCTGAATTTAATTAAGAGTAACTGGTAGGCGTATCTGCTATATATCGCTCTTGAAGCTTCGTGGGCTGTTTTCTGCAAGCTTCCTGTCGGAATAATTTACATATAAATCAAGGATACCTATTTAGTCAAGCCCAAGCAATATTGATATCTTACCTTGACAGCATTTAATGATGACTTCTTGGATAGACTAGCATCTCGAGGAAGAAGGCTAGCCTCAGAACAAAGGCATATGAAAGCTGAATCATTACCACGGTAATTACTAGATAAGCAAGTGTGGGCGGCAGTGTTCTATCCCTGACGGCGTCCTATATTCTGGAGGTGTTGTGGCAAACTCCTGCAGCACATTTGTACCACGACAATGACCATCGAGATCTTCATTTCTTCCAAATGAAGTAGATACTCTTGATTACGGGGAGTACAACCCTTGCACTATTACTAGTCGTCCTAGCAGCGACTGGTTACTTGACTATCTGGATAACTAAGTAACTATACTATGTGTTGATGCCACGGCCCCCCTTAGCAACCCCAGATAGCCATGATGGCTCGATGAATATCAAGCCATGCTTACTGGGCTGCGCTGCAGGTACTCATTTGATTTATTTTCAAACCAAATTTATTCTACAACCCGTTATTGCCGTACCAGAGTTAGGGGGAAAGCTAGCTACACCTAGATTCTATCGACTGGGGACATAACTGGCATTGCAACTACCTATACAGCTCTGGCTGGATGAATTATGCCCGTGCAACCACTGCGGCTCACATAATTATCCACACATGAAAATAGAGGTAAAATCGCCGGAGCTGATGAGGAAAGTCAGATGGAACGCATACGACTTTTACATAAAGTATGCAGGCAGATAATCTCATAAATTAGGGTGACAAGGCCGAGTCCAACTCTTCCATAGCCATGGTTGACGATAACGGTATTCTCGCCCATTGTTGCCACATTAAAGGCGCCTGCTTGCCTGCCTACGTACTTACCGATAGCGTGCTGATCGAGGTTGTGTTGATTTGTATGATGTATCTACATGGGCTGGTAGATTTTCTTCCATTCACTGAGAAAACGAGAACGAAAAGAGAACGCAAAAAAGCAAGCAAGTAATCATGATTGCGGTGATACCGCCTCCCCTCAAAACAAACCCGTGTCCGGTAAGCATTGTATGTACAGAGGTGGACCACGTAAGCAATGATCAGCTATTGATCAGGGGGTAAGGAAGGGGAAGAGAATATTTTCCACCTTGCCTTCAAGCAGGTAGGTATTATGATGTTCTTCACCATTCAGCCTACTGAAGCCCGTTCGGGTCTCATATGATGATGCCCAAATCAACATCAAATAGATAGGTACACAGCAGCGCCCAGGCTTGACGGATCCCAACCAAAGTACCGATACCTCTGCACCCACATTGGGCACTCCCGTGCGCCTCAGAAGATAGCGCCGGCTTGGTTCCCCAATTATGTGTAAAGGTTGGCTGGCTGGATGATTGTATAGATGTGGTCTTCATGTCGTACCCCGTAGCACACGCGACACGGCCGCGAGAGAGGACTCTCCACTCTTCTCCTCTTCTTACATGTATTAATTGGTGTATTGTATGTACGCGCGCTAAAAGGCAGATACATACATACAGACACCCAGGACAAAGCAGACGCGACGCGAGCATGCATGCATGCAGAAAACCTTTGACACGCACAAAAGCAATTACTGTTGAAGAGGGATGAGGGGGGGGGGCGCGGGCGTTAGAAGATGGCGTTTCCCCCGTTTTCTATCAAACCACGCCGGATATATGACTGGTACCTGGTAGCTAGAACAAGCGTCATGTTCAAGGATCAAAAAAAGATATCAATATGTCAGACCGGCGTAATCTCTGCTTCTCTGCTGTGCTTACTTACATCTACCAGGGGAAGAAGAAGAGCAAGAAGAAAACAATTGGCGGGATCAGGAGAGAAGAAGAAGGCGTGAAAACAATAGATGAATCAATTATTCGTCAAGCGTGCCGCAGCTGTGCTGTAGGTACGTCTTATCTTTTCAGCTGTACCTCAGGCGTAGGTGTGTAAAACGCACAGACCTGGAAAGCAATGGCAAATTCAGCAACGGATACAGGATACTCACTCGTCAATCCTTATTTAGTACCTGGAGTTAGCTGAGACAAACTCGCAGTCCGGTACGGAGAAACATGAATGATGCGGAATGAGACCGACCCAGACATCTCAACCCAGGGCGTTCAACTTTTGACGTCGTCGCTTGTCTCCCTCCCCTGACACTTTGTTTCTATTATTTTTCTTTTCATTTGCTTTCCCTTAACCTATCCGCACATTGTGCCGGAAGCCGGAAATCAAGGTCGGTCTGCATTCCGAATGCATATGCGCCAAGTCCCAGCCACCAGGCTATACCGTTGACCGTTGACAATTTGATTTGCTCTCGAGCTGTGGGACGAGTGCGGTATGTTCATGTAGGACCTACCAGAGAAGAAAACGTAGAAGACCGAGAAGGAGGAGTAGTAGGACCAAGCTGAGCGCGGAGACAGAAAGGGGATTGGCAGCGCGCCTGGATTGGGCCTTTGTGGCGGGGAGGCGGGGAGGCGGGGAGTGAAGGGAAGTGAGTCGTAATCGTGGTCTTGTCCAGCTAGGTCGGCCGACCGTGTCCTACCCCTCTTCTTTATTAGTTTCCCGTTTGGGACTTTCTTGGAGTCCGTTACAGAATGACGTTGGGTCGACTAAAGTAGGTATATAAATCGTGATTGAAATGGGAGGACTACCTAAGCGGTAGAAACCCCGCGCTCTTCACAGTGAATAGGTAGGGGCAGACCATGGAAGCATAGGAAGCTGTTCCCCGTTTCCAAGTAGAATGGAATAGTCGTGGCCAAAGTGAGGCACGGCGCCCGCCAGTTACGGTCAGTGCTATATCGACAGCTGAGAAAGCCGCGTGGGGATATGCACCGTAGTATGGGAGGTCATGAAAGCTGTCTATCTAGATCGGCCGGCATTATACATTGCCTAGCCCTTGGCAAAGGCGTACCTATAGGTAATAGTAAGATTCACAAGAGTAGGTAAATAATTGGTTCTTCGCGTTACACCGGGAGAAGGAAGGTAGCTTTTCTTTGCCATTGGCGACAACTTCGAATTGTCCCCGTAGATAATATCGGTGGTGGGATTGAGCAAATTTTTGATTTGTAGCATAACTGATGGTCCAGAATCAAATGGTTCGCCCCGCTATCGTTTCTGATATGACAAAGTGCTTGGAAAGAGCCGGGTCACGATTCTGGTTACATCGACGGGTTCCTAGTTCCTTTTTCATGTGGTCTCCTTGACCCCAAGAATTCCATTTGCGATGCAAGCGAGTGGCATGCTATGTGTACATCCCACACATGTACGAATCTCAATGCTCCCTCTTTCACGGGCTAGCTTGCTGGAAGGGTGATCTTGAGTCAAGAAACCGAGCAATACTTATGATTCCTGTCTGCAGTCCTGAAAGTGACTCAGTCGCCTTTTGATGTTCGCTGGGTGGAGCACCCTCTGACCGCAACGAGCGACATTGGTGATTTTACTGGAGATCTGTACTGACACGGAGTCTCTCAGGACTGGGCCCGTGCCGAATAATTGAGTTGCTTATAATCCATGCAACTTGATCACACGGTGCGATGCTACCGTCCCACCTCAGCTGAAGATACTGAACAGCCGTAGAACGTTCCAAAAGGCTGGCCCTGAAAACGCATTACCATGTCACCTTCAGTGTATGAAGGCAAATCGTGACAATCTCCAATGCTAATCGTACATCATTTCTCAACATGGCTAGAAGCATTGCCTGGCTTCCTTTTATAACCTGCCGAACGCCGACGCATAAGTCCAAATCATCCGAGTCTGCCTCCCATTGTGACCTGTTGAGATTTGAGGTCTCCCAGTCCTTTTTGGCCAGTATCTATAATGCCCAGTCTAGACAAACAGCAGATAGCCTCCATGCTCAATAGTGAAACCGCGGCAGATATTGATGAGGCCTAGTAAAAATCTTCACCTCGGCCGCAGTATAGCTAGGTCACATGCAACGGTTGACTAGAAAAAAAATATTACTACAAATAGTTGCGGCTAGCTGCAAACTGGTGGCCTGTCTTGTCACCGAGCAATATTGCATGCGGGATTGATGAATGCCCTTTGGCCTAGTTCAGCGAAGCGTCGAACGACGTTGGTAGTGCCCCCGGTGACACGTGCCTCGTCTAGAATGAACTTCCGGGCCACAGCTAGCTTGCTCTTTGGATCGCTCTCGTCTAGATGTGGAGGTAGTGTGCTTTCGAAATCGGGAGGGAACTTGTGCGTTAAGGCTCGAATAACAGTGAGCGAGTACAACACATCCCGATTCTCCCTCCCATCTAGCAGCTCACGAAGCTGCGCAAGAATGAGGTCTCGTTGAGGCGTAACGTCCATGTTGGGTTGATCTTTGACTCGTAAGAATTCGGCCAAACTATGCCAAAACCGAAGCTCGCGATTCCTGTGATAGACGGAATTGTCTGGATTTTCGAGAGGAGGTCGAAGTGGATTTCGGTCGAGGAAGTCCCCTGCGAGCAGAGTCTCAAACACGGCTACTCTATAGCGTACCTCGTTCCCATCATCCGTGGGCGGTAGGCCATGATTCAAGTTGACCTTGTATTCGTTTGAGTAGTTTGAGTATACCAACGTAGCTAGCTCCCATACCACCCGGAACTCAAGGTTAGCGGAGTATGACATCCCAGCGACATCATTGGTAGTGGTCGTGGATAGGGACTGCAAGAAGGCCGCTAGTACTTCTTGAACGCGTGAATTAGATGCCAAGGCACTTGGCCCGTAGGGCTTTAGGTACCAATCGGATTCAAAGAATTTCTCCAGTCCCGGGGCATAGACCTGTTCGTAGAGATCGTGAACTTCGATGAGCTTGCCCTGGCTCAAAGGAGCATCAATGGGCGGAGGCGCGGCACTCCCGAGGGCAACAAGCTCTTGGACCGTCATTTTGCGTACTGAGATACCAGTGTAAGCCGGGGATCGTTCCATATAAGGCGATTGCGAAGCACGCGAGAAAGTTGAATGCAAGGGAACAAAAGAGGGACCGCCTCCTCTAAGGTGCGGTGGCCCTTGGACTCTGTAATCAACAACATGGGGGATGACTGGTGTGGTCGCTGGGAAATGGGAGGTCGACATACTCGAGGGTGTGAGGACACTATCCAGAGAGTGGTCCATTGTGTGGTAGGGATGGCCTTCGCTTTTGACGTTGGAGATCGAGTTTCCGATAGATGCCAAGCCCAGGCTGTAGGCCGGCGCCGGTGGAGGGGCAGCACTGGGAATCCCCGATGGCACAGTCGTGTAAGATGCGGTAGTGCTAGGTGTTAATGGGGTGGATACAGAGGCAGAGGCTGATATAGAGGGTGCACTATGCGGCAGAGAAGAGGTGGAGGAGGCAGAGGTCGGGGTGGCAGAGTTCTGTGCCGAGTGAATGTTGCTTGACGCGTGATGTGACTGCTGGGTGGTTTGCGATTGATGCGATTGTTGCGGTGACTGCTGAGGCTGGTTCTGTTGCTGGTTTTTGAAGATGGGGTCGTAGCCAAGACATTCGCGCTTAGACTTCTGGCAGTTCTTGCACGTGGGATGCAACTCGTCGCACTAGATGAGACTTCCCGTTAGAGAGATGTAGACGTTTCCCATGTGACTTGAAGATATACTGGACTGTGTGCAGCCCTGTGACGAAAATAAAAAGAAAAGCAGACGACGTCGTTGATAGCTTCAGATGGGAATGTGGGGAAGGTGAGGGGAGCTACAGCCAGCTAGAGGAGGGATGACGGGACACCCAATAGAGCTAGGCTGGGCAATTGACGTCTACATGGAAATGGCGGGTGAGGAAGGGAAGGGTTTGGCGCATTTTGGGGTTAGTGTAATCTTTGTTTCTCTTTCCCCCTTGGTTCCTTGCTTTGTCTGACAACGGGTTGGCGCAGGCTTGCTAAGTAGTAGGTAGATCTGGGCTCGCTAGATTTGGCTCGCTCGCTTCACAGTAGCGCAAGTAGCCCGTTCCCAAGCGAAGCCC
This sequence comes from Xylaria sp. MSU_SB201401, assembly GCA_002288965.1. NCBI lineage: Eukaryota > Fungi > Ascomycota > Sordariomycetes > Xylariales > Xylariaceae > Xylaria > Xylaria sp. MSU_SB201401. The sequence goes on from NPFG01000039.1 coordinate 138,934, forward strand.
CAAGCGAAAGCGAGTAGCGAGCAACCACATCCATACAGCACCACAAATAAACCTTCCTTTGCCTGGACTGCATCTGTCCATCTTTAACTTTGCGACCTTTCTTATTTGACAATGGCATTTGCACCACCAGTCGGCCGCATCCGCCTCGCGCCGTGATATATGAATGGGGTAAAGTAAACATTGTCCAACACATACCTTGATCCGTCGTTTGCGACATGTCAAGCAGCCCGTTTTGGTTCGACGTTTAATCTCCTATAGTCCGACGAAAAATCACTGGTTAGGCCATCCACGTCGAAGAGCTTGGTATACGGAATCGCGAACCCCTTACCTTCTTATGGCGTCCAGCTTGCAGCACCGCACCCGGCCCACCGGGAGGCAGGGCATACCTCTGGCCCATGGCCTCTGGTGAGAGGCTAGCATATGGATTGCCTCCCATGCCGCCCATGGGCACTTGTTGCCCATAATACATGGGCTGTTGCCCCGGAACCGGGGGTACGGGCGACACAGGCATAGATATAGCCATGTGTTGTTGTTGCTGCTGTTGCGCCTGCTGTTGTTGGGACTGCTGTTGTATCGGGTCGAATGTACGCATGCTCGGCAGTGGTACGGAGTTCGTCGTCGCATGAGGACTGGCTCTATAGGGGTCGTGTGTTTGAGGGGTTGTGTTTGCGTAACCATAGTGCGTACTGCTCATCCCCCCCGTTGCATACGTTGATGGCGTTGAATAAGGTAGAGGCTGTCGGGGAGTCCCAGGAATATGGGATGGGTTATGCGACATCGTTTCGGGCGAGGGCCTGGTGGCGCCGTCCTTCTCTTGTTGGCCGTCCTGCTCTTTCTGCTCTTTCTGATGCGTCTGCGCTCTTTGTTGGTCCTGAGAAGCGACACTTGGGTCCGTGGATATGGATGTGATCTTGGATGGAAGTATTGGTGTTATAGAAGCTTTGGATTGGTCAGTAGCGACAGTGGTCTCCTCCGTCCCGAGGGCGGACGAAGAGATAGGTGGTAATGGCGGCGGCGGCGGTGGTGTTGATGTTGACGTCGATGCTGAGATCGGACCATCCGAAACGTGACCCTGTTGTAGTTGGTAACCCTGATCCTCCAGTCCCTTCTCTTGCGATGGCTCCTTCTCCGGCGCGTGTGTGGTACCTATTTCTGGCTCTCGAACTGCATCGGGCGGTTGAGGATTCGGGGACTGACGGATGCGCTCCTGCTGTTGGGAGGCATTGGTATCTGCCTCAGGCGGCGTGGGAGCCCAGGTCTGTGCCTCTCTTGACTTTTCCTGTCCCGAGGAAGCTTGTGACGGGTGTTGTGACGGAAGTTCTGGCCAGGACTTGGGCGGTACAGGTGGGAGGGCATGGGCTGGTTCTTCAGCAACGGCAGAGGCCGGTTCAGGCTGAGGTTGAGCCTGTGGCTGTTCCTGTGCCTCTGCCATTTTGATTTGATTTTAAATTGGAACTACTACGGGGGGCTCGATCTGAGCAGGGGCTCGCAGAATCGAGGTAGCAGCAGCTGCTGCGAAAAGGTAACGAAGCCCGCAGCAGACCAGGGACTGGACCGGACAGGCCCTAGAACCCCGGGACAAGCGGTGCGTACCTAGACCGGTGGCCAGCTATGCGACAAGCGAGACGTGCGTATGTGCGTGCGTGCGCGGGCGCGCTGAGGAGCCAGGGGACAGGATCCCAAGGGGGAAACGCAGCGCCGCAACAGCAGAGAGGTAACAAAATCGATGGTGGTGGTGGTCCGATGTTTGAGGTGTTTCGACGCGACCCTGGGCCGAGATTCCTGTTAGCTCAACCTGTCGGTGCAATGGGCGTTTTTTTTTGGTTCTCTTGCATCGACCCCGTCTAGCCACTTGGCTACTCCATTTGTGCTAGCGCGCCGTCGGAGACTAATAAATAAATGCACGCTGCAGCGGAATTCAAGGAAAATGGAGCTTTGAGGCTGCTTGGGTGGTTCGTTCGTGCAGCGAGGGGGGTGGCACCGACTTGTCTCCCGTGCATACATGGATACATAACAGTCAGTCCGTAGGTAGGTGTACAGTAGGGAGGGAGGGAGGTAGATAGGTAGTACATATCTGTCAAGACGACCAGCAGCAGCGTCTCATGTATCCCGTCGCCATTGTTTATTATCCCTCCTCGGCCGCATTCTCGCTCCTTTGCCAGGCACCCTTAATTCGCTTCCCGGCCTCGCAGCCACTGGGCGTTAATTGCAAGAATGTACCTACTTTGAGGTATATGCGCATACTATCTGTAAATTGTCGACGGTGGAAGAATTAGCTGGAAGGGGTGGAAGAGGTGGAACGTGCCGGTGAATTTACCAGGGGGGATGCATGTTGTAAGAAGGTGGTGTACTGTGCCGTACAGTGCAAATAACGGCATCTCGGTACAATGTAGAGGCTACACATCGCGATATTCTACTGTAGGAATACGGTGAAAGTGAGGGTTACCCGAACGGTACGCAGGTGATGGGCCATGATAGTATAGAAATGTACCTGTAGCGTAGAAACCTAGCAGCTTTCGATAAGTACCTAGGTACCTAGGTAAGTACCTAACGTATTTACCTGCAGAGGTACCTCCATGTGCCTACAGGCCATGTACGGAGTGCGTCAGTACCGTCAGTTAGCGTAGGGCCTAGACAACAGTAGGGCTGCCCTACTACGGTAAGCCCATATCTTACCAAGAAGGGGAAGAACAGCATCCAAACATCTAGCTAGGTATATGTACATACATAGATAGGTACTTACTGTAGCATACAGCATGCCTCATGTTACTGTACCTTGCCTTGGGACAGTTGCGGTACACGTACATGCGCACATGCATCTACACATTCGTGTGCGTTGGATCGCCAAGTATGACCGATCAAGGGCATCCCTCTCTCTGGCTGTACCCTATCCTCCGAGCCACCTGAGACAAGGGTCTAGTGCAAACGGTTCCTGATGGGTTCACGAACGATAGATACATGTGTCCTCAGTATGTGAGAAGGAATCTGGGGCTTGTCTTGACGAGATCGTGATTTAGGCACGGCAAGCCGGCCTAGTATACCTACTTAAGCTAGGTTAACAGACGGGAGTGGCCGGTCGCTTAGCAGAATCATGAGTGATGGCCCTCGTCTATGATCCTTCCATGCAAATAGAACAACAATAAAGAGACATATACCTACTCAGTATACCTACATGTGTTGCTGAGTTGAAGGACACGCTAATGTAATGAGGTAGAAATACTATACACCTTGTGCCAAAGGAGCAGTCCATACTCTCTCTCTTTCTTCCTCTCTTATTGTGGGTTTGGCCTCTGCAAGCGACCTACAGTAAGTTGTGCTGCTAACTTCTCGAATCCTGTCTCTTTTTTTCCGTCCCTTCGCCGCCCTACATCATTATGTTATGACGCCCAGAAAATGACAAATATCTTCACACCAACAAGCTGTCTTGCTTGAGACCAGGGTAGCAGCAGCAGCTTCTGGGCTGACGCGATGGTGAGTGTGTCCCAACTATAAGGCCTAGCGGAGGTAGCGCAGATACTGGTGATCGTGATGAGCCGGTCGATAGCCAGAGAAATAGGACCTATGCAGCGCGAAGCATACCCGGCATAATGCGACGTGACGTTACAAAGACTGTGTTGAACCTGAACGAGCGACAAGGAATGTTGTGAGCATGTGCTGATGCAAATTTAAGTCTCGAGGTAGCGGCTGGAAAGGAAAATGGCGAGCGAGGTCAAGGGGTCAATGATGACGGCGCACGATGGTGTTAGTCTATCGGGGTGAGTAGATGAGTATAGATACATCCTGCATACTATGTATGCGTAGAAGGATACTACCAACCCAGTGTGGCGCTTGTGTGCAAGTCGGATAGCCAGATCTGCCAGATCATAATCAGATACAGCCTGCCTATCTATCTGTTTGCGAATTTATAGAAACCGTACACCACATACTAAGTAAGAAATACATATCTACCTAGGTGTGTACGGATGGACTAGGTAGGCCCTTTGCTAGGTTCAGTAAGTCTCTTAAGTTCGGATAATAGTAGCAGTGATATAATTCTTAAATGTACCTGGTAGGGGAGGGGCCTCGATCACTCTTTATCACACCACTCGTACCTGGCACTTGGAAACTTTCCGTTGTGACCTGCACAGCCACTGCCAGGTATTTAGCACGTGATTGGAATATGTGTCTAGTACTCTCTAGGTAAGTAGCTAACGCCCGGGTAACGTTGGAAACTTATTTACAGTACTATTAGCTACCTAGCTTCCCGGCTGCACTAGGAGGCTACCCCATTGGGTTAGCTTTTCCGACACTCTGCAGTCGCACCTGGTCATCGACCTAGGTTCTTGAATCTACGTTCCTTCTGTTCCTTGGAGACCCCACCTACACGATGCCTTGGTGTAAGTATACGCGATCAGAATTGGCATAAATCCCACCCATCTTTGGCTTTTGCATATCTGGTATTCGTCGTGTCCGGTCAAGTCTCCGTTATATGTCTGTGTGTACAATGCGCTACCTGTCCACATATATTGGCGTTGAGATAACTCTACTCCTGGCCCGCAAGCTACGAACGCTCTAATGCAAAAGCACGAGACCTCGATGAGCCAGAGGCAGGTAAAGGCGAAGTCCTCGCCTCTCCCTACCCCTATCTCTGCGGCGCGGATGTTCGCAACGCAGGGTAATCCCGCTGCATAGATAGGTAAACAGATGCCATGCCCGCCCGCCTCAGCACAGTACATATGTATATGGAGCTAGGTGATGCCATTCTGTCAATATGCTGTGCGAGCAACCTACTACTACACGTACCGGTAGGTCTTCATCCCTTTGGAGTACCAACCTCCTCCTCGAGTCCAGTTTGATATCTGCTTTCGACACAGCTAGGATATGCAGCACAGGACGTCGTCACGCCTCATGTATCCTGAACACCCTCAGCATGACGAGCAAGGAATTGCTGCACCTATTGTATACCAGCAACTGCTGCTCGCTGGTCCTCCAATAAGGCAAGACCTACCGGGTTTTGGCATACTTGTTCTGGTACTCCCAGCAGTGTGCCGTATGTCTACCCGCAGGAGGGTTCCATGCAGCGAATATTGAACCAGACACATCCTTGGCATCGGAACCTCTGGGTTCTGCTTGGGGCTTAAAAATAAGACCTTTCGAGCCCTTGATTCCCCAGCCGTGGTTCGCTTTTGCTAGTAGCTGCATACTGCCGATAAACACTAAGCATGCAGGCGGGAAGGGAAGTGGCAGAATGAACTCTTAGGTACAACTGTGCACCACAGGCAACAGGCGGCAGAGTATCTGGCATCTCCTCCCTGCAAGATCCGGCTTACAGGGCCAAGACCTCCTGCGTAGATGGACAGCATCTGGATGACGATACCTGCCTACCTACACGGTAGCATGCTGGCTGTTGTTGTTGGTCTCAAGCTCAAATATCCGGATTGCCCGTGTCACACCAAGGAGACTAACAACAATAAAGTTTGCTGCGCCTCTGTTGAAGATCTCAGAGGCCTCTGAGGCGGCCTCACGCTCTAGTTTACCCGTCAATGGCAATTTGACATCGACTATTCCTTTCATATCGTCTTAATTGCGAACCGCATATTCCCAGGCGCAGATACGCGGCTCACCTTACACCCCATTCAATACCCGTACGACATGGTGGTACCCGACTCTTATCACTTGCCGTTGAGCATCTAGATTTATCTTATAGCTAACATTTAATCGCTGACGAATTGGAAGATTCGTAGCCCTGACGATCAGGCCCAACCATGCATACCGAATGAACTGCTCGCACATATAGACTGCTTCTCTGGCGCTATTATCGTCACGTTGACCCCCACAGCGCAATCACAACCTGAACGCAGTGACGTAGCAAGTGGCTTTAAGCATTGCAGTATATAGCCTGAACCAGTCGTGGACGTATCTTTTTTTGGCGGCGACTTTCTTTCGGACAAGCGTAGGTTAGGTACGGCCCATTACCTTCGGTGCTAGGGCGTTCGGGTGTACGCTCGTATGTCGAGAACCACATATGGCTACCTTCTGTTTACAATGACACGGTGACTGCTGCTGTGTTGCACATTTGATCTTCGCGAGGTTTCATCCCGGTTGGCGAGGGAAATGCCGTACCGCCTTAGTCAAACGAACAGTAGCAGGATGGTGGGCTATATCATGTAGGTTTTATAGAGACAAAAGACCTGTAAAGGTTGATACTCTGGCATAGTCTAACCGCGCATCGATGAGCGCGGCAAGATAAATGATCTTCGTCTCGCGTGCAAACGAGTTGAATTAGAAATAACTTTGATTACGGTGTTTTTGGCTGATCTACCAGCTATCTATCCATTAGGCTTTTTAGGCACCCGCGGCCAGTGGATCAGAGATTGCTGGGATAGTCTAGGGAGCGGTTCGCAAGAATTGCCCTATCGTGTCCCGAATCTGGCGACCGACAGATTGAATTACGCAGCCGCTCTGACCGAGGGAGCCTTATCTTTTGAATACTCCCCCAAGGCTAGTTTGCCGGTAATCGGCCCGCCTTTCCGCGTGCTGGCCGGGCCCATGCGAAAACAACAGGCCGGGGCGATCGTCTCCATTCCAGAACTAATATCCGGCATCACGGACCACCGGGGTCCGGGGTCTCAGGTTTTGTTTTTTCCGTCCGATTGCTGTTCGAGCGCTGCCGGCGTCGTCCTCTTTTAGTAATGGGTACCGATATATCAATTCATAGTCGTTCACACGTTGTGGCGGGATCTAGCATACGGTCGCTGAATAGGCCTCGTACGAATTGACCGCGCTTGGGTGCCGCCCTATTACAATTAAGCGCTGACCGGTCAATATGCAAGCACGGCCCTATTTCTCTTTTGTTATTAAATCGTGCCATTGCGATGTGGAAAGATCTCGGTGTAGACACAAAATCCACTCAAAAAATTTGGTAGAGAAGAAAAATAAGGAACTCGTGTCTATTCGTAGGCAGTAGACAGACTCCTCTTTTTTTGCGATACCTAAGGATTCCATCTAGTACCTACTGTAAAGGATTCTATGTTTACAACACTAGGACGACAGCTCTCTGCAGCTACAACCAACTGTATGAGGAACGTTAGAGCTCATTGGACTATATGTACGGGTGTGGCACCCGCCATTGTAGGCAATCTGTCAAATCTGAATCAACACCGTGTGCGACAGGAAAAGAAGATGGAGAATCGTCGAGCGCCCCGTGGCTAGAACAACGGCCACATGTAGTTTTGTTTACGTTTCAGAGACAGGTATATTTAGAATGGCAGGCTTTGCTAGTGCAGGCAGTGTAATCCTCCAGTATTCTCGGGTGGTTACCCTCTCCAGCCAGGATATTCCTTGGACCATTCGCCGAGATACGTTAAAGAGGTCACGCATTTTTCTCGCCATGCAATTACTAGAATACTAGTCTGGCCGTTGCGTTGTTCAAGTTACACTACTTAGTATACACCGTAAACCTTGCCACTATTCAAAACAACAATGACCAGTCGGCACAGACTAGATTCTTGCTACGATGTTCCTATATGAGTACATAATCGATTTTCACTTAATATTGGCGAGCCTCTCGTCCGCCTGGAGGTAAGTGTCTTACTAATTTCGGGATAGTATTCATCTCAAGCTAATGACCGCTGTTCCGATCCTATTTTGCCTGAAGATTAATATGCAAAGTGATCTGCTCCCATTCAGATTAAAAACACCCTTACACTGCAGCCGGCCGGTTTCACAAAGACGAACCATGCACTTCGGGGTGGGTAATAGTTACGGTATTACGTGAGGCACTACGTGACTTCGTTACGTGTGTTTGTATATTAATTTGTATGTTTTGTTTGGCTCTTAACATCGCATGTTCTGGGCTACGAAAAGCTATTCTCATCGTCCTCTCGCCCTCTTGCGAGGAATGTCTTGGCGACCTCATACATGCCCAGATACAAACCGCTTCCCACGGCTGTCCACACAGACCGAAGGGTCGCACCTCGAAAGAGCCCAGCGACCCCTTTCTCGGCTACGACGTCCCGCGCCACCGCTAGGCCACCCCGAGCGTGGTACTTGGACTTGCCACGCCCCTCATCCTTTCCCATCCGCTCGTGTCCAGCGCCATCTTGCCCGCTGCTACCTGCGGCAAGCATCAACCGAGTCTTGACAACATCCATTGGCGTCGTGATTACCGCTGCAAAACTACCAGCTAAGCCAGCGCTCGCCCCCGTCACTATAGTTCGCTGGAGTCAGTAATTTTCCAGGTAAAAAAGCTCAGGAGTTCTGCGTGTTGCCTAGGTCATGGTTGTGTCCCTAACAGGCCACTATGGGTCTTCCGGAGTGGGCTAGAATATAGGGGAGGAAATGATGGTAGCATACCAAGACCAGTCTCGAGAAGACCCCGCGTCTCGTTGCCGCTGCCTCCGGACCGCGAATCGGCATCTCCGTCTGCGTGCCGTCTCCACATCCACGTCCGTATCGATTCGAAGATGGGGAATTGGATGGCAGTGAACGGTAGATTCCGCGCGACTAGTGCCGCGTATCCCGAGAGCAGTCTCCGTCCGGCGTCGGCGCCGCCCAGCTGACGAAGTGCTTGGAGAGAAGTCGAGTTCCTGAATCTAGATTTGCTGCCGTCGCTCGATGCGCGTCGTTGCAGCATCTGCGCATTCTGCTTAATAACCTCGGCTGGTGTCAGCACAAGACAGGACGCGCATTCGGCGATAGCCGAAGCACTGGAATGTACGAGCGGCTGTGGAAGTCCGAGACTGGAGCTATGACGACCTAGGAACGACTTTGAGGCTTCGTACACGATAAAGAAAGTCCCCTGAAATGAATTTAGCTGTTTGTACACTTCTCGCTTGAAATGGCACGCTTCGTTTTGGGTGCTGCGAAAGGAAGAAAGACAAGCATATCGTAAGCGTGAAACCTGCGTACCGCTGCTGGTAACGTGGCGACGACGACGATGCCTATTCCCTGGTAAAGGCCCCTGAATAACTGCCGCGACGGCAACCGTGTTTTGGTAGAGGGATCGACAAAAGTCTTTAGGAAATCTTGACTTTGTTGCCGCGTCTTAAGGGTATCCAGAGGATACAACATCATATCCACGGCGGACGCCGCGGTGGCACCAGCCTGTTGTTGCGTTAGCAATCTGTGTGGGCGAGCCATTATTGCTATCCGACCTAATGGTCATTAGATAGGTGTAAAGCGTTGCGTGGAGAGAAGCTCACCAACATAGTATCAACATGCGCATTGCCGCTCATCTTGTAGGCAATGGACAATCTACCCCGACACAGATTAATAATTCTCACAGGAATATCATCAATCCAAGCTCTCCGACCAATGATCAATGACATTAGTGTGAGCACCTCTCGACGTTGTCGCGATAGCCAGTTCACACTGCAAGGGAATGATGACATCATCCTACGAATCTCATGTTAATCTAAGTAGACAGGGGCAATTAGAGCCTCGGCCAATCAGACCTAAGGCACTGCCTTATTCTAGCTTCATCGAACCTACCTTCAACACAACTTCACTATCAAGTCGTCATATGAAATCAGGGTTGGCCCTCTGTTGTGTTTCCCTGCCCATCTCAGGGCTAAATATGAAGCACTAACTTCTGATTCGCACTCAGCCTGACGCAACAAGAATAAAATCCCATTGCCAAAGTTAGCCCGCCTTAGCCCAAATAATGATATCGTCAGACTCTGATGGTTAGGAGTGGAATGCTGCGCATAAGGATTCCATTGCGGCTGGATGTTGATGGGGGTATCGAATTATTTCTCCCTTTCTCTGTATAATGATTATAAAGCTACGAATATCAGCGGGCCTTTCACCCCCTCCCACCCAATCTTACATGGCGGAACACTCCTTTTGATGTTTACACTTTTGTTATCAAGATACATTTAGCCGTCTGTTCCACTGCTTCTAAAAGTGGCACACAGTGCTGCGTAATGATGGGTTAAGTCGAGAACGCTTTGGGGCAGACTCGTTGACTGGATATGCGATCTGACTTTGACCGCGCCCTGCTCCTCAATAAGGACTCGTATTGTGTGTAGGAGCTCGGGCGAGAATTCGGAATACCATCGGTATTGCCAGGTCACCAGCCGAATGACTGCTCCTACTGTGTCATTGGTGTTCTGCTTTTTCCGGAATGCGCGTAAGATGCCTGACAATGCTTTGGGGCTAAAACGTGCCGCAAGGCATGCTCGATATGCTTCAGCTGCCTCCTCATGGTGCTGCAAGCGTTCCGCTAGAGCACCTAGAATTTCCCACTCCTCTGCGGACTTCTGATACTGGATGGACTGTGCTCTATACTGTGCCATCTGTGTCCGCCAGATTGTGTAGACACGGAGATCCTCATAAAGGACCATGAAAAGACTGTCCAGCCATCTTTCGCATAGGCGCTTGTTGTTCAATCGAGAAAGATGCTCGTCAGTGGATGCCGTCTGTGGTCATATTAGTTATCGTTCCATAAGGGGGAACACAAAAAATCTCACAGTATCACCGTCAGCCTTTACCTCGCCAGGATCGATAGTATGCGTTGGTTTCTCCACCGTATCGTCGCCATTGCCGTTTGTCAATGTTTCCGTTGTGGTGGCTTCACTCTCGTCGGACTTCTCATCCGGCGTTCCATCTGACTTCTCTTCTCTGTCCTTTGCTCCATTATCGCCGTTAGTAGAGGGCTCGGGTGAGCCGCGAAGCCCATCCGTACTGGGATTGCGCTTCGAGGGTTGGCCGTGTGCGTCGTCCTGTCGATCGCTTCGATATTCATCCTCCATAACAAAAACGGAGCTGCGTATCTTCAGCAATTGGTCCCAACCAATCTTCGCCGTCATCTCAGTAAGGATGTTATATGCTAACTTAAAGGTACCTCGATAATTTGCTGCTCGCACGTTGAGTAAGCTTGGGTCCACCTGTTCTGAAAACCTAGAGTCTGGTTCACTGTCGATCTCGTCAAGCCGAGTTTCGGGCAGCGTTGGGAGATACACCTCTTTCGGCTCCGGCATTATCGGCGCGTCCTTATCTTGGTATGTGAACATAGGGCAAGAATTAAGTATCGTGAGGGCGTTCTCCCAATCCTCTAAAGCAACATAGACCTGGGCCAGCCGAGCCCATGTGCCGAACTCACTAGGGGCAGCAATAGTACTACGGTCAGCACAGCCTAGTGCCATTTTCAATATCTCCTCCTTGTGTACTGGTGTTTCGGCCTTCAGCGCCTTTTTGATGAGAAACTCGGCCTGGGTATCTAGCATAACATAATCCATTGAAGATTCTTTCAAAGCTTGATAGAGCACACGAACACCTTGCACTTCCTCGTTTCCCATGAAGAGAACCTTGGCGAGAAGCGAGGATACTTCAACATTCTGTGTTCGGAGCTTCTCGAAGAGGTTGATGGCAGACGTGAAGCGACCAGTAGTGTGGAAGTACTTTAAAAGGCCAGAAGTCAAGTGGTTTGACACATTGTTGGGGACCTGGACGACAGAATCAGAGCCCAATTGCCAGCCTGTATCATCATTGATTAGTATGCAGCTCACTCGACGCCTATGTGGCTTGTTAAAAAGAAGGTGCCGTCACGAACCTCGGAAGAATAATGTCTCAGCGGCGCTAAGGAAGCGGTGTTCAGTCTCAGTATTAGTGACAGGATTGAAGCGCCGCACCCCCATAATCTTGCGAATGGTGTCGCCACTGCCGTCATCAGCGTACGAATAGGCGCGCAGGACGCTACAAAGGTATGTCTCGAGCCAGAGTTCGTCAGTGGCTTTACGCTTCTCGCCTCGCTCATCGACACAGAATGCCTCGACGGTACCTGGAATCGTGACGTGAACGCGCATATCGAGACGGGAGAAGGCATTGTAGCAGCAGTATATCCCTTCCGCAATCTTTAGTGTAGGTGTTTGACTGTGTTCCTTGTTGTAGATCAACGTATTGATGTAGGCAGCAAGACTAGCCGAGGAGGAGGCATCGACACCGGTGACATGGTGGTAAACACCCGTCTAGAAGAGAGCGCAGATCAGAAAAAGAACTCGGAGCAGGTAGCTGGTAGGCGATTGATTAGACGTACTTGAGGCTTGGGGTTCTTCAGCGGTTGCCTGAGCAGGTGGACAAGGTCAGGCGGTCCGAGTTCACGGAGCGACACCAATGTCTCGGTACGAGTGTCAATTGACTCGTGTAAGATGTCCTCGAAAATCCTACATGGATGCTTAGCACAGCTGCGGGACGCATACAAGGCGCGAGGACAACTTACTCTGGAACTGCGGGTGCAGGCATGGTGGTCGCGGTGATGGCTTGAAGCCAGGAGTGCGCACAGCTCTCCTTGCAGCCTTGCAAGCTCTTGGATTAGTTGGAGAAGGCTAGTGTTATTTCTTCAACGGACGTTATGACTCTATCTGGGGAGCACTGGAGCACGACGTTGTGGGTGGTGTGTATCTCGAGATGGACGGCGCTACGTCTGAATCGCAGGGACGGAAGAGAACCGAAGCCAAAGCCAGAGCTACGGCTGTTGGGTGGTTCGTTATTAAGATGAGAAGGTCGGGGAGTAGAAGAGGTAGGTAGGTACGAACGAGATGAGACAGCTGATAGCTAAGTCGCAAGTTCCATCTACCTACAGAGTACTGTTACGCAAAGAGCCCCTGCCCGTCCCTGTACCCGCACAGTCCCGCAGGACTGGTCCGCGCCAAGTTTGTACCCGGCCCCTAGGTACAGACTCATAACCGTTGGTAGGTACCTACAGGACAGTGTTCATCTACCTAGGTAGGTACCTAGGGAAAGTACTGTCGATAAGGCCGGACAGGGCAGCCCTAGACTCCCAGAGGTAGGAGACACTGTACCTTATTTCAGATCACAGCCCAGCCGAGTCTAAAGGTTTCCTCCCACGTTTGCACTTTGGGGCCAATTAAGTCTGGCGCTTGTTACTACCTAGGTAACTCCATGTCAACGCGTGTTACACGGCTTTGGAGAAGCATTATCTCGTTTTAGCAGCATCACATTTAACCACTTACGATGCTAATTGGACACCGCGCATTTGTCGAATTTTCATACTACTGGTCTGGATATCTTCTCGCGCTGTGCAGGGGGTCTTGATACTTCATTATGCGACGGTTGATCCATGTCGCCTCTCGTCGTAAACTCATGAATGCCGCGGCGGCTGGAACGCGCCGTTAATCAAGATGGCAAGGCGATCTCTTGGAAACCTTCGTCATTACGCACCATAACTGACAGCGCATGCAGCCTGCCTTCTCGGCCATCAATCTCGAACCCGAAGAAAACCTCGACGAAGAGATCGATACCTCCCGCGAACTCCACATAGACGAGGCCCTCAAGCGCTTTCAGACCGCCTTGAAACTTCATGCCCAAGGCCCTAAGCACTACCCGGAAGCCGCCGCTGCTTACGACTATCTTTTCCAGTCTGAAATATTCCGCCTTCCCGAGAGCGCCACCGAGTTTGATCGCGCTGAGAGACACGCGCAAGGCCATGATCTGTCTGCCCACCTTTCTTTTCATGCCCTCGACGTAGCCCAGCCCGATGTCGCCGATACCGAGGGCGGAGCAAGCAGCTTACCACAAACTCTCTACCTGGCTTACAAAAACCATGGCCAGTTTGCACTTGACACCATTCGCCATCGGGCCAAATTGACCCAGGCTAATGGCGTCTCCTTGTTGGAGGACAAACACACACTCTCTCAGGCACAGCGAGCCCTCGACGAATATAGCGCCGCTTTAGATCAGGATCCATCTGATGCCGAGTTATGGAGACGGGCTTCCCGTGTTGCTGCTTTTCTTAGCAGTGCGAGGATCAGCCGCTACTGCCTTGAGGCGGCTATTGAGCTGGATGATGACCCAGCTGTCGATGAGGTTGAACCGCCATCCCTTGCCGAAGGATTCGCGGGCGAACAGTTGAAGGGCCAATTGCAGGTCTTGTCGGATGAGCTTGGCTTGGGTCATCCGGCAATGGCCCCTTTCATGAAAAAGATAATGCCTGATGCTCTTAAGAAATATATTGACCCACTTCCTTTTCTACCCGACCCTACTACATCCCTTACGGCCTTGAAGTCGACTACGAGCGAGGTGGATTCGCGGGAGTGCGATATCCAAGTTTCAAACCCGTCCTGGGTAGATTTGGGATTAGCCCTTCTTGCCTATGTAAGATCTAACGGCGTGGGTGCAGGCAGGGTCAGAATTAATGTTCCTGAGATACCGGACATCCTCGATGATGTGCAGACCTTGGCAGAACGCCCCAAAACGCAAGACGTTGAAGATCAAAACCAGACAGTAGACATACCAACAGTAGAGTCGCCCTCCACATCCAAAGATGATCAAGTCGATACACCTAAGGATGCCCGCACAGAGAACGACAATGCCCTAGAGGACCGCTTGCAGGATCGAGGTAGCTCGATCATATCACGCAAACGGTCTCAGTCTGTTGCCGGTCTCCCTGATGCAACGGAGGAAGAAGCGGTTGACCAGAAAAGAAGCAAACGTACTCGTCGTCGGGAGACAGCCGGAGAGACCTTGGATGCAAATACCCTTTTGGCTGCCCAGTTACAGCCGTTCCAGGCTGCGGACAAGAATCTCTTCCAGATGACTCGTAACATAGCCGAGAACCTAGGCGTGGAAGACAAAGCTACTCTTGAACGCCTAGGTGAAGTGATAGATTCCTGCGCTCTGGACACAAGGACATCGAAACTAGCCCGCCGTCCGATGGTCGACTTACGCGACTCGCTGACAAAGTTTGTAGATGAAAATGCGAAGATCCTTTTAGCCAAGAAAACGTCTTCACCTATTGGACTGGCCTCATTTCTTGAGCACTCTAAACCAGGTTCCCAGCACCTTGCCTCCAAGCCTCCGTTCCATGACACCAGAGGCCTGGCTGGATTTGTACAAAAAATCAACGATGGTTGGATGGACATACAGGAAGTCATCTGCCAGTGGAACCAACATATTTGCGCGAACTATCTTAGCACCACATGGTCTAATGAGATGAAAAGAGCAGTGGTTCAGATCATAAGTTATCTTCACGAAGTGATATATTCCGGCGCAGAACATGAGCTTTTACATCGCGCTCAAGTGGGAGGCTCCAAAGGTACACGAGAAGCCGTCGACCAGTTGGTTCAGATGCAGTTCGAATTGCATCTGGACATCTATGAACGAATTACGAATCCGAACAGTGCTGTAGACTTCGGTACACGTGTGGAAACGAAAGCAAGGCTAGCCCGCTGGTTTACTCTAGCTGCGCAGCTGAGCAAGGAGCGGACGGAGACTAGCGATATCTCCTTGTCAATGCGATTTCTGTGGTCTTCAGTGTTTGCCGTAACGCTAACAGAGGGCGTGGAGCGTGAGCATGTTTTACAATGCTGGAAGAGCCTCCGCGACCGACTTGCCGAAGAGGAAATGACTTTCAATATTCAGCTACCTAATAACGCGATTATGCCCGAGGTATCTGCATTGGCAGCAGATCGTGAGATATCTAAGTTAACCACAATGGATTTCTTCCTGGGCCTTTTTCAGACTGATTTGAAGGACCCTGTCTCGGTAATCGAAAGCTTGGAGCCTGTATTGAACCCATCATCGGTTGTTACTCTGATCGATCAATCAGGTCGATCGGATGGCGATGCCGTCAGCCACGAGCTTACGACATCGCCATCCACCCAAGAGAACCGTCCCATTACTGAAACTGCAAGCCAAGGTCTTCGTGACCTTTGGAAATTTCTCTTGGGTACGAGCACCGAACTCCGTCTGTTCCTCTGGACTCGCCTAGGTGATGCGTATGAGGAGATTGGCTACAAGACCAAACAGTTTTCCTGTTTTCTAAAAAGCATAGAGATGATCATTGACGATTTCGAACGAGATCCATACGTTGGTGCATCTGACGAAACACGAGTACCACTGTTCATCAAATTACTGAAATTCCTTGACGACTTACTCATCTCCGCGCTCTCTGCTGCTCTGAATGAAAGCAAGGCTTTCGAAATCGTTGACGATCAACATCTAAAGCTGAGCATCGCAGCTATCGCTAAGCTCAGTTGTATCTTGCACGTTCCATCGATGTACGAAGATGAGGTCCGTGTCGGTATGATGCAGCATGCATCCAACAGCAGCACATTCCAGTCATACCTGAACAAGCTCCGTGAAATGCAGGTTCGAAGTTGGTCCTTGCTATACACACTTTTGAAGGCTGGCATATCTCAGAATGAGAAACTCTTCCCTTCACCAGAAAATGAGCGTGCAGACTATCTTGCTGCTATCCATCAAGTATTAGGTCTGCGCAGATTTTGCAAGGCATCTAATAAGATCTTCCTTCGGATGATGCGAGTAGAACTGTTAAAACCGAAACCACAAGCAATTGACAACTGGGAAGACTATTTTGGGCAAGTCCTTTACGACCTCTATGGCTTAAAGTTAGGGGTTGGTCTCTCTGAGGTACAGGATCATGGGTGTCCCCCTGAAAAACTTGAGCGACGGAACACAATTTCGCTAGTGTCCAGAGTGTCTATTCTTGCGCACCGTATGCCGATGAAGGACTTGCTCAAGTCAGATCTGAAAAATACTATCGAGCATATGCAACAAGCGATTGGGCCGACGAAATCTAACCAACAACTTATTCAAAATCTGCGAATCTTCAATCAAACTATGTCGAAACCTATCCACCCTCTCCGTTTGTATGAAGCGTTTAAGGGCAAAGTTGCTATCGATGCGGTGGGTGTTTATACTTCAGACAGCCTTCTTGCTAGACATAGATGGTTTTTTCTACTGGGGATGATTGCCTTCACGAAGTTCAAGGGGGTTGATTTGAATCGAAGACAAACGCCTGGTGCTACTGACGACCTCCGTATCGGTGCTACGTTCCTCCGACAACAACTACAGTTTACCCCCGATCAATGGGATGCTTGGTTCCGATTAGCTGAATGTTTTGATTATGAACTGGATGAATCAGTTCTCTGGACTGCAGACAAGATGAACAAAGAGCGTGCAGAGCTGGTTAAATACCAGCGTAACGCAATTCACTGCTACACATTAGCGCTATCACACTCGCGAACTGTTGTCCTCGACGATAACGAAGAAGCTATTGATGCTATGCATGACCTGTACCACAAATTTGGAATGCGTATGTACGCTTCAAGCCGCGAGCCGTTTGCTATGGAGCCATTTCAGCACTCTGAACACAAACGCTTCGTAATCCATGAGACCGGGGCTGATACGAAGGACGTGCATTCACAGATGCAAGATTATAAGGTTTGGAAGTATGCTGCGAGACTGTTCAGGAAAGCTATGGAGGTCAAACCTGGGCAATGGAAGTATGTACCAAATGTCTCAGTGAAGTGCCTTACAACAAAATACTAACTGCTCTCAGAAACCCATACATGTATGCGAAATGCATCTGGAAAATGTACCGAAAACCCCTAGCAGCCCTTGATTCCATTGACCAGAGAAGCCGACCCACGGTTGAAATGGTAATTCAGGCTCTTGAACAGTCAGTAGAAGTCGTCTCTACTCTGCCGAAGCCACGACATGGCCAGGATCCCATCCTAGAGCCGCACTACAAGATTGTGTCGGTGATACATAAGCTCGTACTGCTTAATGACTTGCAACCTCAAGAAGCCGCTGATATCCTTCAACGCCAGCCATATGCAATTGACAACGGCGAGCACATCGAGATAAACGATCTGGAAGATTGGGAGTCTTACGTAATCAAAACGCTCACGCAGCTACGGGAAAAGGACCGAGCAAATTGGCAACACCGCATTTTCATGCGCCACGCAAAGATCATTTTCGATGAAAACTCTGAAGAGTCTAGTGTTGTCCACGCACTGGCTGCTTTTGGTGTTCTTAAGGACTCAATGCTCACCAAGACGATGGTGATGAACGTATGGAAGTGCGATGCAGAACGCCCTGGCCGCCATCATGTTTACACTGAACAATACGTGAGGTTTGTAGTCAAGTTACTAGTCGTTCTAAAAGACAGAACGAATTTTGAAGCTATGCTCCGCCGCCTACGGAAGAAAGGAGCAGATTATTACCATTTCAGCGACCTTTGGCAGACTTGCTGCCTAGCTTACCTGCGACTCATTCGCCAGGCCTACCAAGTATCACCAGTCCTCGAGGACGAATTCAAGTCAACTACACTAGAAGAATTTGAAATAATTACCAACAGAATCAACGAGTGGTGCTCGGATCCTACTTCGTCACACCCTGCTCTGAGTGCGCTACAAGAAGTAATTGAGTTGAAGAAACTCAACGGTGGCCTTATGAAAGCTGGTGCCATCGACGATTTAATCAATGACTGTTACACCACACTATATTTCAAAACCGGGAAATCTCTACCTGGCCCGGATGTGGCTGCCCTGCTCGAAGAAAAGGAGCAAGATCGCATCCAAAACGAGGCTCGACAACTGGAAAAAGAGCATGCTGAACTCAAACCGGTAAATCCTTTCAATGGCATCTTGAATCCCCAATCACACGAGAATTCGGGGGCAGAAGGCGGCCCAGGAGATTCTACCCCCGCAAACATAGATGGTGTTCAGCGTCCTCGAAAAGCAGGTATTAGAAGAGCAGATGTACTGCGCAGGGCTGAGCAAGCAGTGTTGCGTGCCCAGGAAGGACCTAGGCCCACAAATGCGAAATCTCGTAGCTCCGTGTCGAGCGGTAAAACACCCGCTGTTGACGAAAACAACGAGGGCGAAGCCGACGCCGACAGTGACAGAGAGAGTATGAGGGGTGACGCAGAGGGTGACGTGGAGATGAAAGACGACGATGCTGAGAGGGGACTCAGCTCTGTGCCAGGTAGCGTACACGACTCCGCGGATGATGAAAGTGATCTTAGCGATGTCCCTTTGGAGGATCTTCTGGATGAAGATGAGGCTCAGCATCTCATGTTCCCCAATCTAATACGACACCAAGACAGCGAACCTGAAGAATCAGAAGAGGAAACAGAGGAAGATGAATCGGCCATGGAAGAGGATGTGGAGGAATAGACCCGGGCATCAAAGCATGTCAAAGACTTGGATCCCTGCCTGCTGTATATTCTCTCTTGCTATCTATATGTAACTTTATTTACACGGCAATGGTTAAGGGGATTGGGAGCGATGCATTCGGGCGCTTTAGCTGGGATTATTTAGTTAGCTGATCCTCCATATCTATACCACTGGCACATCCGGGACCTCAAATCAGTGGCTTTCATGATTCAATTTTCAATTAAGTGAAAGAGTGTAGCGTGAGAAGAGGTAGCGTATCTTACATAGACGATGGACGTGCTTCGGAACGATTTCCGAACGATTGAATTACCTGCAACGTACCGGGCACAGCCTTGGCTTCGTCAAAGGCATTCTCACAGGGGCCAAAAAGGCTCAGCCACCCACTTGGAGCTGAAAAGCACAGTTCATCTCCGCCTCGGCGGGGGCTCAGATCCTTGACACGGCTTGCTTGGCTGTTATAGTGTTCTCAATGTTGGCTGCTAAGAGACCAATGAAACCGGGACTCTGGCCCACTTCTATGGCGCGACAAGAAACACAGCATCTGTTGTCTGTCTGTTCTGTTTCATTTGCTTTAGAACCAAAATGCCAACTTACTGTATCTCGGCCAATATGAGTAGGCGCTTGGCCTGATACGCGGCATTTGTCGATGCCAAAAAGAGGGCGGTGCAAAGCTTGGCTCATGGCAGATCCCGTCCAATCGTAGATACGACGGCGCAGATCCGGCCAAAATCGGGGGTGAGCCGCTTGTTGTTAGTGTCCGGTGGCTTGCTGAGCTAGCTCAGGAACAGATGCTTCGGGCTATTCATAAACGACACTCAACGCCCCTGGCGTTGCTCTTGTTGTAGTTCTATGCCGTCTAGCTGCAGATCTTTCGGTAACAAGGTGTCAGAGCAGAAGGCTACTTTTTCACTGATATCTGAACTATGCGACTATCTTTCCCAAGGGTTATTATATAATACACCCCTTACCGCAACGCTTTGGCTGGAGAAAGTGTTACCTATAAGTAGCATCTTTGTCGTTTGGGGATAAAGAGTGAAATGCGGTCTCGTACGCTCGTCACTGTCTTTGCGGCAGCTGGCGCGGTCGCCGATGCAAACATACAGGTTGCTCCCCAGAGAAGGCACACAGCAGAACCTGGCATCGGTAGATGGAGCGCTCCTGGCCTCTCAACGCGGTCGAGTTCGGCGTTTTACACACCGTCAGGTCGAAGAGCCGACTTGCAGATAGCCCGCAGGAGCTCATGGAGAAGGAATGCTAGACGAAACCGGGTTTCTAAGCGGCAAGATGACGGTAATGACACGGGCGATGATGAAGACGAGGAGGATGAGGACGACAATACTGGTGATGAAGATGATGGCGATGACGACGACGACGACGACACGGATGATGAAGATGATGAAAAGAGTGGCAGTAAATCAAATGCGGGAGCCAGTAAGTAAACCTCTTTCCTTTAGTTCCCTTCGCAGTAACACGGCTGCCAGCACCACTATGATGTGATGTCAAGGGTTTCCAGAGCTTTTGACGACCTGTCTTTCCATCCCGCACAACACAATTCATGAAAACTAATCAAATCCTCATCGAAGTCGCGGGTGGTGTCATTGGCGGTATAGTGTTCCTTGTCCTCTTCTTCCTCCTGCTATTCTGGTTCTGGCTACGACCGCGACGCATGCGCCGCCGCCGCCGCAGGCGCGAGGAAGAGGAGGAAGAGAAGAAGCGCCGACAAAGGCAGGAACAAGAACTCCAAAACAATCAAAATCATAATCAAAATTACAACATCCTCAGCCATCCTCAGCAGCAGACGCCCTACCAGCCCATCCCCGCGGGCCCGGAGCCGATCTCCGGGCGCGGAGGCGTGTTCGCCCCCTTCGGCGGCGCTATGACTACAAATAATGCGAAGACAGCGGGTCCTGTATCGCCACCTCTTCCTCCCCAGGGCACCGCGGCTTCTCCCGCCGAGCTAGCGAGTCCCACGGACATTGACGTTGATGCCGTCGCCGACGGTCGCGAGCCGGCGCCGGCGCAGCCCGATTACGGCAGCAAGAAACTGCGTCTGTCGTCGTCGTCCCCCCCGCCGCGGTATTCGACTGCTTTTCCGACGACGATGGAGCTTCCTAGTCCCGTGGATAGCAGTATTGCTGTCGCCAATGGCCGCGAGCCGTCGTCGTCGCTGGGGACTACTCTAGACTTTGGCACAAAGCCCAGCAGTAATATCCCGAACAACAACAGCAACAATCGTGTCCAGCCTGCGCACATCCATCCAGCTGATCAGCCGAACCCTGATTACTAGCACAGGCGACTTCAGGCAGTCAGTTACTTCTAGCTGATCTCGACGTTTAGAAGATTGTGTGTGTCATCTATTGACTTAGGACTACGTAATGCGTCCATCTTTCTTTTTTATTCCAACGGGGCGCTTTCATTCCCAATTGGCCGCAAAACCTTTTTGTAGGATGGTAATGAGCTTGGTGCAATCGGAATGGAGGTGGTCACAACTTAGCGAATACCTAGCGGCCAGCGCACTGGTTTTGAAGACTATTTCCATAAACAAGTTTCACCATGTCGAATAGGCTAATAAGTAGTGTTAGCGTATATCTGATTATACTTTTTATACTAAATAAGATATTAGTCAAAGCAGTGTCTTCTTAGTCAGTATAGTATAAGAACTCTTTGATGATTACCTTAAGTAAACATCATATAGCTTGATAACAAGCGTCAGCACAGAAGTAGAGTGAGACAGCCCATGCATCATGATCCAACATGTGTGCCTTACGATCCAAGAGCAATGAGTAAAAGTTCGAGAACTTATTCGCCTTGGACAAGCCGATGACACATAGAGAGGGAGGGGGTTAATTATCACACCCCGTTACCCAATGCTCGTAGTAAGTCATTATCTATGTAGTTGCTGGACTACCCTACCGCAAGATGTTCTCCTTAAGTACCAAATCCAAATGAACCGTCGTTTCAATTCCCTACTAAGGGGCGAACGCGCGACTCGTGATTCCATCCCATCTCACCCAAAAACATACTCATCATTATCAACCTCAATGCCCATCATCAGACTCAATTCCCCCACACCAGTTTCCCGTTCAGAAACCTATCCCTGCCGCTTAACCCTCTTGTCCCGGAAAATGCTAACCATACCCATTGGTAAGAGGCCCGGCTCAACAATATTCAGACCACCGAAAAATTTGATGGCTTCGGGACCATACAACTGCGCAATCCAGCGCCAATAAGGCTCCATCAACTCCCAATTACCGGTGATACCCTTGAGGTTCTGCGACGAGTCCGCCAGTGCTTCGAGGCCATCGCGGACCGCAGCGCTCGCTCCCTGGACACCCCCTTCCTGGCTCGGCATCTCGAGCAACCTCTTGAACACGCTCGCCAGGTTATCCTTGAAGTCGTAGTACAAATCCTCGCGATACCGCACATATTCCTCGAAGGGCATGAAGACCTCCGGGTTAGCAGGCTCCCAGGCCTCCTTGGCGCGATGAGTGAACACGCGGTCGCCGCGCTCAAAGGCCGATTTGAACCT
The DNA here is from genome assembly GCA_002288965.1 of Xylaria sp. MSU_SB201401. Taxonomy (NCBI): domain Eukaryota; kingdom Fungi; phylum Ascomycota; class Sordariomycetes; order Xylariales; family Xylariaceae; genus Xylaria; species Xylaria sp. MSU_SB201401. The sequence continues at coordinate 161,386 of NPFG01000039.1, forward strand.
CGCGTAGTGCTCGCGCTCCGCCTCGAGAAACACATCGAGCAATTTACTAGGGTCGGCGAGCACGGCTTCCCGCACCGGGAGGATCGAGACGAAGGGGCTGCGGAGATCGAGGCCACCGAGCTCCATGGGGAAGAAGAGGTATGCCGTCTGGGATGCTGGAGACACCGAACCGCGTGTGCAGGAGGTGTTTGAGGTATTCGACCACACCTGTGATGGGCTCTTTTGGCTGTGCTTCACCGGCGATTCGGGGCGATGGCGATTCAGCCGACGATGAGAATATCTCGCGTTGGATGCGCTGATGCGTCGCTAGGATCTCGTCTACGTGCTCGCGACCAAAGCAGTTCGCTGGCTGGCCAAAGTTCGATGTGAAGAAAGTCGCGGCGAAAGTGTTCAAATCTGTATAAATGAGATGACACTTTTGCGTTTGTCTGCGAGCTGTCGTCGCAAGTCTACGATATGTTTGTCGACCACAGCCTGGTCAATCTCGAATTTCCCCGTTTTGGTCGAAAGTTTGAGGAACCCCCAGCGGATATTGCCAACAGGCAGCGACTGGTCAATATCTAGGCTTGCGGATGAATCTCGAGAGATGCGGACCGTTCCCGATTTCCCGAGGTTGATGTACGTTCTTGTTGCGTTTACAAAATCCGACACGGCCGTCCAAGCAGTCTTGGCTATATCATGGTCCCGCGACCAGAACCAGAAATCGTCGTGCATTCTGTGAATATTATGACCGTTAGTTACCTGATTAACGGCGAAATCGAGACAGAAAAGGATAGATTCGCTAAAGGCTTCACTAAGGACGTGAGATAGTGTGCCACGGCGACGAGTGCGCGGGGCTGTCTCAGGACTATCGTCAGGGAACTTGAGCGGCGCCCTGAGGAATTTATTGAAGAAGGCAATCCACGCCTCGGAGACGCCGAGAAGCGACACCACGGTCAATATGCTCTCGTGCGGGAGTAACGAATTCCAGCTCTCGGAAACGGAATGAAACGCGGTCACTTCGCTGTGTATTTTTGTGCCAATGGCAACCTCGGTAGACAGCAGACGTAGTAATCGCTGTTTGTCTTCCATCGGGCGACGCTCCTGAGACTCGGAGTCACTGTCGCCGTCTTGCTTCCGGAATGAATTATATGCAGCCTTATTGTGAGCGTGAGACATTGGCGCAGCTCTTATAGCAGCTGTCGCCTGCATCATTGCCATAGGGGCCATCCCAAATGCCTTCTTTGCCTTGATTGTCCTCTGCTGTGGATAGGGGGATGGCGGACTAAAAGTGGGGGACGAGGGATTATAATTGGCTTCTTCTTCGCCCTCAAGGGAGGCAATTTGTTGTTCGTCGTGACCCATCAAGTTCGCCGCGAAGTAATGCTTACGATACATCGCATCCCTAGCTAAATAGACCGAGTTGACACGATGCGTAGAGTCGGGCCCAATGTAATATTCTCGTCGCTTCTGATCGATTTGAGGGATTGTTTTCTGCGAAGATTTCCAGACTCCATCAGATTTTCGAAACTGTCTGAACGCACCCTTTAGGAAGACTGACCATTTAACGCCGATATAATGAAGGAAGATGGCTTGGAGTACGTCCTCATGCATCATGACATTGTAGACACCTGTGATTTTTCACTGCTGCTCAAGGACGACGCTCTCACCCCACGACCAGGTAGACAGAGCAGCAAGTCGCATGTTGAGAACGTCCGCCATCTCAGCCAATATGGTTGGATTGCTGAGAAATTCTCTCAGGACCTCACGTCTTTCATCCGTAAGTAGGTCGGAGGCCAGGAGGCCCTTTATGACCCAGGTTAGGGTTGCTGAATCGAACTGTTTCGGTGCAGTCATTCTCATCTCAAACGCGGCGAGGTTACGCCGCAGCTGCTCTAGTGCTTTGGCCTTGGCTGGCTTGTCTTGGTCTCGTAGACCGAAGAGCTGGAGCAGATACGCTCTCAGCGCGCTTCCGTTCATATCAGCAGGCTCGAAGACAATCTTCTCTCATCCTCGACGGGCTTCCTTTTTCATGGAGTCGCCGACATCCTCGAATCCCTCGGCCATTTCGACGTTTTCGCTGGCGTTTATAGTTGCTTTCTCCGTGGACAGCTACTCGGTGACGAGTTGCGCGTAGAGCGATGCATACTCGAATTTGGACGACTGTGTATCGAGATGGCGTAGTAGTGACTCCTCCCAGCTGCGCATTAGCTGAGGCGTTATGGAGGGATCATACTTGGACTGTGCCATGAACCTATCTAGATTTCTCAACTCGAGTTCTAATTCAGCGTTCTTGGATTGGCCAGGGAGGATCTCGCCGGTCTTGGTCGTCTTCATGGCATAACCGTCCTTAACGCCTTGGCTCAACAAGCCCAGGCGTTTGAGAGGGTCCGTCTCATTCTCGAGCCGAGAAAGGATACTTGCCTTGGTGGCCTCGAATCCTGATCGTCTCTTTGACAATTCCTCGAGTTTGGTATTTGTGATTTCTTGCAGCGTCTCTGAAAAAACGCTGCCACTGTTGGTAGGCATCTTGCTGTTCTCCTATCAGGCTTTAAGGCGTAGACCAAGCAGATATACTGACTTGCAAGGGGTTGCATCTGTTGAAGAAATATGCAAAATGTGCAGAAACGTGAGAATGGGGGAGCAAAGTTTAGGTGAGAAGGCATTTTAATATATGAGAGGTGTGTTTGTCGTTCAAGGGATGAATTACAAGGCAGAAACGGCTGCCTCGCCACTTCCCACAACGCCCCACCCTATGTAACAGTTGCCTTCGAGCCCAAAGATCAAGAAGCTACCTGAAGACAATGGTTGCACTGCCAATGATAGTGCGCTAGTTGGCTTCGCGGGTTGCGCCCTTACATCCTAGTCTGCCTGGGACAGTAAAAAAGTACCTAGCAAATGCTTTGTAGCTCCACCGAAGTAAGTACGCCTATTCCTTGATACTTGCCGTACTAACCTAGATAGTCTATCCAACTCATCTATCTTTCATAAGCTCATTGCAGATCGGCAATTGTACTGTAGTTGCTAATATCACTACAGGCAGAGCTACAGGCTATGTACTAGTTCCTAAGTAGACTGCGCACCCACCGTTACCCACATGTTGTACAGTAACTATGGCGTGTTCGATGAACCAATCTGATTACACTGTATTTATTAATAGAATGTGCAGCCTTTGCCTTCCGTCCTTGCCCAAGACCTGAGAACTCCTATAGTTGATGCCCACATCGTGAAGACGAAAACGAAAGGGTATTGTCCTGACACCAATGCTTGAAAAGCGGTGAATTAAAAAAAGGAAAAAAAAAAAAAAAGCCCAAGATTATTGTGTCATGCCTTGAGATAGCGCGTGATTAGTAAGGCGTCGGGAAATATACATGGCCTGTAATGGCCGCCAGCGGGATGAGAGGAGTGGTTAGGCAATGACCCAAGCTGCCCGTTTCCATATTAGGCCAATTCAAGACGCTTCCTCAGCCTTGCCGAAGCCCCTTAGTCCTGAAGCATACAGTACCAGGTATTGGCGTTACAGAGGAGTCCTGGCGGTACGCTAACCGTGGATAGGTCGTCACAGCTATGTGGTGTGTCACAGCGAGACGAGGTTTGTGACAAGATTGAAGGTGCCCGAGTCATTGCCCGCGGGGAGGCGGGCGCTGTCAACTGTTGCTACCGGTTGAAGACGAGCGCATTCACGATATGGTCCTTCTGCCAGCCCTGGCTTTGCAGTGACATATTCTCCTTGAGAATTTTGCCCATGTATGCGACACGAACATGCCTCGTTGAGGGTAACTAGACGGATCAGTCAGGGGCTCCCTACACATCATCTCAAAGAAGCGACTTACCCCAGACTCTTCTGCAATCTTCCTAGCTAAGCTCCTCACTGATTCGTCGGCATCTATACTGATCACCACATCAGGGTATGTGTCGCTTAAGCGGGCACGGACTTTGACCAGGTTTTTTATGTCTACAACAGCTTTACCCTTCTCTTCCCTTCGTCGTAGAGCCTCGTCTTCATCAACCTCTTCAGTCGTATCCTCGCCCGTGAGGTCGTCATCTCCCTTTCCGTCCTTGTCAATGCTTTCCCTTCGGGTCTCACTAGCCGCAACCACATTAGTCGGGTCGCTGACGATCCACTCCGGAAGTGCATAGTAATTGCCCAGGGAATCGTACGCGCCGTTGGCTAGGTCGCCCGTCGGTAGCGTGACTTCTGCGGCTTTGAGGAGCTCTTGGGCAGTGATGAGACCACCCGCACCATCATCATCTACTGGCTCGACACTAGCAGCCCGTCTGATATCACACTCCCAAATGACCTCCAAGGCGGTACGGATAACTTGCCAAACCTCGGGGCGACCGGTAACCCTTGTATCGAAGAATTCGGTGCGCTGCAGATCGAGATCGGCGCGGGTCCAATCACGATCCCGAGATACCCATTCATGGCGGCGCAACGGCTTGTCTATGTGCTGTGATAGAGGCTGGCGTGTTCGTTGAGTGTGATTCCTCGAGTTTTGTCCATCCGGTCGATCGGCCGTTGCGGACTGGCCCGGTTGGGAATGTATGACCCCCGCAGACGGCTCCGACGATGCACCATCTGCGTAAGGCGTACCAGGGCGATCCGAACGTGAGAAACAGCAGCCCTAGGTCCGTCAAGGTCAGATTACATTTAGAACAATATCAAGTCGTGTTGGTACAGAGGCCCCAAGGTATAGTAGTGCATAGGCAATCACAACATATTGTAAACGTCACTAGGCATTACCAGTGTGGTGGTCATGGAACAGTGAGAAGAAGCAGCAGGGAACGACGATAGCAGTCGGTAGTACTTACCATAGCTCCAGCACGCGTGCAGGCTGAGACAGGGTCGGAAGACAAGAGAACGGAGCTTTTATATACGTATGGAGAGGGATCCGGCGGTTTAGCGCATGGTTTCGGTGGTGTCCGTGAACATTAGCCCGGACTGAGAGAGACGTTATTTGTGATTCGACCTGGTCTGTTCTAGTTGTTTGGCTCGAGTCGACTTGGCGTGGCCGCACTAGGAAAGAAGAGGCGTTCGAATTGAGCGAATTGAGCGAATTGGACCCAGACGATTGCCTGTTTGCTTGTGCGCCGGGGGTCAGCTTGCGAGGCCACAATCGAGTGCAAGTGGTTAGACGCGACAACGGTGCGTGCGAATGAACGAGTAGGTGAGTGGGTGAGTGGATGAGAGTGGACTGGCAGCTAGTTCGTGAGCCAGGGAGAAATGGGGGGTGAAGAAACGGGGGAGCGAGAGAAAGAGAGCTGAGGCTGGATCTGCAGCAGCTAACTACGTAGGTACCTAAGTATCTAAGGGTAGTAGGTAGCCAGGACACAGCCAGGTAAGATCCCAGGTACCTAAGTACACTTACAATACAATGCTTATACTTAAAGATTTTTATAAGTTTTATGAATTATCATTATAAAATCATGATTTATATAAATGGGTATATTAGAAAAAAAACCCCCCAAAAACGTATAGCTGTGGTATAGCGTGTTAGTGCCTTGCTATTACCGTTTAATCGAAGAGGTCGTGCTTCTCTCACGCTTGAGATGGCATTGCTGTCGAATCAGGGGAGGGATTGCTACATGCTCGCTAGACGGCCAGATGCGAATAGCTGCGTAGATAGATAACGAAGTACGTTAATTTTCAATTACCATACTTCGCAGAAAGTTGGAAGAACTCACAAGTTGTAGTGCAGGTCGAGTAAGCAGATGAGTACCTGTACGAGGTATACCACATAGATCATACAATCCATATCTCCATCAAGAATTGTTTATCTATAAAACTTGCTACCAGTCTTTGATACAAGTCGACAAGATAAATACCGTTCAAGGTTGGACATGGGGGGTTTGGAGGGAGAACAAGATGTACAGGTATTTGCAACCTGGAAAGCCGTTATATCTGACTCTTGGGCCAAATAAACAGGTGCCATGCGCAGACGAAGCGCAAAAAGGACCAGAATTTCACTCTAGGTCCATGCACACTCAACTTTCAATTGCATGTATAGTGACTGGCAGCTAGCCCCTCCTGTATGTAGGTAACAAAGTTGCCAGACTCCGTCGAGTGCCCTCCGTTTATTGCCGGCTTCGTGCAGGATACCCGAACTTCTAGATGTGTATAACTTGAATGACAGGCATGTCACATCGCCAGCTACCCCTGTTGGCAAGCAATGCAAATCGCGCAGTTCATGATTGGGTATCTAAATGTGCCTGTGCCTATGACAGTCTATCGCTCTTAAAACCTTTTCCTATGAGGCACCCTAGGCTGCCTTTTCATAACGACACGCTGGCACTCTCTAAGCATGGGGAAAAAAGCCGGCGGATGATCGCCTAATAGTCCATCCTGATCACCAGAGGTATCCCCGGCAATTTTTACTTCCACACAAGCACTGAACCATATCTTTTTGCTTCTGCGGGTCCAGTGCATCCATGTCCGAATCATCAACACCGTCGACATAGTCAAATGTGAGCTCTTCTCCACGTGGGATGTCTCTAACCGCGAAAAATGCCAGGTCATGAATGTGCTTATCAGCGTGGTCACCGACGCGGGCGAAGATGCGCAAGTTGGGATCGCACGAATGATTGATGAATCGTGTTGGCCCTGATTTAAATTCACCGTCTACCTCTAGCGGCGGGCCGCGCAGGCGCTCATCAAATGAGTCAGGGTTGGAGAATTTGTCGAGCGCGAAGAGGTAGACATCCTTTCTCTGCGCCATGTGCGACTTAGCGCGCCGTCGAGCTGCTTCTTCGGCCGTAATAATCTCACCCATGTATTTGTCCACAAACTGCCCCTTTTTTATATCTACCGTACTTCGAACGCCCCAGCCTCTGTTCTCTGTGCGGAAGATCTGCAATGGGAGTTTTCTGCCCCTTTCTACCACGCGATTCGAGCAGTCCGGACTACAAACGCAGCTCTCATGACACTCGTAGATGGGATTCCGCGACGTAAGTATCTTAGAGCGTAGGTGACCAGCTTTAGCGCCATGAGAGTGATACGCGTATGCCTTCTTCCCATACTTGCGCCGGTACCAGTCGTCAAAGTATTCCTCGCTCGGGGACTCTGTATTAGAGGCGGTATCTTCGCCGCCTGAGTCGCTGTCTTCGACGTCTTGCAGACAAGTGCACTTGTTATATCGGCAATCCAGATCGTGTTTGCACTCGCAACCGGTGAGGAACTCTTTCCTAGTCGGTTCGACGTCATTGTCGCGAATGGAATCCTCCATAAAACGGAATTTAGGGTCGATCATAGTGTCGTCCTCGGTATTGACAATAGTGATGGGGTACTTGTCATGCGTCGCAAAAGCGCGGATTTGACACCAGTGGCACTTCCACTTCTCTTCGTCGAGGATCTGCCAAGTAGTCCAGTCGTTAGCCCAGCACGACGCATCAGAAAGGGCTAATCGTAGGAATGCGTCGGATAAAACACACCTCATCGCCGCCATGATGGAAGAAATGGCGTCGCATAGCTTTCTCCATCTTGGCTTGGCTTGCTACGCGGGCGAGAGGATGCAGAAGGTGTCATAGAGGGGATTCTATGAATGTCCATGATTTGATTGTTTGGTCCAGCTGGTTTCAAAGACCTGGGTGAATGTCCTCGTGCGCGAAGACACCCTCAGTTGGTGGCTGAAGACGCGCCAGCAGATTGAAGTGCATGTGGGCAGGTATGAAAGTACAGTAAAGGGTCCAAAAAAACAGGACAAAACGCGAACCCCGCATACCTAGGTATCTAAACGTGCTGTAGTATCCACATTAAATGCCCTGTATTCGGGTGTCTCCAACTGCGCGCTCTGGCAACTCTAGTCAAAAACAAAAGTAGAAGGTCCGGCCTTGCTAGCCTTACGCGCCTTACGCGCCAGGGCCCAGCTATCTAAGTACCTAGGTAGGCTACGGAGGGATACACGGAAGCCTTGTGCAATTATCTAGCCAGGCAATCTTTCCAGACCCCCCTACGGTCGTTCCTAATAAGGCGGCACTATTATAGTGCTAATATATTAAAGGTGTTTAAAGTGTTATAAGTGTTAAAGATAACTTAATATATTAAAAGGTATAACTAAAAGTAATTATATTAAAAAGTAAATAATAATATATATATAGTTAATAGTAAATATATATAAAACTAATATATTTTTATTTAATTTAACTATTTAATTAACTTTATCATCTTTAGTTTTTTATATAAAATCTATATTTTAAAATTTTTAAAATTTTACT
>NPFG01000040.1:0-166454 GCA_002288965.1 Xylaria sp. MSU_SB201401
CTATTATAATTATAAAAAGTTCTTTATTATAAATTAGGTATTATAAGGCTACACCTATTAATACTTTAAAATAATAAGCCACTAGATGCTATTTCCTATTTTCTTTAAATTATTTAAGCACTTCTATAATTATTCTATCTAATACATCTATCTTAAGTTGTTTTTTTTTTAAAGGATTTAATAGTTTAACTATAGGGTCAGATATTACTTTAAACTTTAAAAGTTTAAATGTCCTTTTTTACCTTTTAAAGATTAAAAATATTTTTCTTTTATACTTTTTTATAATATATTTAGTAAATAGTTAGGCCGGTTTTTTAAAGTTTTTAATAAATATTTATATATAATTAAAGAATCTTAAAACTTGTTAAATATTTATTACTATTACTAGGTCGGAAATCTTCTAATTTTATATTATATTAATTTTAGATTTTTAAATCTAAATCTTTTTTAAGATAACTATATATTTAAAAAAAATCGATTTTCTAGATATATTATTTATATTTCTTAGTATTTAGTCTTATTTTAGCCTTTTATAAGGCTTTAAGCATTAGTCTTCTATGCTTTTTATATTCTTCTAACGTATTAAAATAGATAAAAACATTATCTAGATATATAAATATAAACTTGTTAATATAATCTTAAAGTATTATTATATTATATATTAAAGCTAGCTAGTATATTTTATAATCCTTTTAATATAATAAAGTATTTATAAAATTTATAAATTATTTATATTACTATTTTCTATTCTTTTCTTTTTACTATATATATAGTATAATATTTATCTAATATATTTATAATAGTAAACTATTTAGCTTTACTAATATTTTCTTTTATAATTGCTATTAATATAAGTAGATAACCGACTAATACTATTATATTATTTAATAGTTTATAGTCTACTACTATTTAAAATTCAGGATCTTTATTTTAATCTAGTTTTAGTGCTCTATTTTTAAGCTTTAAGACTATTATTACTAAATACCTAGCTAGTAATATTAACTTTTTAATAAATCCTTTTACTAGATTTTTATTAAAATACTTTTATAGTGCTTTAGCTTTTTATAAGTTTATATAATAAATCTTATAAAGGGTAAGTTCTCGTCCTTTTTTAAATAATATATTATAGTCTTATAGTCTATATTTTAGTAGTTCTTTTTCTTTTCTTTTTTAAAATAATTCTTTAAACTTCTAATATTTTTTAGGAATATTATTATTATTGTCTTTCTTTTATATAGTTTTTATTTATTTTATATTATCTTATCTAATTATTTTTTTTTCTATTAGATAACTAAATTACTAGATTTTAACTATAATATACTAAAGATAATATCGTGATTAAAGATATTAGCAATATTTAGTATAATTTGTTCTTTATATCTTTATATAAATAATGTCAAGAGGTTTTATTTCTCTAAATACACAACCGTTATTATAATTAAAACCGCTTCTATTAAACGCAGTTATTTTATAAGATTTTATCTTATATTTTTATAAATAAAGTCTCTTTTTATAACTCGTAAAAATATAATATTAATTTCTGCTCTTAAATTAATAAGTATATTATACTTTTTTCCTTTATATTTAATTTATATTTCTATTTAATTCTTTTGTCTATATTAAACTTCTCTTAAAACTTTAACTTCTTTGGTTATTTATTTATCTTTTTAATAAAAACCGTTCTTCGTTTTTTAATATTTGTTTTTTAAGTTTTAAAAGTCTCCACGCTTTTACTTTTTTAATTACATATTTATTATAATGATTATTTATATACTAATACTATTTCTTTTTTTTAATCAAATATATAATAACTTTTATACCTTATGTTAAATTTCCTAGTTAAAAATCAAATAACTCTTTCTCTTTATATATAATTCTTAAGTTCTCTTTAAATAATACTCGTTATAGTTTAAAGGTGACTTTCTTTAAATATAACTCGCAGTCTTTATTATTATAGCAGATATATTCTTATTTAATCTACTTTGATAATTAATATAATCTTAAATAATATTTATATATTTTTCCTTTTAAACTGTTATAGACTAAGCATTCTTCTAGTTTTAAGGTGTTTTTATCCTTTTTATAAATAACTCTAATAGTATACTTATCTTTTAAGTATATTTATTTATTATCTTTTTAGTTCTTATCTTTATTTTAGACTTTTATACTTTGTGCCTTCTTTTTAAACTAAAGGATCTTCCCTTTTTAATATTTTTTAATATTTTTTAATTTCTTTTTAGATTAATAGTTTGCTTTAAAGTGCCCTATTTATTTATAATTATAATACTTAACTTGTAATATATTTTTAAAAGGTCGCTTTTAAACTACGCTTACTTTTTTAGTTTTTTTAGGCTTTATTATTTTTAAAAGCCATCTGCTCTATCTTTTTACTAGTTCCTTTCTTTTTAAAATACCGATCAAATAATCTTCTATTAATTATAATAGCTATATTAATATATTTATTAAGTTTTTTAGTTTATCTATTTTTAACAGTTTGTTTTTAACTTATAATTTAAGTCTATTATAAAACAAATAATATAAAGCTGACTTAAGCAGTCTTAAGGTCGCTGCTAGTCGTTTAAACTCTATAATATAGTCTATAACTTATTTTATCTGTTTTAGCTAATATAGTTACTTTTTAATATTTTTTACTTTTTTAATATCTTTAAACAGTGTTTTTATTTGTTCTTTAAACTTGATATAGTTTTTAAAGATCTTTTTTGTCTCTAGCTTAAGTTTTTCCTTATTATTAGCTTTAAAAAAGTCTTTTAAAATTAGTTAAAACCATTTAAGTACTTTTCCTACTAAAAATTATAATATTGCTATTACTTTCTAATCATTGTTTTTAATTATTAAAGAATATTATTATAAATAAAGCCTGGCTTAAACTAAAAAGGCATCTACGTTAATAGATCTATTATAAGCTCTTAATACCGTTAGCTTAAATTCTTTTAGCGCTAATAGTCTTAACATTGTTAATAATTCTTTTAGCAGTAGTGGTAATAATAGTGGTTTACTTCTGTTTCTTTTAAGTTAAATACTTGATGTAACTAGTTCTAGCGTCTTTAATAGTTCTACAGACTTTAGAGTTATTAAAGCCGTAGGCTAAACAGTTGGCTTTTATGTGGCTTAACTCGTTTAGGCCACTAATACTTTTAAAGTAGTTAAGCTAGTTAATAATGTTGTTAACATCTTTAGCGTTACTAGTAGTGCTATTATAAAGGGGGCTGGTTTAAGTATTATAGGTGTAGTAGTTTTTAATATAAGTAGAAGAGGTGTTAATGTAAAAGGTTTTAAAGCTAGTATTAATAGTTTAAATACTTCTAATTATATTTCTTTTCCCTTATTTATAAAGTTATTTAAAGTTTGTAAAATTTTGTCCTTACTGCTTAATTTATATTTACTACTGCTTTTACCTTATATTTTAATAATATTTGCGATTTTAGTTTTTTAGCTAATATCTTTTTTTAGCTTAACTTTATATTTTTAAGCTTATAATCTTATTTATTAATTTATTCCCAGCTTTTTAAAATATATTTAAAGTTTTAAATTTATTTTTATCTACTTCTTTTATTAGCTTAGATATTTATTAGGTATATTTTTCTAAGTTCTATTTATAATTATCTTTATTACTAGGTCTTTTTAATACTAATATTTATCTTATTTACTTTACTAAATTCTTAATAATTAAAAAGCTATTAAAGTATAATAAACCTATTATATAATAGTATAAGCGGTATGTCGGGGGTTTTTAATTTGCAAGTAATACTAGGAATAATAGTAGGTATTTATTAAAGAGGTTTATAGGTACTCTTATTACTATTTAAATAAAATTGTAGTCTAAATAATAGTTTTATTTAAAAAATATATTAAATTATAAAGTTAATAGCTAAAAAGCTAGAGCTAAACGAGTAACTAGATATAAAAATGTGTATAACTATATAAATATAAGAAATATGTGATCTATTAGGATTACCGTAAGCCCGGTAAGCCATAAATCACTATAAGCCTGGTGAGCTAGTGAACTATTACGTAATTAAGGCAAAAGAAGGAAAAAGGTGCGGGGAAAGATTAGGCCGCTACCTTAGTCGCCTTAACGCTAACAAATAATACTTGTAACAGCATCTTTTAATTAATTTAACTATTCCTTTAACCTATATATATTCTCTCTTCACTTTCTCATATGACTTTTAAATAACTTTATAAATATTATAGCTATAAAATAATAAATTATATTATTAGATTTATAACTTAATAAAGAATTTAAATATATAAGCTTTATATTTTTAATTATTTTATTATATAAGTTATTAAATAATACACTAAAATAAGCATTAAAATAATCTTTACTTAGCACCTTTTTAATATATTACTTAATAACTCGCTTAATAAAATAGCTATAAAATAAATAAAATATCACTAAATTTTTAATTTAATTACGATTTTAATAGTTTTAATTATTTTATTATAGTTATAATATCTGTAAAGTTATTTATATATTAAATTATTAAAATAATATAAACTAAAAGGTGGTTACCTTAATTAAGTGGTTAAGTTAAATAAAAATAATTATATATATTATTATTAAATTATTTTAAAATATATATAAAGGTTTAAAAAGTATAATCACATTATTAAATATATTATTTATAATTATAATAACGCATTTCTTACTTTAGTTAGACATTTAATTAAATTAAACAGTTTTTTAATAATACTTTATAATAAAATAGTTTATAAAAGTACTTCCATTTACCTTTTAAATAACTTTACTAATATAACTCGTATAAACTAATAATTAATATATTTAGATTTCTTATTAAATAAGCTTTTTAAATCTAATTTTTTTCTATTTTTAAAAAATTATTTAGTTTATATATTTTTACCCTCATTTTTATAAAGATTATTTTAACGTGGTTTTTTATATCTTCACAAATAAAATAGCTATAAAATTATAAAAAATACTATTAGATTCTTTATTAAATAGGGAATCTAAATATATTAATAACTAGTTTATAGCTAGTAAACTGGTAAAGTTATTAAAGTAGGGGTAAGTATCTTATAAGCAAATTTCTTATTACAAGGTACCGTTAAAAAAACTGTCTAATTCGATTAAGTGTCTAACTAGAGTGGGAGATGCGTTATTAATAAAATTATTAAAGTTTTTATAAATACATTTTATATAAAAGTTAAAAATAACTTATTTAATTAAATAATTTAATTAATTAAAAGATATATTATAATTTATTTAATGAAAATTTCTATATAACTTATATAATAAAAGGCATTTTAAACGTTTAAAATTTAAAAACATGTGACTTATAACTCTAGTTACCAAGTCTTTTAAAGGGGTTTAGTTGGTTAAAGATTGGGCCCGCTAAGCGGCGGAAATAGCGAAACTATACGGTAGAACCTGCGCTCATTGCCTAATGGGCTATGATAAAGGGCTAAGTGGTGTCAGCCACAAGCTGTTAAGCAAAAGACTTCGGACAGGCAAGTGGAAGTATGCTTTACCAACAATACCTTGAGGTTCCTTCTAGTACTAATACAGAGAGTGTTCTCGACTCCTCCACACAAAGCGACATCATGATGACAAGACTCCCCCATCTACAAAAATCAGAACACGAACGCCGTCCCAATCATTGACCTACGTGACTTACCCACTGCTCCAACCTTTCCACCAGGTCTTTCTTCAATCCTTTGATATCGAGACCACGGTCGCTCATGGCGCTCCGTAGCTCTGCAACAGTAAGTTTTGTCAATGTGCCTGCATCGTACCGTTGTCGTAGCTCCACGTTATTTAGTCCACCCTCACCCGAATCCTTGTCTTTCGTTGTCTTGCCTCTCGCCTTTTTTACAGGTCGAGGTTCGTCCTCTTCATTATCCGCCTCGAATTCTCGCTTAATCTTCTTCTGTTCCTGAATCTGGCCAAGCACGTCGTCTGCAACCTGGGACCATTCCTGGATGTACCCACCGCAGCGTTTGTGTATCGCCCGATACTTTGGTACGGTGGCGTCTTCGGGTTGATCAGGAACGACGTCTTCTAATGCAAGCGCCTGAAGAATTTTGTAGTGCCATTGTAGAGCTGGGTTAGGATATTTCGATGGATTGTAGGCACCGCCTGGCAACTGCAATTGCTGGACGACCTTGTTCATCCTATCCGTCAACGCGTCCGTCGTCCGAATGACCTTTCCCTTTTCGGGCCCTTCACGCACGTCGTCTATGAATGGAATGGGATATAGCCACAGCCCCGCAGACATATACTGAGTGCCCGACTTCTCGTCAGAGGTTACTCGAGAGGGTATGACGGCAACGAGCTGAGGGTTTCCGTTTTTCCGAGCAATGTGCCAAGCCACGCCTACCTTCCTGGATTTGAGCAATTTTTGCCATAGAGCCGTGAAAACACGCGTTGACCCAACGTAGCCCCCCTCGCTCGGAAAGATGTAGGTGGATTTCTTAATAGAAGCCCAGAACTTTAACAACGATCGGTCCTTGAATCCGATGATTCGAATGCAAGGATTGCCGAACTGCTTTATCGATTTCTGCTCTTCATCCGTAAAATAGACATATTCGCTGCCGAATTTGTACGCCTTCTTTATCTCAAACTTCTCAACCGTCCGAGCGCTATCTTCCGCCAAACGAGCAGTCTCACCCACAGCAACCTGCGGCTTCTCACCCTCGAGCCAAATATAGCAACTCCGGGCAGGAGCTTGCTTTTGAATGATGTTATACCCTTTGACTGATATGGTGAGACCAGGTCCGATTTCGAACGGCATACCACTGAAATAGGCCCGCTTAGGAGTTTGTCTAGAATTGATGTTAGAGACGAGAGAGTTGAGCAAGTTCAATCCGTCGCTAGACGTGGCCGGGGCGATTTTCCCGGAGTTCGTTTCATCGAGGATTGGATCGTAATATATGATATCCTATACTTGTCAGGCCACGAAGAGTGGGATGGGCATCTCAAACTACACCTACATCGTAAAACTTGCTAGTATCGAATTTAGAGTCACCATGCGTAATTGGGAAGAGCTCAATAGTGCAGCCATGGTCATGGATATCTTTAGCGCCGACGGCAGGGTCCCAAGACGGGTTTCTCTTCATGCCGGCACAAGGATCATCATCATCGGTGATTATGAAAAGCCTTCTAGATCCGAAGTTGGGTGCTCTTGTTTGGAAAAGATGAAGTACCAAGCGTAGCAGCATAACCATGTCTGGGGGCTGCTTAGACGGAGCCAAGATTCTATCAGCATCCTCACCTTCCTCTACCAGCCCTCTCAAAGCCTTCACATCATCGGCTGCAGGCACCTCCAAGTCGGTGAGAAGATAGCAGTGGGAGTCTGGAAGCCTGATGTCGGTCACTTTTGTTTCGTTGGTGCCGAAAAGAACAATCGCAATCATGTCCTTCGGATTAGAGATAATGCGTTGCTGCATCACCTGGTAGGCACATTTCAAAGCAGTCAAGGCCGCAGAGTCTTGGCTGGCCTTCTTGTCCTCAGACTTAGGGGGCGGTTGCAGCATAGAGTCGTTCACTTGAATCGCGAAGATGAGCGCATCTTTCTGAGCCTTGTAGTGCTACGGGGGCGTTGTTAACAGCGCATCGATATTAGCGTGCATCTCGGGCGAACATACGCTCTCATTGAACTCGTCTTCTTCATCTTCCTCATCCTCTTCCTCTCTGCGTTCAGACTTCCAGCGATCGCCCATACTGACCAGGATGTGCGGCCGCCCAGCTTTTTAGGGAGAGACTGTAATCAAGCAAGAAGTGACTGAGGTATTGGGTGCAAAGGAATTTTCTTGAAAAGAAAAACAGTTTCAAAGCAGGCAGACAATGGATGTTATATTCGCATCGAGCATTTACATCGGTCCCAGGCAGCCGTCGCGTCTGTGGGGGGTCTTAAAACGCGACTTCTAGCAGGTATTTTGGGATGCTAGCGCCAACATTGAAGGGAAGCATTCGCGCGCTCAGGTGACTGAGGAGTTGGTACCTACCTACCTAAGGTACAGTACTGTAGGTAGACAGGTAAGTACCCAGGTACCTATCTAACTTGCCTAAACCTGTAGCTATCTCTGCCCATTAAGTACCTACCTAGTAGGTAACTAGTAGTAGGTAGGTGCCATTTAGAGCTAATTGGTCACCTCTCATTGGCTGCGTAGCCCATTGTTGCTACCTCGGCCGAGAGAGGTTGACCATGGCCCCACCCACTGCGGGCGATGCAGTCATCGCAGCGAACTTCGCAAAATCGCTGGCTGGTGAACAATTTGTCCAGAGTCGCATAACAATTCCTTTCTTAGGTAACCGCTCCTTACATCTAGCAGTCTTGTGTGCATCACCTATTCGCGAAACCTTAAGAATCAATTTAAAGCACACTGCATCTCATAAGTGGCTAGGACGAATTATATACACAGAATGGCAGCCCGTCATTCTGTGGCGCAACTCTCGCGCAGAGCAGTCGGCGCTGTCACCTCATCGCCTCTCCGTACTCTCCGGCCAGCAAAAGATGTTATTACACAGACAAGGGCGTTTGCAACACCCGTGCCACCCGTCACGCAAAATTCTGCCGGATCAAAGGGTCCCACAGCCATGGTCTTTTTGAACATGGGCGGGCCTTCAACAGTCGATGAGGTCGAGGACTTTCTCAAACGTCTTTTCGTAAGTCCGTGCTGCGAATACATCCAAGCCTAGATTATATCGTCTAATGTGAATCCATCTATTCAGCAAGACGGTGATTTGATACCACTAGGTCGGCTACAGAATTACATCGGTTCCTTCATTTCTTCAAGGAGAACCCCGAAAATTCAACAACAATATGCAGAAATTGGTGGCGGCTCCCCAATTCGGAAGTGGTCAGAATATCAGAATGCCGAAATGTGCAGGATTCTCGATCGTATATCGCCCGAGACAGCCCCCCACAAACCCTACGTCGCTTTTCGCTACGCCAACCCGTTGACCGAAGAGATGTATAGTAAGTTGTTCGAAGATGGCTTCGGTAATGGCAAAGGCGGCCGCGCTGTAGCATTCACCCAATATCCGCAGTATTCCTGTTCAACGACCGGTAGCAGTTTAAACGAGTTAT
The DNA here is from genome assembly GCA_002288965.1 of Xylaria sp. MSU_SB201401. NCBI lineage: Eukaryota > Fungi > Ascomycota > Sordariomycetes > Xylariales > Xylariaceae > Xylaria > Xylaria sp. MSU_SB201401. The sequence continues at coordinate 9,075 of NPFG01000040.1, forward strand.
GGAAATGGCGACAGAGACTCGAGGGTAAGGCAGGGCCCGGCATGATTGATTGGAGTGTCATCGACCGTTGGCCAGTCCACCCGGGTCTTGTAAATACATTCGCGAGCAACATCGAGAAAACACTAGCTGAATATCCTGAGGAGCGGCGGAGAAAAGCGGTCCTTCTCTTCTCCGCGCACAGTTTGCCGATGACTGTGATCAACCGAGGTCTGTAGCACGCCCAATTATGCTTGGACAAAAATACTTACTTACTAATTCACAGGCGACCCATACCCGGCCGAGGTTGCCGCAACGGTGTACGCTGTTATGCAACGCCTCAACTTCTCCAATCCTTATAGATTATGTTGGCAATCACAAGTTGGCCCGCAGCCGTGGCTCGGTCCTCAGACGCAGACATCAGTTGAAGAGTATATTGCGAAAGGACAGAAAGACCTGGTCCTTATTCCCATCGCGTTCACATCTGATCACATCGAGACCTTGTTCGAACTGGACAAGGAGGTTATAGGAGAATCAGGCCATGCCGATACAGTCAGGCGAGTAGAAAGCTTGAATGGCAACCCCATGTTTATCGATGCGTTGGCGGACCTCGCCAAAGCTCATCTCGATAGCGGTATCGCATGCTCGTATCAGATGGGTTTGAGGTGCCCTGGTTGCAAAAACGAACGCTGCGCCGAATCCAAGAAGTTTTTTGCTGGAGTCCAAAATTCGCTCGCAGTATGATTAATAGCAGCCCTGCGCCTTAAGCGGCAACTTTATCCCTAAGACATGTACAATTCATATGTATATATCCATATCCAGTCGGCTGCATGGCTACGGTATGGTAAGCAGCATCATCTGGGGATGTGTCGGGACAGGTAGTGAGCACGTATTCGGGTCAATCCAAATGATGAAGATCCGAGCTAGGCCTGTAAACAATACATATTACCTAAACAGACGAATACGCATCCGTCGTAGGATGTTGCGATGCATAGCCAATTAAGAGTTTGAAGTAAAGAACCTGATGGACATGGTTCATCAGGTTCATCAGGTCCATCAGGCACTAAGAGTGAAGGTACCTGAAATGGATACTTGGTTCAGATTTCGAGGCGAGGTTTCCGAGCGGTTGGGTATGTTACAGTCCGAATAGCTGTCTATGACCACAGTCACCTGTTGTATTGACCTACTGAGTACAACATTGTCCTACCTCATCGCAAGGCCATGATTATTCTGTCGTTTGCCTCGGGTTATACAACAGGGCCGGAGGGTTCCGTCGACGCCCAGCCGGAGCAGGTTCAAAGCGACTTGCTAATCAACTATCTCATGTTGATGCCCTATACCTAGCTTCTTGACTCATATCAATGTCTTAACGAGAATACAGTTGGCGGTTTCTTTTCTTTTGCATTGATCCCCGCCGTCCTCGCTTGATTAATATCATTACATACGTACCTAGGTAGTTAAGCTTCCGGCTGATTTGGCAGCTGGCCTAGCGTACGTACCCGTTGTTACTATGTACGTAGTTACACTAGCTGTCCAAATGCACCTATGATCGGCGCCAGGGCATCGTTTCGATTATGGATCTCTCCTCGAATGGTAATTTCTCCCCAATCCGATTCCCTCCCGCTGGCCATCTCTGGCTATCTGACTAGTAGTATCAAGCAATATAATCGATAGCCATCAACTCCACCCAGATGGAACAGATGAGTTGGGCAGAGGCCGACAGGGATAGCCCCCTTTGACCAGGTTTCCCCAGGCTCGTGGGAGAGCTCCGTCATCAACGGCTACATCTACATGTGTGCTAGTGTCATAGGCTCTCTCAGCTTGCTCTCTTATCTCATCTCATGAATCCTTGGTTTCCGCCCCATTGCACTAGGCCGACTCACACTAAGAGTCCCCTGCTTTGAAATCAACCCTCCGCCCGTGTCATCCGTAACTGTTTTTACCTTCTCGCTTTACTCAATTTTGTAGTACTTCGATAACAACTCCATGGACTTGAGAGTACGCGACTCGGTAATAGTGGGCTAGCTCGATTCCAGCTCTCCCCCCTCGTGAGCCCGGTTAAGTGGCCCGGTCTTACCAGTGCCAGGTCCAACGATGACCTCCGAGGCGCAATCCAAAGCACATAAAGGCAGGCCGATTATGATGATCGGTGCCGAAGAAAGCGAGCAAGACTGTCCGGCGGAGACGACGGCGTTGCTCGATGCGGGCCCCGGACAAGACGAGGATGCGACTACACAACAGAGCTTGGGGGACCTCGAAGACTTCCAAGGTTTGCCGTGGTGGAGGAAGCCGACCGTATGTGCCAAGATGAAGCAAAACGTCGTCTCGAGTGACCATGCTCATAGATTCTCAGGTGTATTGGCTAATAGGGCCCTATTTTCTATACACTCTTGCTTTTGGGGGCTTGATTGTTCCCAAAATCGAGTTGTAAGTCGTTGTGTATGTCGTATTCTCCGCGCTGCGCGCATGCTTACGCGCATGACAGGATTGTGACTCTAGTCTGCCGTCACTACTTCGCCGAGCAACGAGTGCTAGACCCCGACCAGACCTTTTTGCCTGTGGTTATAGGCGGAAGCAACATTCAATGCAATTCCGCGCCTGTCCAGAAGAACGTGGCGGCGTTCACTCTAGTTCTGAGCGCCCTGGCTGGCGGGCTCAGCGCATTCACTGCTCCGAAGCTAGGCTCCCTCTCCGATCGCTTCGGGCGGAAACGGTTACTCGTCATTGCTTCGTGCGGTGGTATTGTGAACGAGGCAATTACTATTCTGGCTGCAAAGTACCCTGATGTTCTTGACTATCGCTTTCTCATACTTGGTAGCTTTTTCGAGTAAGAATTCTCTTTCATATTTACACAAGAGACACATCTACTGACCACAGATTGCGAATAGTGGAATCGCAGGATCTTTCACGGCGGTGTCGGTGCTAGGAAACTCCTATGTCAGCGACTGCACGCCTCCGTCCAAACGTGCCGTTTCTCTTGGATACCTTCAAGCTTGTCTTTTTGCCGGCCTCGCCATTGGTCCCATATTAGCTGGCAAACTCACCGTTTGGACTGGCTCCGTCCTCTCGATCTTCTATATTGCGTTAGTGTTTCATGTCGTCCTCATTTGTTTTATATGGTTCGTTGTGCCAGAATCGCTATCCAAGAAGCGTCGGATGGCGGCAAAAGAGAAATATCAAGCCGAACAAGAAGTTTTGCAAGCGGTGCTATCACGCTCCGTCGAGAGCCAGTCACGGCTGCCAGCTTGGATAGCCAATGATACGATTCGCACATGGCTCCTTCTTCTGTTTAGCGCAAACCCCTTGGCGCCGCTCAAGATGTTCGTTCCTGGTGGTCGGGAAAACAGGCGGCTGCGCCGCAATCTGCTTCTCTTAGGTTTCATTGACACTATACTCATATCCGCGACCATGGGCGCTGGGACAGTAATAATCCTGTATGCGAAGTTCATGTTCGGCTGGGAGACTTTGGAGTCGTCTCGCTTCATATCGATCATCAGTTTCTTCCGCGTTATCGTCCTTCTCGTTTTCTTCCCCATAGTCAACTATTTCTTTCGCACTCGCCCACTACGCAACCAACAAATTCTCGAGGGCAATGTTCGCCCCGAAGAATCTCATTCTGGTGCCGATAACCTCGACATCTGGCTGCTACGGTTTGCTCTATCATGCGACACAATCGGTGTTGTAGGTTATGTCTTCGTACGGACCGAAGAGCTTTTTATTATTTCAGCTATATTTACATCATTTGGTGGCCTGGCCAGCGCTACGATCCAGGCCACCCTGACCAAGCAAGTCCCCGCCGAACACGTCGGCTCTATGCTCGGAGCCATGGGCTTACTACATGCTGTCAGTCGCGTTGTCGCGCCTGTCCTATTTGACGGTATCTATGCGGGCACCATCGAGTCTTTCCCACAAACGTTCGTGGTCGTCCTCGCATCGCTATTTGGTTTTTCTATTTTTGCCAGCCTTTTCGTTCGGCCATATTGTAAGTTGGGCACCAACTCCGTTATTCGTTTCCCTTACTAATTCTATCAAAGTGGTCCTTAGTGAAAATGGCTATGCCGCAGTTTCAGAACAAGGTACCGGTATTCAAGATGGGCCAACTAGTGTCGTTACCACTGATAGTTTAAGTGAGAGCGTACCGCGAGTCTGAATATACGCAGGCCTATAATTAGCACGTTCAGTAGACGGGTGCATTGGGCTATTTCTCAAAATGTATATGCATCCTTTTTCACGTTTCATATATTAGACGCTCATGACATACATAAAGGAGCATTGCTTGAGGTGGTTGGGAAATCCGCGTTCGGGCTAACACAGGTAGTGCTGTATTGACTTACTCGGGAGCAACGTAATCGCAACATATTTACATTAGGTACATAGTAGTAGCATTTATAGAATACTGGTATTGATTTTTTGGGCCCCTTCTACATTATCAAAGTCGAGCATCTGTCTATGTATTCTGTATTACTTATCATAATAATCTATCTATCTAACCGTCTTTTTTAAGGACCAGCTCGTGCACAAGTCGTCCCCCCACCCATACTTTCCTAACGTTCCGGCTGTCGCCGTTGAAGACCCATTTCGCGATGCGCTCATCCCACGTTTCCCAGCCAAATATATCCACGCCGCTAAAGTTTACATAGTCGTCACCGGCGACCTCGTCGGGCACGATGCCTATGTGGACAAGCTGAGCATCCCACTGCTTCCCCACCTCGAACGCCCCGATCTTGTCGGCCAGACCTACGACCTGGGCGCCTCCTCTCGTTGCCAGATATAGGACTTCCTCGACGCTCAGTTTGGCCTTGTCACGCTTCTCTGGGGATAGTTCGTTCAATGCACCTCCCGGCATGATCAGATGATTAGATACCAGCTTCGCATGCCTCGCCGCCTCGAGAATGCTGGGGCTGTAACCGCCGCTCATATCGCTTCCGAGTCCCACCTGGATGCCTTTCTCCAACAACCAACGGACCCGCGCAACACCGCTCGAGAGCGCTGAGTTGCTGCATGGGCAGTGGGCGATCTTGGCTTTCCTCTCCGCGATGAGATCTGCTTCCTCCTCGGTGAGGTGGACAGCGTGGGCTAGAATCGTCTTCTCGTTCAGCAGCCCGTGGGCGTCGTACACTGCGGCGTAGCTCTTGCTATTAGGGAACAGCTCCTTCACCAGCTCTATCTCGTTGATGTTTTCCGATATGTGCGTCTGCACAGGCAGCTGCGTCTGCTTCTGAATCTCCGAAAGCTTGTTCATCGCCTCGGAACTACATGATGGTGCAAAGCGCGGCGTGAGAATGGGGCTGACGAATTCAAAATCTCTGTCTATGCTGCGTATATACTCGATGGTCGCCTGGGTGGCGGTAATGGAACGATCAGCCGACTCGTCGCGGTAGTAGTCTGGCCCGAGATGATCCATGCACACACGGCCGACGAAGGCACGTTGGCCCATGGAAAGGCAGAGTTCGGCTAGCAAGTTAGTAGAATTGACATCGATCGTCGCGTAGTATGCTGCTGTAGTCGTGCCGTGCGCCAGACCCTGTCTGATGCAACGTGTGTACACTCTACGTGCTCTAGGGAGCGATGCCAATGAGGCTTCAGTGGGGAAAGTGTACTCATTCAGCCAGTCTAGCAGGGTTGTCTTGCCGAAAATGCCAACATTGGGATACTGAGAAGCATGGACATGCGCGTCTAATCATATGCTATTAGAATGCAGCTATATTTCTAGGTGTAGTTGGCCAGCATTAAGAAAAGACCCAGGTGGCAACCTACCGACGAAACCAGGAAAGAAGAATTGCCTCTTGTCCCAGGACATGGTCACCGTAATGTCGTCAAGACTCCATCCTAGCCTAGCATACAATGTCTCAACGGCTTTCTGCTGGTTGCAGTTGGGCTCTATGGCGACAATCTTGCCCGTTGTATCCACACAGACAGCTGCATTGTGTAAGTATTCCAGCTCCCCGAGGCTCTTTGAGTATATGAAGGTGCCGAAGAACGCCTGGTTCTTGTCCAGCTTGGGAAGCGTCATGATCCGCTCCCTTCTTGGCCTTTATCACAAGTTGGTGTATGGCCTGGTTGTATTGTGCTGCGATGCTACACCTTTCTGTTTGTCTAGCAGGTTGACAGAAGCCGGGAATAAAAAAAGACAACGTCACCACCAGAGCGAAGCTGGAACACCTAGACAGGGCGTAGCGGGTAGCTATGAAGCTTATTGGGACCAGCTCCTGGCGGGGCCTGTTTGGTTTCCAAATGCCCGGGGATTCTCGTGGCACATGGAACGATTTGCTAAGTCCAATTGTCGGATAGCTGTTTCTATGACATGGTGATATTTTATGTGTTTGGTGCTACTAGGCGAGGCGGCTGCTAGGGGTTTCGGAGAGCAAGTTAAGAGCCGACAGACCACGACAAGGTTTTATAAGTCAGTCTGGTAGGTAAGCAGGTAGGTACCAAGTAATCAAGGGAGGAATTACACGTACAAGCAAGCGGTTCCTGCAGCTTGCGACAGAGACACAGTACTACTAGGGAGACGCGGTCCAAACAATGCTGTGCGACGGAGTTGTCCACTCGGATCACAGCACATGGCTGTCTCCCGGCGGTCCACGGCGTCGCCCGCGGGGTGTTGGTTATCTGGGAGATCTAGCTGAGCGCCTAGCTGTTGCCGGTGGGATGCTAAGACCCCGGACCGCTGTAATTCAGCTGCTAGAACTGACCACCTTAGGTACCTCCTCACCTAGGTTAGTAGGGTAGGCTAAGCACCCAAAATAGTACCCGTTGGGGACCCTACCTTCGTCGACCAACGTACACACTTATCTAGGTAGGTATGTTGGGGTCTTTAATTCGGGATTCAGGTGGGAAATGGGGATTCAGTGGGGGCTACTTCCAAATATATAGAAAATACACCAAAATGAAAGTAGTTTAGCCTATCTGCAAATGTAAATTAGAATTATACTTCTTAAATAAATGCCGAGATTATTACCACCTTTATAAAAACGGTTAAGTTAGCAATTTTTTATATTTATATCTCTTTTATTAAATAACTTTACACCTATTTTACTAGTATATTTATTAATATAAAGAGTTAGTAATATTAAAAGCGTTAAAAGCGTTAAAAGCGTTAAAAGCGTTAAAAGCGTTAAAAGCGTTAAAAGCGTTAAAAGTAGTAAAATGGGTAAATAAATAAAGGGGTTAGAGTATTACCGCCTAATTTAATTAGTAAATAGATTATATTTTCTTAAAAAAAAAACGAATATATTAAAGCAGAGCTACTTGTGTTTTAGTGTAATTATATGGTTGGCTAAGTATTGACGCTATCCTCATTCCTCACCTGAATCCCGAATTAAAGACCTCAACATACCTACCTGGATAGGTGTGTACGTTGGTCGACGAAGGTGGAGTCCCAACGGGTAAGTATCTAGGTACTTATATACCTCCTTTTCATCCAAGTAGGCGTCTTAAATCTACTCAATATTCACCAACATCGTTGGTAGCTGTCAAACATTGATGTTATGCAATGACATGGAAAAAGGCAACTTGGGAATCGTCGCGGGCAAATAAGCTGTGGTACACGTGCCACGACTATGTCCGGTGCTGCATCATCCATCTATATACCATGATGTTAGTCAAGGAAGAGCTCCAGTTGATAGATCGGCCACAGGACCTGAAGCCCACTAAGCCTACTCCGCCAATAGAGGCAATACCTAGAAGGTAGGTACAACTAGGTACTTAGGTAGGTAGGTCTAAGTGGGCACCTACCTAGGTACTTAGGTTAGGTGCCTAGGTAGCTCCATCCCCAATGGTCTCAGTCTCCATCAAATATCCAGAGGCTGGGGTCTCTCCTCACCTGACTCAAAACATCATCCATTCTGTCGCTCGATGAAGAGCAAGTCCACGGAGCACATGTGTGTGCAGGACACGACCTAATGAAACCCCTGTGGCAGCTGTAAGCCCCGATTCTTAGCTAAAACACTCGGGTTTCGTGGCATCAGGCCTTTCGCTGCCGTGCTACCGTGCTACCGTGCTACCGCAAACAACAAGGAGCATTGAGCAAGAAGCGTTAGGCATTGAGTGCATTTCCTTGTACAATGCCTCTTCGGATAGCGAGCCTCGGCTCGTCTTTTGCCGCAGGGCCCACCATTCAGCCCGAAGAAGACCGCAGTGCTGGTCGCTCGGGCGCCAACTATGCGCACCTTGTAGCCTCGCGCGTCGGCGGGAGGCTGACAGACCTCAGCGTGTGCGGTGCCACGCTACTACACCTCCTTGATACCCCTCAGTATGCGGGCGGGCAGCGCTTCGCTCCGCAGATCGAGGACCTGCCGGCTGACAGCGATGTCGTCCTAGTTCTTGGCGGTGGCAACGACATCGGGTATATAGGGGGGATATTTCAGGATACCCTAAGCAATAGCTTGCTAGGGAACTTGCTACTGTACTTTCGTAGCACCGAGTCCGGGCAAGAGGCCGCCGCCCAGCTTCAGCTAGATGTGGATGGCCTCGCGGAGCGGTATGCCACTGTTCTTGATGCCATACATCGCAAGGCGCCGGAAGCTCATGTCCTGGTCGTTGAGTACCAAGCCGTGTTAGGCCCCGATACCCGGCCCCGGGAGGATGTCGTCTTCAACGCCGATCGCATTGCGCATCATAGGGAGGTGGCCAGGCGACTGCTAGAAGCGACGCACAAGGCCGTGCTTGGCCGTGAAGAATGGTGCAGCACCGTGAGCGTTGCGGAACAGAGCGAGGCACACGCCGTTGGAGCAGAGGACCCATGGATCAATGGCTTCACCTGGAAGCTATTTCGCGAAGGCGGCGCCTACCACCCCAAGCGTGAAGGGATGTCCGCGATAGCTGACCTAGTCCAAAATAAGATGCTGCAATTGGGACTCGTGAATCAGGATCAAGCAAGCGGGGATGAAGACACCGATGACGGTTTTGTTATCCTCTGAGATGCATCACTAGTTTGCGTTGGGCCGTGTCTCGAAGAGGGGAGGGGGCGTGTACTCAAGTTGAGGCGCCGGTGAAGGAGATCGTCCTCTTCTAGAGTGTATACATGAGGAAGCTCTACATCACGTTGACATCACATTACTTAGTGCCAAGTATTAAGCTCGTCTTAAATTGCTGTTTTGACAGTGTACGGAGGCATGACAATAACATCCATCACACCGGTGTATCATTGAAACAACGTGTCTTGCCTAGTGCCATTTTGTTGCTTTAGTGAACCTGCAGCCAATCTTGCGCCGCCAAGAATGCTCTCAACTCGGTACTGGAAGCGAGACATAGAAGCGTGGTATCACGACAGGACGCACGCATAGCCTACAGTACAGAACCGGTGAATCCACAATTTTGGGTTCACCCCAGACTTGCCCGCCCGCTGCCAGCGTTTACAGCCAAGGCCGTTTTCTCCTCCACATCACGATCCCCGTTTCGTGACACCGTATTCCGTGTGGTCTCTGCGTACCACGACCAGGCACGGGAGCAGTCGTCAAAAGAAGCATCAACATTCGGTGGTCGGCCGCCCTGTAAGTATCCCCATTGATTGACTGTCCTTTTTCACGTCATAACCCCTCCATTCGAACCTTGTTTTCAAGATGAGTCTGGTTGCAAGATATTGTCCTCTTCTCTTGCATGTACACGCAATCTCACATAAGGAAGACGTTATATCGGGGTGCTCTTAGCATATGTAGCCTTGGTAACGCGATGTTACATTCTGATTGCTCGCCATCTCTCGTAGTGTGTCGCCAGTGTGAAGAGGCAACCTTATTGGAGAACTAACATTGCTGTGTCTTGGCCTTATACCTCCTATTATGTGGGATGTATTTGTCTGTGTCCTGCAGTCGACTTGTGCATCTTAGTTCGGACGATATACTCGAACTGGCGGTGGTGTTTCTTTTAATTGGAATTATATGTTTCTCTTTGATTGACTTTGTAAGAACACCGGGGGGCCATAACACTGGAACGAGACTCTTACTACGTACGAGTATACTAATATCTCTACCCCGATGTAAAAGGACGGAGAAATCATTCCCTCCCCACTGCCGCCGAGCTATCCGCGTCGATTAGATAGGGCATCCAGGGTGCCGTTGGAGCATCAATGCTATCCAAACAGTGGCGCGACAACTACAGGGTCCTTCTTCATGCGTCTTGAAACATCATCTCGAAAAGAAAAGTTAGGAAAATGCAGAAAACAGCTTTCTGCTACGGAAAAAGCCGTTCTCTCGCTTCGCACTCCTGCGTCATCCGAATGCCTAAAGCTCCACCCTTTGCATGCCTCGAAGCGGATGCGGGACATGTAAACAAGATATGTTATCATCTAGAGTGGATATGCCCTTTTGCTCACAAAAGAGGGTCATTGTAACAGTCCCTTGCCGGCCGAGATGCTGTTATCATGGATTAGATGTCGATCAACGCAGCCGATGACACTCTGGGGTGGCCAAGTGGACTTCTAGAACGGCCACACATGCCTTGACAGGGCAGGCCAAGCAAGGAAGGGAAGAGTGCCGACTGCTTAACTCGTAACACTAAGACCATAACCGCTGTCACACCGATCATGGTGAAGTTGCATTCCGATCAGAGTGGCATTCAGGATGTCGGAGTAAGCTACAAGGAGAGGCAAGTCGGGATGAGACGAGGTTGATAGACAGAAAGACAAAAGAAGGTTCGTTGAGGGAGAGCAAGGATCAGGGCTTGGCCCAAACGTTGATAACAGATCTAACCCGCATCCGCCGTGGAAATGTAATCACACCGTGGTGGCCGCAGAGCCCATATAAGTCGAGTATAGACGTTACACTCATAGGGTCGTCCAGCTCAGCGGCGTCTGTTAGCGACGGCACTTGCTTGGGGCATGCACCGGTATATGCACACGTTAGGCAGGTACAAGATTCTGGGCACCTGTCGTGTACCAAGCTTCTTGTTGCGGAAGCACACTCTCTTGTCACGCATTGCGACCCTATGTCTTTACTTTACTCATCACACACCAGCCTGTCTCGACTATCGTGAAAGAAGAAGCAGCTTAAGGCAGCAGCTACATAAAAGTGTCAGGGACAATCCTTCGTCGGCCAGTCACAGTTGAGCAGAGAAGACCAACATTGCGTAGGTGGCGCTTTTACGTTCCTGTTCGAGGCCTCCCGAATCCTCTTCCGGTCAACTTATGTGAAACCGGAATCGCTTATAATCGAATCCCATCATAAATGGATGAGTGATGAGTGAATCTGGAGATGATGCGAAGCCGTGAAAGCTAGACTCCCGCCCTGATAAACTGGACTCAAAATTGATGCAGCAGGGGACATACCTGCCTTGCTAGTCTTCCTGACGCATCTCGGTTGATCTGATAGGGCTGTTGTGTAGTGCTACACGTGTATGATAGAGACGTGTTATGCATAGTCTGGGCATATCAGTATTCCATTATCTCAATTAGGTTTACACGCCCGTGTATGAAGAGAGACACAGAGAGAGGATATTGAGTTTGAGAGAGTAGTGCAAGTCGGAACGAAGGCTTTCTCTCCCTCACATCCCATATCCCGTTCTCTCATTTAGCATACTACGCCTCACTCACGGCATCCAAAAACCCCCCGCCACGGATACAATACGATCGAGGGGAACACGCGTCCTGTGCCTTCGATACCCTCCGTGCCCATTCTGGTCCCAAATCCCATCAATAAGGGAGGCCAGAGTGTTGACAGGGCCTAGGATAACACTATGCACAATAACTTCATGATATTATTACACGTCCTTTCTCAAAAACGTATGACTTACTACATCAGCCTTCCAGCCAAGCATTCATGAGGAAGCTGGCATCGCTGGATCAGGCAGTCCTTTAGATCATCTTTATGGTGGGATAAGTAAGATGCTTCATGTAGGTATGTTTGCTTTCGTTATCGCTTCATAGCACGGGCACGAGGCCGCTGAATGGTCGAGTTTCAGACACCTTTTTTTCTTCCCCCTTTGGGGTGGGAGAGGAGAGGAAATGTGTGTCCGGTCATCGTCCCTTGTCACCCGTTACATTTTGGCATGTGCATTTCATTTCTAGCCCAGTTAGGACCCCGTTGCATAGTGTGACCGTCTGATAAGTAGCGCCCAACCTAACCGAACCGAACGTCCTCTCTCGACGAATAACCGTAGGGAAGTGGTTGGTAGGTAGTTGCAATGTATGTAGATGAATGACGAAAAGAGGATGAGTAAGTAGGACCTGCGGCTCTGATAAGGAGGACAAGAGTGAACTAGCTGGCTTTGTCCAGGTATCCGAGAAGTCGGGGGGCAGGGAGGGTTTGACCCTCCTTACTATCTTTTTCTCTTACATACACACACGCTGTTGCTACTTTCACCTACCGTGTTTGTATGTGCGCCTATCGAGTTCTGGTATACAGTAGGCAGCGTGACCCCCAAAAAGCGTGGGCATGGATGGATCATGCACGCACGGGCGTCTGGCTGTAGGTCTGTTTGGACCACCAAAAGTAAGGGTGCCACGTTATCGCGTCGAGGTGTGGTGGGGAAGAAGAGGACGAGCGAGAGGTGGCGCTCGACACAACCTCTTTTTGAAGACGAGGAAATACGATTGAAATTTTGACGAAGCCGATAAGATAGCCGATGGCCGGACGGTACGCTGCAATGCAGAGACCAATGTGGACGCATGCGGGAGACGTCTACCTTGTGGTAAGGGGGGCATTATAAGCTTACTTTTTAGGCGCTGCCATGTGGACCTCATCTCGTCGACGTCGCTGGATTCATTGGCTTGGGACACAGGAACTAAGAGGTAAGATCCTTGTGCAGGATCTTCGGAGTCGCCTAGCGAATAAACTCAAAATCCCACCCCCAGCACGAGCGAATCTCGCTTGAGGGTGCCTCGGCAGCATTCGTGCGACCAGGCAACATGCCCTCTTTTTCCTGCTTCACTGCGTAGACTATTATGTAATTCCGCATGGCTACATCACACTACGGGGAGCGTCGTAACAAGCCGCTGAGCTACAACGTCCATGCCGAGAGGTCGAGGCAACTAGTTGGCCCGCAATATCTCGACGGCGTCTTCAGCTCATATCAGCTTGGTTCCTACTACATATCTGCTCAGGACGCTACTTAAACCTAGGCCTAACTCACAGTGGCTGCCAGCAGACACATAGACGAATGTGCCTGTGCAGTACATGTAGAGCCAATTACTGAGTAAACTGTGAGCTGGCCGAGATAGGAAGCTGGAAACCCGCCTTGCAAATGCCAAGGTGAGCACCAAAGTTACGCCCTCGGTGGATGTTGTTACGAGGGGGTGTCTGTTGCAAACTCTTCGCCAATAGCAACGCCGAGTCGAGACCAAGGGCGTAACCAACCACGACGCCTGGGGGGGGGGACCAGCCGTTGACCGCTAATGAGCGTTGAACCAGACTCATGCCTTTGTATCCTCCTCCCTACTGTATTACAAGTCCTACTGTTGTCTACGACTCTCCGCATCCAGCGTCCACTGGTCCTAGGTAACTGGCTGTTACTATTACGGTTTATCGTGATGTGGCTTTCAAGTACTGTATAGGTAGGAAGGGACTCGTTCGCATGTGAGACCGCAGAGCGGGCTTCGCCTCAAGGCCGCAGGATAAGCCATCTCAGCAACACGGCCGAAAGAAAACTATCTTGACGTAATGCACGAACGTATAGCACATATAGCAACTGTGTGGTATTGTGCGTATCGACTTTCGTAGCGGGTAAAGAAAAGTCTAGATTCTGGGATCGCCAGGACAGCCGTCTTTCATGCTAGGCGAGGGGGCCTCAAAGGCCACGCTAAGCACGAATTGTACGCAGTCGTCTCCAAGCCAATATCTCTCACCACGTTTCGTGGGCGCTTCGTCTCAGAATAATTCCAAATACCGCTCCCACTGGGTAGCTTGGGGATTTCTCCAGGAGAGCCGGATCGAATCCTTCAGCCAACGTGAAGGCAGGGTTCAGAGCTCTAGCTGGCCGTAAATGGTCAAGTAAGGAAAGCCGGGGGGCAGAGGCACAGAGAAAAAGAAGGGGGAAAAAACCTGATGGCCTCTTCAACAACCTTATTATTGCCCGCAGCGCCCGCAGTAGCGTCAGTGTTCCGCAGTGAGCGTGTTGCGTATGCCTGTCGATGTATATGTAGGTAATTGTGTCTCAACCAGCGACTTTGCTCTATGGAACGGGCGGGCTGGCGGAGGATGGAGAGAGACAAAGCACAACCTGCTCCTATGCGGAAGGATCGGGTACTACTAAGGTACAGCAAGATTCTCTTTTGCGTGCTTGATCTCGCTTCTTCGTTATCGGTGACATGGATGCTGCAGCTTCTAGAAAACGCCACGCAAGCACCTATATCCTTGGCACTCAAGCTTGTTCAGTGGGTTCGAGCGGTCCTCTCGAGGCCACTCATGCACTCGCTCTCTTGCTTGTGACTCACGAGAGATAAGTAACAAGGCCAATCGCTGTCACTGGGCGGTTGCCAGTGCCCGGATGTGACCCAACATCTCAGCTTCGGAGGGCGGCAGTGATACCTACATAGATAGATACCGTAGATAGAGTTGGTGCCGCATTGCAACCGATTCGCTAGCGGTAGTAGAATTGGCTATAGTATCGAAGTGCCTGTCAATAGCTGCCTTGGGTCTAAGCCTAGTGTAGTTTTGCCACCAACCCCATGTGATGGTGTAGTTGCACTCCAAGCATTATGTCGTTTGCAGTACTGTGCTGTGTAGTGTCGTAGATAGCCGTGAACAGCGTTAGCTCCAGCTGTCTGCCTGCTCCGAATGAAGCCGTGACAGGGGATGTAACCGACCGAGCCGATTTTGCTGCTGCTCGGGTTGTGTGCAAAGCCTCCCCAGTTGCGTATGCCGGCCAAGCGAACACGGGACGTGTACGAGTGAAGATGCGTATCGAACCCCAATTGAAGAATTAAAGGAAGCGATAAAATTAGGTGCTGAGGTTTACGGGAAGCGTGACATGGATGTGTGAAGCATTTGCGTAATGCCATAATATTTTTCCAAACAATGTCTAAATACATACAGAGTAGCGTAGCAGCAACTCCAAGGCCCAACCATTGGGAGGCCGTAGTCCAAATGATGCTTGCGCCCAAAGGTAGATGCAACAGCACCGGCATCAAGACAGCCCTCGCGTTTTCTCTCTCGCTCTGTAAGTCTTTTTGAGGACATGGTAGGAAGGCGCTCAAGCGACCAACGTTCGCAAAAAAGGGTATCCAAAGTCAATTCACGCCACCAACCCCCAAATCCCATGTGCGGCTTCACCCAACCCAAGGTCCAAGCCAAGCCAAGTAAATCAAGTAAACTCCCAAATATGCATGCAGTCCCAGGTCCCATCATCAATGCGTATCCACATGTGCTTTTGACGCTAGCTCTCAAGCGGCTCACCCGTCGATGTTGACTTCTGCGCCATGCTTGAGCAACAGCTCTACAATGTCCGTGTGACCGTTGATTATGGCACGTTGGAGGGGTGTGTAACCGGCGCTGTCACGCACGTTGACTGAGACGTTGCATTGCTTGAGGATGATTCGTAGCGTGTCGATGTGACCACCGGCAACGGCGAGATGCAATATGGGTGCATTGGCATCGGGCAAGGATCGTGGTGCCGCTCTGCCGCTGAGGTTGGAATCTGACTGGGTCCTCGCAAGCCCCTCGGCTGCTGCCATTTGCCAGGTTGGCGCATCGTCCATATGCGGCGGAGAAGGGTAGTGGAACTCTTCAGCAGGTCGTTCGTGGATGTCGAAGTGGGGTGAATATACTGGCATTTGATGCTCTGGTGCCATCATCATGACAGCAGGTGGAACGTGAACGTCCATTGGAGGCGGCTGAGGTGCCATCCATGGCGAATGTGGGCTTTGTGGTGCCTGCCCGGGGCTGCCGATGCTGCGAGGCAGGTTCTGGCGAGGCCGCTTTGACCGAGACGACGTCCGCCGCGACTTCAGGTGTTGGCGGCTCGTTGGGGGTGATTTCATCATGCCAGGGGCACCACCGAAACCGTCAGAGGCATAGCCACCACGCAAAGACTCGTCGTATGGCGGCGGCGCTTCCAGTTCCGTGGGGGAGACAAGACCGGTCATGAAGCTTTCCTGTGCGGCAGGCGCTGCTGGCCACTCGTGAAAGTATCCTCCCACCCACTGGTGGTCTGATGGTGTGTTTGCAATCTCGAAGTTGGGCGGCGATAGGGAACTCGTAGGCAAGGCAGGAGTGCCGCTGCTCTCTGGCGGTGTACAGGGCGTGCTCTGCCTACTGGTGTTGCTAGATTCTGGTGTCTCTTGTAATTTCTTGATTTGGTCTCTCAGCTTCTCGACCTCGTTCTTCTGCTCCCGCATCTTGCGTCCTGGATTTGGTTAGTGACCAGGCTCAACCAGACTGGGACTTGTCGTCTGGAACACCTACGGTAAGCACGTTGAGCAAGGCGGTTCTGAATTCTCCTGCGTTCCGCAGGGTCTGCCATCTTGCTGAGGTCCTCATCCGGCTTCATCATGTCTGCGTATAAAGTATCCCGGAGACGCTCAGGTCTCTTGGAGGAGGCGTTGCCCGGAGTTGGTGTGACAGTTGCCATTGCTCACCGAGGGACGAGTGAAAGGTGATACACTAGTGTTCAACTTGGACAATATTGGAAGTGAGCCGGGTATATAAAGTCGAGCCCAACGAAAATTTGGGATATTCGAGGGGAGGGAATGGGCAGGTCTTTATGAATCTTTGTGAGACCCTCATACCGATGGGGGTACTAGGAGTACACCAAGGCCCCAGTCTACCCGTATACCACGACTGCGACCTCCACACTACTGGGCTACATATTTACATGTCTACATGTCTACATGTCTACTTATCAAGTAAACTAACCTACCGTGCAGGGGACGTTCGGTATTCCTGGACACACCTGGACCCTGCAACTGGATGGCGCCACAAGGGCCAAATTGCAGCTCCTCCAGTGACAGTTCCTGCATGGCCAGATGAACTAGGGGGGGGCGTGGGACTAAGGTATACAAGGCTTCCGTGGTGCACACCTCTCTCTATCGCTTGGCAAAGAGCATGCATGGAACTCCCCTCGGCCCCGATATGGTTGGCGGTTGATGAGGCGAGGAGCACACAAGCGACTCCTACACCTTGTCCGTGTCTGAGAAGAGAGGGAGACCAACACGGGTTGCTCACGGCCAATTTAGTCGCCCACCTCCTGGGCCCCAGCCTGCTCCACCAGTCTTCCTACACTACCTGGTGTTTATACACTAGGCTGTGTTCTATCAGGAGTTAGACGTATTCCGTATTGACCTTAGCGCAGACTCGAGCGGCCTTCAGCTGGATCGTGATACCGATTTTAGCAAGTGCTTAGCCAGACACTAGAGATATGCTAATCTCGCACAGCTGTGCGACATTGCACCTTGGCCTGTTTCGTTCACATGCGCAGGGGGGCGGGCGAAGTCAAGATGGCATAAAGGCCGTGCCTGGAGATGCACTACTGGTAGTGTATACCTTATCTGTGCCACCCGTCGGCCATGGGGATTCGGGCCCGTGTGGTGTATGTGTTTATCACGTCCATCAACACTAGTGTAGGAGTATGACAACAAGAAGTAGCGTGGGAAGAAGCAGGCACCAAGGCGCTCGCTCGTGTCCTCGTTCACAGGGGTCTAGGAAGGCTCGGAGTCCGCACAGCTACTTACACAGGCCTCTCGGCCCTAATGAGAGAGATACGTGCGTTCAACGAAGACGACATTGCATACTGTACTGCATATACACAGTAGTAGTGTAGTAGAGTACTACAGTAAAAGTTCATCGTGTTCGACCTACTGTACCTACACTATTCTTCCGACTACTTTCCTTCATCACATCATAATTGTCGATCACCAGCCAACACAATCAGATCGTCAGTCATCGCCCATTGCTTGCATTGTGAGATTGCTAGTGTGGGTACCATGAACTATTTTCGTCACGACGGCGAAGACGATAACGAGATCCCTGGGTAGCTGCTAAGAACACTCAAAGTTGAAGCACTAGATGGACTACCTGACGTAATCTTTGATGGGAAAGACAACCGAATTAGCGTCGTTGTCTGGCGGCTCCGGATACAGAGCTCCGAACGCAGTACATCGTCTACTCACAACGCCTGGCTTGGATTAATAATTAAGCTCAGATGAAGAAAGGGAGGAAGACGAGTCGAGACGACGCTACTGGGCCCCTTGATACCATTATGTCGATAGTGCTGGCGAGTATGGGCCAAGGCAGCAGCAAGACAACAATTTGTGAGCCTGTTCCTAGTTCCTCCAGGCCTAACAGAGCCCCTTGGGGGCATGGGGATGGCTGTGGGGACGGGCAATCTCCCACTCATAGTTACTTTTCCCATGTCGGCATCAAAACCTGCCTACCTAGTCGAGAGTAGTCTCAGGAGATACTATCTGCTTACATACACCACACTATTGTAGGTATCAGTAGACTGCTGTAGCGTGTCGGCGCACCAAGGAGCAGCACCATAACACGGCACGTACAGCATAGTATACTTAGGTACAGTAAGACTTGGGGGGGGGGGGGGGTTGTTTGCTCTGTGTCCAGAGCATATAGTAGAGACCAGAAAAGAAGCTTCTCCATAGATGCCATTTTCGGCCGAGCTGGCTCGAGCAGCGACTCCTCGGCGCAGATCTGTTGGCTAGATTGCAGCGTACCGGCGGAATACCGGCGCCCCACGAATGCGGCTGGAAATGACCTAGGCGATTCATTCGCTGTCAAACTCAGCCGATAATTAAGCTTAACGAGGTTAAAAATTAGCTGCTCCCACGCTACCTGCTTACTTGCTTACGTACGACAGTCGGTAGGATAGGAAGTTCTCCTCCTACAGCTACTCAAGTACCTCTTCCGTTCCGTGATAGCTTCTGCATGGACAGATGGCATTCAGATGACATCTCGTTTTTCACTTGGGTATTCTAGCCAAGTGGGCGGCACCAACGGGCGGCACTTCGACAGAGTCCTCGAAAGGGTGCTCTAGGGAGACTACGCATAGCTATCACATCTACCCAACTGCCGACAACGTATTCAATAGAATGAATATACTGTTCCTCCGAAAAGCGCTCGAGACATGGGTAGGCATCTGTACTAAGTAGGAGCGTTTGTTCATCGGCGCCGTCGTCATCACCATACAGGGTTTGATGGCGGTGCGAGGCGGGCTGGTGGTAGTACCCGTTTCATAGGGCGCAGCTTTCGACACAGATGGCGGGCAGAGGCAGAGAACCGTGCACCACCACCACCGACACCACTACCGCTGTCTACGACGATAATTAACACACGAACATACTGAGTAGGTACTTCCTTACACAGCCCCCCCGCCTTTTAAGGTCAGAGACGGTTTGTTCCGTCGGAGGTGCGCTCTGAATATTGGGATCTGGGTCAGCAACGTCCACATTGTTGGTTCCTGCTCTTCCTGTGTGGTCTTGTGTCTACCAATGGCGGAGTTGAGTGTGAGGGAGTGTGAGGGAGTACTTACATCAAATGGAGCCGGCTTGGTCGGTTGTTGACCGCCTTCTCTCACCTGACCTCAAATGCCCCCTCACTGGCTGGGTCTCGCTGAATCCTAAGAGTGGGATAACTAGGCTGCTTAGCTAAGCGATGGATCTGCCAAGCACCGTCGACCCTCGCAGAGACTCCGTCGCCCAAGTACACGTATCTCTCTCCTGCACAGACGGTAGTAGTGAACAAACAAGTGATCAGCTGAATAGACCGACGAGGACCGACTATCTTGGTAGTTAGGTGATAACCCGCCAAGTATATGCGCTATTCATTAGAGGGGGCGTTCCGAGTTGCTAACGGTCACCGATGGACGGACAATTCCGTGCGCAGAATTCACGTAGCAGAGGAACCTGTCGAAGAAAAAACTAGCACTGCAAAAGTCTACACCACTAATATAGCCACCTATCCCACCCATTATTTTTAACCCTATTTAGAAGCCAGTATTTAGCCACTTTGTTAATCTAAGTGTTAATTGTTTTCTGCAATAGCTTTTTCTGATCCTGTTCGGCAGTCGTAGGTGGCTGGCTTGTTAGTAGTGTAGAGTTTTGCGGTACCAGTTTTTTCTTCGCTGACCTCGCCTGTATAAGTGTGTGTAGATAATGCAGCGCGGTTGGTGAAACTAGCATCTTTGAGGTTTAAATGAGTGCTATATTGTGGCGTTTTGATCCCCTCACTTCAGCCGAGGCCTTGCTCGTCTGACATAAGCTAGGTAATCTCGGTGATGCCTACCTGTTGTGTGGCTTTACTGTACTTATACCGTTCCATGTTGGCTCGTATATTGTGCGTCTGAATCACACTACTGATATCTTGGCCGCCCTCGTAATGTGTATTTAGGCTAGTCTTGCCGCAAAGAGAGCGCAATTAGCAAGCCATCTATCTATCCGTCTATCCAACTGTCTACTTCCCTAGGTAATTATCTAGCCATTAGTCTACCTACTGGACGTAACATCAGTCCTCTAACGTATATATTTACCTATCTAGTTTATAATGGTAATGCATTCTCGTCCCGTCTGGAAGATTGTGCTTGGGCTGAGCTTCCGCCTAGCAATAAGCGTACATAAAATTAGAAGCCAGTCAAACAAACTGTGAGACGAACAAGTAATGATCGGCGTGATTGGCACTCCCTTCGCCCTACTCAACCCGTTTATAACCCTCACCTCATAGTTGAGACTCGTTACTGGTAGGCTGTACCCAAAGATGCACCAAAAGACGAAACAGCTGCACGTTTTTGGATTCAATGGGCCCTACGAGAAAACGTGCGTGATCTTAGGTCATGTTAGGTAGGTAATCTAGCTAAGTACACTTGTGGCAGAATGATCGCCTGAGGATTGCCTCCGCCGGTTCCTTAATTACATAGTGCGGCAAGTCGCAACGCTAGAAGGCCAGGAGAAGTCAAGAACACGCGACCATACGATTGTTGTGTTTACGACCGGGACCGGCAATTCGATGATCGTCCCCCTTTCTTCTCTTCCTTCTTCCTTCTTCCTTCGTTACAATAGCCGCTCGCTACCTACTACAGTAGATAATTGTGGGCGAGATGGTGAGATGGTGAAATGGCGAAAAGCTGCTGTACACAACCGCAGTAGCGTCGACCGTAACAAGCTTAATCGAAACAAGGCAACGGGGCGTCCTATAGTGCAATATCAAGATCGAGTCTGTCCTGTGAAGCTGCCACGCAAAAACCGCACAATCGAAGCCACGTTAGGAGACAAAACTACGGGAACTCTCTGGATCGTACCACAACCTTTGCTGCCAGTGCTGTTGGTGCCGCGCGCTAGAACCTATCTACCCTTCCTGTGTTCTAACGAGTTCTTCAGGCTTTTAAGGCCTAACCTAGTGCCGCGTACAGAGAGTGCTAATTACCTAGTTCTACGTCAACGAGTCGCCTACCTAGGCACTGTACGGAGGGACGTTATAGTGTCAAGGGTAAAAGGCGGAGCGGACGGTTGAGTGTGGGCGCACCGGTACACAGAATCGAGAGATTCAAGGGACTAACTACCCAGTTTAGCCTCCTCATTAGCATCCCTAAGTCAGCACATTGTCCTGCGCATGAACGATCGAGCTCATTGTTGATTTCTCGTTTCATGGGCAATAGCGAGCGAGGATCGTCGTCGCATTACGTGATGGATCCAGGCAACAGACGGTGGGTGAAATGAAAGCCAATACCTGGTCCCGGCCCACTATCTACTATGTACAGTACATACCCATCCACGTCCATCCAGATTGGCCCCCATACATACCATACCGCCTACCCCGTTCCCACGAAATTTTAAGGTTAATCGTGCTAAAAATAGGGACAGGGACGTTACATCGCTTACCTAACTAACTAAATAAAGGACCTGGGTTCAGGGTGCCACTGGGTCTGGTGGCATATACCAGATCATACTAGCCCTGGTAATATTAAGCTTCTGTTACTCGAAGGATTCTTCTGAAATTGCCCTTAAGACGGCCTATACTGCGCTTTTGTGCATCGTCGCCAGTACACAGGGCATCCATAGACAGCCGTGTTTCGAGCCACGAGACAAACCTACGTAGGCAAGCGGGCCATGTCCTACTTAGTCTGCGGCCTATGGGGAGACAAACTTCAGCCCAAGATGATTGATTCAACTAACAGTAGTACGGCGAGGTCAATGTGGCCTGCCAAGACGAATAGCCTCATCTAGACCAGCTCAAGGCATTCGCGCGCACTATTAGTCGATACGGTCAGGTACGGACATCGGAACGGAACTGACGATGAGGTGACTTTTGGGCGGATATCTACGGATCTTGGCAATGTGCTTCTCTTATTGAGATAATACGAACAGGCTTGAGAATCTAATTCGTTCGCTTCATTTTCTACCTTAGCTGTTCGCCCAATATCTACCGACCTTCTTCCTGATATTGGACATGATCGCAAAGAATATCCCAGGTAAAACAGGGAGCGAAAGTGGACACTGTATGATTAGGATTAAGCAGATGGATTCCAGCTCTCACTTCAAACGGCAGCCACTGCTCGTCTCGGAATGCAATTCGACGATTTCGCATTGGTGGAAAGTCGGTGTTTCTCGTCTGACATGCCTTAGAATATGTACTATGGGAATCCCACCCATATCATGTACAGACATGCCTACTGGGCTTTCTAAGCTTCACAGAAACTATTTACACAGATAAACCGGGACATAGATACCCATTGGTCGTTAGAATACCCAGCGACGACTTCTGTGAGGCTCTGCCCCGCCAGTATCTGTAAACACAACCCTGCCCGCAGTGGTCCTTTTATTTAGAACTCTTCTTCCGCTAAAGAAAGCGCTAAGCTGCGCGCACGAGCAAGCTGGCAATCTTTCTCCACGACTGCCCAGTGAGGCGCAAACAGCGTATCATGAACTCTGTTGTCTCATCCTTCCGAGCATCAGTATGTGACCATTACATAACAGACTACACGATTCAAACCCTCAAAAAAATAGCGCGAAGGCAGAGGTAGTGATGACGAGTTGAGCGCCCGAGGGTTACACCCAGAAAAAAAAAAAAAAAGGGGACAGAATAGCAGAAATCTGACAATCCGATAGTCTGATAATCCTATTGAAGGATTCACGTCAACCTAAGCCTGATTCAACGCTCGTATGCAGGTGCAGGTACACAATCACAATGCGTCGTAAAAGCTCGTCTAGCAACCCATTCTACCATATTGTTGAGGTACTTCTTATTACCTCTTTTGCCCTCTGGTACATAATCCCTAGTTGCTTAGGTGAGAGGTAAGGTTGATATAGACCACTCGACCAAGCAACAAGTGAGAAGGCTTAAACTACGTCAACGTCAACTAAATTCTAAATGTCCATTGATGGCACTTAATGTCATAGTGTGGCACCGTCGTCGCATAGCCAGATAGGGCCGAATAAGAAACAATATCTGGAGCGAAACCGGATGCCATGAAGGATTTGAAGCCATACCAGACCCAGGCAAGTCGCGAGGAAAGGCATCTTTGCTTCCTAAGGGTCTGCTTGTAAGCACCCTTTTATCGACGGAATCCTGTAGGATGATTGATGAGGGGTTATGTCGCCATACGCTGACGGCGGGTGAGCCTACTACGGGCACGGAGCAAGTAGCACTACGACCCTACGATGGTTCATTAGTTGGTAATAAATTTTCTTACTTGGGTAACAATGTCCCCTCTCTCGTCTCGTGAACTGTGTCTTGGAGGTGAAGAACGCTAATTTCAGAGGCGTCATCAAGCCCGGATTTGGATCACCACTACTTCGCTTTTCCGATATCAACTAAAAGCACTGGCGTGGCGAAATCACTTCTCCAGTTACTCGTTTCAGATAATGAGAAATACTTGGCAGTTTTCAGTAATGGACTGTGTGGTATTGCCGTGCAGTATACCCGTCGGTCGGGCGCGCTCGAGTCGGCGAACCAGCTTTCCAGGCGGCTGAGACAAGCAGTCGTGTACGACGCCTTCGACCTAATATCGACTCAGTCATAGAAGATAGGATTTGGTGTGTGGCGCTGAATTTCACCGAGAAAGCAGATGCTTGTGACTGGCTGGACCCTTCTTCCTTCATACTACTACAAAATGACCAAGGATAAAAAAAATAAAAATAAAAATAAAAAGGTCTACAGCATATCAGTCGAGCGCCTAATGCATTTCCTTGTATATACTGCTGGCATAAGCATCTGATGTGATGTTGGCTTCATCTTACAGCAGCATTGTCACTCATCCTTTGACTCGAACTCCTGCTCGCGGCACTCGCAGGTCGACTTACGTAACATGGCGAATTATGCCATCTCCTGATCCTATCGTCTCACTCCGAACGAAGCGAGAGCCACTGCCCTATACAGGCCGTTCCCGGTTGCGCAAATGCAGTAAGCAACGCGAGCGTGAAGCCACGTGCATATGGCATTCCGACCCGCCCTAGCTGAAGTGGTGGTGGTCAGCTTAGCCTAGCCGCCTGAGCTGAGTTGGACTTAGGGTAACTAAGAAGGACCTAGGACAACATGGTCTTACATCAATATTGAAGACGAATGTAGCCAAATGCCTAGTTGGGCTCTTCGCCTTACCATTCGCGTGCCTCGGTCCCCTCCTCAACCTACCCACGATGCATCAATAGCAGGTAAGCAATGCATTTTGGCGCTTATTGAGACGAGAGAGCAATCTACTAACAGGGCACGGCCGCAGCGTTTAAAAATAATGCTGCTGCTTGGTGATACTTCGGCGCGTAGGCTTCATACGCTCACGGTGCACCTTTTGCAGATGTGTGGCTTAAGACCGATTCAGAAGCTTTTCTTCCAAGGAACGGGCAGTCATCTGGTCTCAGATACGCTCACGCCTCCCTTAGCTGACTGAGCCTGTATTTCACATTGCAGATGCTCGCTCCAACCCTCAATCTATCTCGTTACACGACAGTGACCTCACCACGTGTCGAATATGCATCTCATATCTAAGGTGGCGGCTTATTCAGCTGGGCAATCTGTCTCTCCCGCCACCAAAAAAGTTTTCTTTCCACAGTTGTACACAGTACTGTAGCGGCAATAACCTACCTGCCTAGGGGTCGCCGACTGATGGTCCCGCCAAGGCGGCAAACGCCCCGCGGTTTTGGAATGCTTCACATGGACGCACAGAATCAGTCCACTGCCACGGATCGGGGGAATTTGGGGCAAAAAGCCGGGCTTTCCCCGGAAGGGGGATGCTTCCTACGGTAGTCGCTGGAAAGCCATAGATCCTGACCCCCCGTGACGAGATGGCTCGAACGCCAGTCAGAAATCCTCAAGCGAGCACAGCTGCCAATCAAGAGGCGGGTAGTCCGCCGCCGTCAGATGTAGGCGGGTTTTCAACCTGTTCGTCATCCCGCACGTACGGGAGTAACACACCACGACTTCTGTTTGAGGCGGTGTGTGTTCGTACAACTTAGATCACCCCAAGATAAGATATCGAAAGCCATAAATCGTGGTCTCTTACGAAAGTTCCAAGCTGAGTAGACTGTAACCCATGCCAATCTGAGTTGGCAAGAGCAAGCATACTGTACGAGGCGAATACGACGGAGGAGATCGGTTTGGTGTACGAACCGTGCGCCAATCCTTCCCTTCCGTGTCACGGCCCGACCTCGTCTCGATATTTGAAATTCAAGAATGAGATAGATCACATTGGATTCGAAGGAAACGGATGTTATGATACGGGTACTTATCGTCCTTCATCTTGGTAAGTGATTACTGGGTTACCCGAGATAAAGTGCCCGGCCGGCATGGATGCTTTCTTGGTCATTGCCTAGAGGGGGTATACCAAGTAGATCTTGCAAAGGTCAGCAAGCTGCAGAGCGACAGAGTACGCATGGTTATTATCGGGCGTAAGATATTCTGAGCCCGAGTCTCACTTTCCACATGAGGCGATAAAGCAAAGACAAACCGTAGGTGCATGAGACTTAACAGTCACAAATAGCAGTCGTCACGAGGGTTTTCTCAATATCTATTTTGAACGCCTCATAAACTCTTCATAGGTTCGCGGCCACTTACAGTGTATTTGAACTTAGAACATTGTGAAGAGATACGTCTGCCCCTTCATCATCTTATACGCACAAGAAGCGGCTGCTTGTCGTATGACCCCTATACTTAACCTTGGTGTAGCTCAACGTTCTAACCTCAGTCTGGTATCTTCTCCTGTACTCATTCATGATATCACACAACACCTTCTTCTCGCAATTTTGTTTGTTCCCGATTCCCGCGAAGAAGCAGCTGCCTACATACTAACCCCTCGTCTCCGTTACTCCTTTGTTTCCAAATTTTGAGCTTATCCCTTGCATCGTAAGACCTAGTGGATGCAAACGTGTACGACGCTTATGGTAATCTGAGCTATTACCGCTGTTTAACGCAACAACTGATCACGAAGATAGAGGCACCATGAGAGCAAACTATACGTTGTTTTTGCCCCGTGGTTTATCATCGTGCTAGTCCGGTTGGATGCTGCTTGTTGCATTAGTTTTGTGTTTCCCTTTTTTTTTTTTTTTTTTTTTTCTTTTTTTACAGAATTCTACATAGCCGGGGCCTCAAATTTCAAATTTTGGTAGCACAGATATGTAATATCTATTGATTACTCCCTCCTCACTCCCGGGCTCTCTACTGCCATGTCACCAACGCAGTGTTCTGTCACTACACAATCAGAAGGAGCATTCACCGTCTCCCTTCTCTTGCTTAGAGTGCGTCACTTCAAAATCATTCGAACCTGTTCAATAACTTAACGGTAGTTCTTATAAATGATGCGCATAACCCGTTACTCCTGTCTTAGACATACCCTCTGCGTAATCGAAGGGGCTCGCTTCTAGTCGAAGTAACACGTTGTCTGACAAGAACGCAGCAGGATAATTACCATGTCGGTACTTTTTGCAAATTTTGACGATAGCAACAATTCAGGATATGTTGGTTCTTTCCAGGTACAGTACAGCAAAGTGGTTGGGCCACGGGGTGGTCGATGAGGAAATCGTCGCAAAGACAGTAAAAAACAAAATAGAGTGAGTCGCGGTAATCAAACTGTATCTATCATTAAGGTAAAGCAATGGTCCAACTCCAATGAACTCCGAGGGCATCATCTCTATGAGGTTCTGAAAAGGATATAATGCATACATGGTTCCTGGTTTACACCCCTGGCACTGACATTGGGATACAGTCTTTTATAACACTTCACTCCACCAATCGCTTTCTACCTTCGCACGACCCGCATACTAGACACGCTCAATGCTGGCCATTGACCAAAATCTCAGAAGCATCACCCCCAGCGACGCCATTCACTCTAGGTGTGTCGTCCTGATAGCTGTCCCAGTTCTGGAGAATCTGGGCAATCTTTGGCGAGCTGGTCAGATTATAAACATCTTGGAAGTACTCTTTCGTGAGTTCAAATGGACGAGCCGTAACGTTAGGAATGTATTTCCCCACAAGCTTGGAAGGATCAATCGATGTCTTGTTGATCTTTTTCAGTAGTATGTTGCGGAAGGGCTTGACACCAGACCGTAGGAAGGTGGAGTGGAATGGTACGTCGATACCCTTTAGTGGGATAGTGGCAAATCCTCGTTCTAATTCCAGAGGCCGTGGCTTGGCCAGTGTCTGTTGGACACTGCCTTTGATGATGTCAGCAAGCTGCTGCTTCAACTGCTCGCTGCTGTGATTGTTAAGCAACTGGTTGGTATCGACTTTCTTGGCCTTCAAAAAGTTTGTGACGCTGGTAAGCGTGTCAAGAGCACGGAGGTCTCCAGCGCACACATATTGCATATTGGCAATGTTGTAATTGACGATCTCCAAAAGCCAGCCCGTCTCCTCAGCAATGCTACGGACCAAGAAACGAAGAGCTGCTTCTCCAAATGTTTTAGAGATGCGGCTGGGGTTCACAGCACACATTGAGTAGTTAGATCGTCCTTGTGCATCTCGCTCGACAGCTACTTGCATGGTCAATCCACGATAAAAGACAACAGAGACTAGGGATTCGATAGGAAGCACGTTGGCCAGAGCAGCAAGAGCTGAGTACTCTCCTAGCGAGTGACCGGCGAACGTGCTATCTCGAGGCACTAGACCTTTGGCATTCATGTCTTCGAAGCTGGCTTTCTCCATAAGCGTTAATGCTGGTTGGGTAAACTGTGTAGCCGATAATAAGCCCGCAGGTGATCGGTAGGTATAGGAGGTCGTTTTTTCGTTGATTTCCTTGAATATACGTTCGGATTTGACAGTTCCATCAGCACCGATGGTCTCGAAGTTCATTTGCATGTAATTCTCTCGAATGGCCTTGCCGCGGGGGCCACCGAAATAGACAGTGAGCTCCCTAGGGTTGTTCTTCACAATGTTCAGGATAGAAAAACCTGTAGATGGTTAGCGACGATGCAAGTATCTACATGAGAAAAGTGAATTTACCATATGTATCGAGGAGATACTTGTCAGCTCTGTCCCACACCTCCTTGGCAACTGGACTGGATGCGTACAGATCCATGCCCATACCTTGTTCTTGAGAACCTTGACCAGTGAAGACATAGGCTGTGACTGGCTGCTCAACCTCGGCTTCGCCAAGAAGGACCTTTTCTTCTGTCTCTTTGTTGCTAGCTTCGACCTTGATAATCTTTCGGCCACCGATCATACCAACATGTTGAAGCTTAACCTCAATGTCGTCATTAGGAAGCACCATTCCAACCAAAGAGGCGTGAAAGCTTCGGACCCGACCAACATTATTCTCCGCGGCCCATGTTTCGACTAAGCTCCGAACGGCTGCACTGGAGTACATACCATGCGTGATTGTACCCGGCAAGTTGGCGTAACTGGAGAAGACCCGCGAAACGTGGATGGGATTGTAGTCACCAGACACCTTGGCGTATGTCTCGTTCGAGGCAGGTGCCTTCAACAGAAGAGGTGCCTTGCCACTTAGGGGAATTGGGTTCTCGAACAGGATGGGCTGCTCGATGGACGAACCATGACGTTCAAGGTAATCAAGAACAGGATTACCGTGAGAAATGCCAGCTTCGTAATCCACGCTGCCAATTTGAATGATCTCTTTGGTGGGTAACTCAAGTAGGACTTGACCACTGGTCGCTACTGTGTTGAAAACCGTCTTGTTCTTGAAGGTAACTAGACTTTGCAAACGGAATGTCAATGTCTGGCCAAGCAGTTCAATATCGTTGTTGTCAAGCTGGATCCAGTCCTTTGACCGCAAGACTGCCACATCCTTCGACGTAGTCAGGTGAACTTGCATTGGAGTTTCGAGTTTACGTTGGAACGTGTTTTCATAATCAGTATACACGCCCCGATACAAAAACTGCGAGGTGACTTCCATGACAGCTGCACCATCTCGGTAGATAGTTCCACAAACTTCCACCATTTTGCCGGAGTCTTGATTGATGACCGCGTTGATCTGAGCGGTTGTTTTGACGACATCACCTTTTTCCAGTGGTTCCGCACCAGGCATCATACGAAACCCATTGGACAAATGAACTAGCTTCAGGAGATCACCATCAATCTTCCGCGGGAAAATCGGCTTCGTAATCGCTTTCCATCCGACAACAATGGCGAAGTCCATAGGGGCAAGCATGTCTTTGCCAGGGCGATCGACGAACGCCTCACCTGTGTTACCAACGGCGTGCACGAAATCGTGGATCTCGCTGCTGGTAATAGTGGTCTTGCCGCCATCGAACTGCGAATGTACGTCGCCGTCGAGATCAAGCGTGTCATTGCCAAACCATGCCCTCCAGTAAAATTCTTTGATACGGTCGTTACGCCCATCCATAACTTCATGAATAGGGGCATAACCAGCTTCTGGCCGGTAAACGAACCTGAGAGGCAGGGAGACAGGTTGTCCTAGGGCTGTAGTATCTTTGATCATACTGACAGTAATTTCGCTCTTGCCGTCAAATTTGACCTCAATCACATCCTGGAAGTGGTTGTGACGCGGTTGCTCGCGCACAATGATAGAAGTTTTCGTTGGTTCATCTGGGTATTGAATCTCAACAAAGAGGCCCCGAACGGGTGCAAAAATTCGCTTCATTGGGTTGGTTTGGTATTTCTTCCCCTGAACGACGACCTCTGAGGTGAAAAGCGCGTGCCGCCAGCCGCGGCTTGGACCGGCTAGTAAGGATAGCCAACTCTCGATAGAAGGCATTGTAGCCGTGGGAGATGAAGATAACCTGTAAGTGTTCTTGTGACCGTCCTCAGAGACAACGAGACCTTCCAGATCTGACGGTTCCTCTGTTTCGATAAGCTTACCACCAAAGTATTCGATACTTGGGATGGAACTGGCGCTATTCCCATAGACATCGTTGGTCAGCCTCGAAATGAGTCCATTGTGGATGCCATCCAAAATGTCCTTGACGGGTTCGTCCATTTTCGTCGAGAATTTGGCGGCCATGGGTCCTTGTAGAATACAAGTACGGCCGACATCTTGGTCAATAACTGCTTCCAAGTCTTCTGACTGCCAAAGAGAATCCTTCTTGAAGAAGAACTCAAAGTTTTCATCCAAGGCTGGGACGAAGGTCACGGGCTTCTGGCCACGGCGCTGGCATAGGAGTAGGAAATGCTGCACATCTTGGGCATTGATAATCTGAGTATCGGCCTCAGGGTACTTGTCCATAATCTTCTCGACGCAAGGAACAGGGTCGTTGAGATCTGCGTAGTTCTGTAGGAGAGATGGTTGGTTCGGACCCGTGGTGAATCGCTCCTCTAGACGGTGTATGAAATCACCCGTCAACTTCTTATATGAGGGATCAATCCAACGCGCCTCGTGCTTTACGTAAAGAAGCTCGACCATGCGTCGTACCACTTCACCGTAGGTCATATCTTCGAGGTCCACTGTCTCGCTAGCCTTGTTGCGGCCAAACCAAACCTTCTGGAAGTCGTCGTTGAGCTTCTTGATGATATAGTCACGATTCTTTTTTAGCTCCGCCACGCGCTTCTCCTTGGGCAGGCTGAAAATCTTCTGGTCCATTTCCGCCCAGAATCGGACACCTCGGGTGGCGAGTTTATGGATTGGCTCCCCCATCTCCGACCTTACGGTAATGACACCGCCAGCGGGACCCTTGTAAGTCTTCTCCCATTGGTCATCATCTAGGCCTTCTGCATCAACAATGGCCTGCTTAGCGGCTTTGCTGGTATGTGCTTCCTTGGCCACCATCATGCGGCTGCCAAAAAGGCAACCATCGAAGGGCATGGCAGGGTAGCCGTACTTCTTTGACCAGTCACCAGTGAGGTAGGGGTAAGTGTCCTCGGCACCGCCAAAGCCACTTCCAGCCACGAGAATAATGTTGTCTGAACGTCTGATACGGCCGTACATTTGAAGTATTGGTTGATGGAAGTCTTCAAAGGAGTGATGGCCTCCACCTCGCCCACCAGTCCACTGGAGAATGACGGGAAATGTAGGATTGGCCTTGGCGATGTTGATGACTGCCTGGATTGCTTCCAAGGAGCCAGGCTTGAACGATATATGCTTCAAACCCAATGTCTCGATGTATTCCTGAGCAACCTCGATTGATGGTACGCCAGCACCAATAGTGAGACCCTCGATAGGAACACCCTCAGATCGGAGGCGGGCAAGCAAAGGTATTTGCCAGCCCATAGCCCGCGGGTTAACATAGATCAGATTGACGGCGATACCACGTCCAGCAGGAACGGCCCGTTCGATCTTGTTCAAAGCTTCAGACATCGTCTTCGCGTTGTAGTATCCACCGCCACCCAGCTCGATTTGGTAGCCAGCGTTCATCGTTGCAGCTACAAAATCCCACGGGACAGTAGAAGGGGTCATACCAGCAACGACGATTGGTGGGACACCCAGCAATCTACTCATCTTTGTGTCTACGTAAACCTTGCCGGTAGACGTCCTGACGAGACGAGGACCATACTTTTTGACCCAGTTATCGGCATATACAATCGCATGTTCTTCGTCACGGTCGAAAAGTTCAGACTTGTACCCAACTTCTTGCGCGGAGCCATCGACAGTTCCGGCGAGAATGACACGTACGCCTGTACCCTCCTTGTTACGGCTGGTCAAGACGCCAAGACCCGATATACCACCTGGGCCAAAGTCAAGAACGTGAGTCGCTTCGGGAAACTGGGTTGCCTTTTCCCACTGCACTGAATCTCGAGTAATCATGCGCACTAAGGAGGGAACAATATCGCCTTGAACTGTAGACCTCAAATCTTCTCCAGTGCACGTATGGTAGACTGCAATCCCCAACGACGATACATCAATCTTGATGTCTTTGAGGTCTTGGTCGATAAGCTTGGTCGCATCAGAGAGATACTTGCTGTGGAACGGTGCCGTGATAGGTAAGAACCGGTTCACAAAGCGGACTTTCCGTTCCGTGTGTGGTATTCTGTTCTGATCCAGCCCCGTTGGCGCCTTGACTTTTCGCAATTGCAGGTTGAGACCATACAGCGAGATAGGAGGACCGGTCACAACCATATTTCTTGGGCTGTTCACCAACGAGATGGCAATATGTTGGTCCTCCGGGAGATATTGATTCGTCGCATCAATGTGCTTCTGGACCTCATTTTGGGGCAAGTCACGGATGCTCAGCATAGGTGTTGGTTCCCCCTCACCATTGTCTACCGAATCTCGTAGAGTGTTTGGTGTCAACGAGGTCTTGGGGAATACCTGTTGGCTGCGAGCACCGATCCAAAATAGGACCGTTAATGCGTAGCTGGCATATTTTTCAAATGACTCCCAGGAGTCAGCAGCTGCCGTGGCTGCAGCAACAACAACACCTTGGGAATGGCCGGTAGCACCCTGAATGCGTTCTCGTAGGATACCGGGATGAACACCTAAGCCCTTGCCGAGAACTTGGTAGTGGCATAGCTGCACCAAACCAATTAAAGGGAAACTGACAGGTGCAGAGACGAGGTAGTCAGTATCGGGTGTCGCATCTGGCGAGCGCAGCCATTCAAGAACATCGATGCCCTTTGCATAGAGCTTCTCAGCCCGGGGGTCCCGCGCCAAGTTGTGAAGAAGCTCTGCCGACCGCGTGACCAGCTCGCCTACAAAGGAAGGATAAGTGGTGTATACTTCGCGAAGCTCGTCAAAGTACTCAACGATGTTTCCCTGGCCCCCAAAAATGCTGTAGATCGTTGTAGACCCCTCGTCGGCAGCTCTAAATAATGCAGATTCATGGGGTTTCATTGCTCGATTGGCGACAGAACGCGCAGCGTAGTAGCTCTTCACCACTGCAATCTGCTTTTCAAGAATACCGGGTAACAACTTGGCCAAAGCGTGGACATCGTTGCCTCTGAGGTACATGCGCTCAAACTCGTTAAGGATAAGCTTCAACACTTCTTCGTACGACCCTTGGGCATCGTCTTCTCCCTCTTCTACTTCGTGGGCTACAAATCCCATATATCGGGCAACGAGCTCAGCCACAGACGATGGCTCATCATCTTGGGCCAATTCATCCGTAGGCGTAGGCAGACCGGCGGTGAAGCGGTCCTTGAGTTCTGAGGCATGGAAATGTAGGTTTGTTGGTACAAGGAATGAAGCCTCGAGCGACCCGTGTGATAGTGTAAGGGGGCGGAGAGAAGAAGACGATCTGGGCGTAGACACGCCCGTCTGTGGTCCAGTGTTTGTGCCGTACATGGTGTAGGGACGTCGGCTCGGTTCTGCTGTCTCCTAAAGAGATTTCCCAGTATACTGAGCGTTCACCGTTAGCAATGTGACGGGCTACACAGACAGGTAGAGCGCAAGCAGAGAGCCACATACTGATACAAGAAGGATCTCCGTTGACTCAGCGAAGAGCAGGAGACAGAGTGCAGTGGTGCAGTGGTGCAGTGGTGTAGTGGTGTAGTGGTAGAATTATTGTCCGAACCCTGTCGAAGAGTACAAGAGGGGCAGCAACGAGGGATTATCTCTATTGGTATAGAAGCGTAGAGTGAAGGCGACGGAGACAAGTAGGAAGCGTATTATTTTGAAGCCAGAGACCGACGATGACCTCGTTTCGTATGCGTGGCGATGATGTACTCAGGCTGGAAGGGCTTGATACTCTAGAGGATTGAAAAGGGTTGCATGGAAAAGTAAACAGTCTACCGAAAGCTCGAGCTGCTGGAAAGAGTGAACCTGAAGAAGGTGGCTCGAGATTCGTTAGTCCCTTGAAGCTTCAGCTAGAAACAGCACCTTTTTTTTTTTTTTCTTTCCTTTTCTGGGGAGCGGTGTTTCGATGCGATGCGGGAGTACCTGCTATCTAGTTGTAAGGTACAGGTACAGGTACAGGTACCTACCTACTGTAAGTTTGCGGCATTCCGCTTGATGAGAACCCTGAGAGCCCAGGCTGGGGATGCATTTCTCGAGGTACTTGCATGCGTGCCTACCTACGTGTTACTTAGTACTCCTCAACATGCTAAGAGTCCATGTTCTCTGGCGGGACACGTTCCTACGTACTTGTCATCCCATAACCCCGAAAAAAGCCAGAAGTCGCGCCAAACAATCTTGTCCCATCTTGTTGGGGATTGCGTTGGAATTGGGGTGCCACACCTGCAACCCTGACCCCTGTCACAAGAGGGATCCAGCTAAGGGCCATGTACAACGTAGTAGGTGCCTAGAGCTCTAATCGCAATTCTGGACCTCACCACCTCATCCCCATGTTGGTTCTACCACAAGGTACCTGTACATGACATCTGGGCTGCCTTGCACGACAAATGAAGCCCGTCTTCCGGAGGAGAATAAACCTCTTTTCTTTCTATCCGTTCTTTCTATCCGTAGACATGCAGAACAACAATGCGATGCCTTGATCGTCGCACCGAGTGCCCGCGATGAGCCCTCTGCAGACGATTCTCACTGACCCGTCGTCACCTCAGGCAGGTTCAGCTACTAGTATCTTAATGCTCTCAGAATTGGTGTATCGTTCGACGGCATGAAAACTACCTACCTAGGTACCTACCGACATGCAATACGTACGTATGTATCGTTCCGTTTTTTTGCGAACATTATCAGCCAAAAATGACGTTTAAGCCTACAGTCCAGCAACTTGAAAATTGCTCGAAGCAAAGAATCTCAATCTTTTATCTATCTAGGTACGCATGAGGTTTTCCCGCTGAGAGGACATCGGCATGAAACCCGAAATCGCTGTGTATGCTGCCTGGTGGCTTAAAGCAACGGCGATGGAGAAGCTCGGACAAGTACAGATACTGGCACTAGACCCCGAGGTTTTTAAGACCTCCATCTAGCCCGCTCTGCTGGTAGTACGGAACAACGGCTGCCAAGCCGCTACATGCGTGTTGATGGGGCGAATTAAAGATTACGTCTAGCACGCGCGGAGAGGCTATTGAGTAGCAGCTTCCCCCTACTATTAGAGAAGATGAGAAAATATATCTTTTTGATCATGGTTCGGGCATACAGAAATCTCCGAAACCAGGTCAGATCGATGTGATCATTAATTCAATTGCCTACTTACCTAGGTAGCTACAGTAGGTAGAACTCGGTTCGGCCCTTCAAGAGTCTCTTGTGTGCAGCTACTTACCTAAGCACGTGGCTCGCGAGTAAGTCCTCATTTCTTTACTTTTTGTTTTTATTTCTTTCATATACAGTAGTATCTCGGCCTCAGGCAATGGTGAGAGACTCATAGAAAAGTGGTACGCCGCTCGCTTTAGCTTAGAGACTATCTGCGTACCATTACTGATAGGACGGGCAAGTTGAGATCGTTGAGGAATAGCGGGGACACTGACAAGGCTTGAACAAATTAGAGAGCGCAGAGCAAATGCGCGACGTGCAGAGGTGTGGTAGGGGGGTGGGGGGGGCAAGGGAGGCTACCATGCGGCTAGTGGGCACTACGCTACCCAGGTACATCTGTAGATTGCAGGCTGTCTCCCGGTATGCTCTACCGACGAAGCTACTACCTGTACATTACCTACGTACCTACCTCTTTGTGCTTGGCCGCTAGCAAGATTTCGGGGGGCTTGCAGCTGCAGGCACCACCCTTCGCCCCGGGCGCCGAGGGCCATTTCTGACCAACCACGATACAGGAGGGCAAGGAAAAAAAAAAGTTTCCACGTTCGAGGCAGAGTTCAACATTTGGGAAAGCTCCGTTTAACTCCCCGTGTCTGTAGGGTGTCTAGCCCGTGTGCTCCTAACTTGGTATGGTCCCTTTCTGCTTCCCTGATGCTCTAGTACTTCTTGGAGAGTGAGACAGAGAAAAAATAGGTAGGTAGGTACATCGGTCAAACACAGGCTGCTGGTCTTGATATTCTAGCCTATAATTGCAAACCCACAGTAAAGGTATCTTGTACCCGCAGATGTTGACGCCGCGGTTGCAGGTATCTCGCATTGGACTGTATTTTTGACGACTCTCTACTTGGCTACCTTCAAAGTACTATCTATCCATTTCGTCGAAGAAGCTTCTTGCTTTCCTGTCGACTCCTCCCTTAATCCTCCATCACCTTTTTCGCGGGAAACAACCTCTACCGCTTTCCTGGATCTCGGTCCAAGACGATCCTCAACTTCAAACCGTAACGATCACTTTATTAGACGCTTTTAATCTGTTCCCTGCCATCGGTCTATCTACTGCCGCCATCATCTTGCCATTGGCTTCCCCCCTTTAAGCCTGCAAGCGAATCGAACCGTTCCTCTCTCAACACGACTGTAACGACGAGCCCTTGTTCACGTTTAACGACTCTCAACGAATCTAGGCAGGCAAAAGCACAATATAGAGATACCCATCACGGATCATCGCTTTTGGCGTCACCTTGTTCTCGTTTCCCCTAACACGTTTATCACGATACCACCCCAATACTACCAGCAAGATGCGTCCTGAAGTCGAACAGGAGCTTGCCCACACGTTGCTTGTGGAGCTGCTAGCATACCAGTTTGCCTCACCTGTAAGGTGGATCGAGACACAAGATGTGTTTTTGGGCGAGAAGACCGCAGAACGCATTGTTGAAGTTGGTCCGGCAGATACTTTAGGTGTAATGGCAAAGAGAACGCTGGCCTCTAAATACGAAGCCTTTGATGCCGCCAAATCAGTCCAACGCCAAATTCTGTGCTACAATAAGGATGCGAAGGAGATTTACTACGATGTCGACCCGGTGGAGGAAGAGCCCGAGTCTACTCCTAGTCCTGCAGAGGCTTCATCAAGCCATGTACCAGCTGCTGCTGCGTCCGCAGCTCCCGTAGCCGCCGCTCCAGCCCCGAGTGCCGGCCCAGCAGCAGCAGTTCCAGACGCACCTGTCACAGCTCTCGAACTTGTAAGGGCTCTGATTGCTCAGAAGCTCAAGAAGCCTTTCCTCGAAGTCCCATTAGGGAAGGCAATCAAAGATTTAGTTGGAGGTTCGTACCACTGTCCTCGGATCTTAACTTAGGCATACTAATGGTGGCGTAGGTAAATCAACATTGCAGAACGAGATCCTTGGAGATCTAGGGAAAGAATTTGGCTCCACGCCAGAGAAGCCAGAAGATACTCCCTTGGACGAACTTTCCGCGCTCATGCAAGCAACATTCAATGGTCAATTAGGAAAGCACTCTCAGTCATTAGTCGCGCGTTTAGTATCGTCAAAGATGCCCGGTGGTTTCAATATCACACTAGTACGAAAGTATTTGGAAACCCGCTGGGGGCTCGCGTCTGGCCGGCAAGATGGTGTCTTGGTCCTCGCGATAACCATGGAACCAGCATCACGACTGCCCTCCGAGGCAGAGGCTAAAGCGTACTTCGACGACGTTGTGCAAAAATATGCCTCCAACGCTGGTATCACATTGTCGACCGCGGCAGCGGCCGGCCCGGCTGCGGGGGGCAGTGGTGGCATGATGATGGATCCCGCTGCCATTGATGCTCTCACAAAAGACCAGCGGGCACTTTTCAAGCAGCAGCTCGAGCTTCTTGCACGATACCTCAAGATGGACTTGCGTGCTGGTGATAAGGCCGCACAGACTACCAATGAATCGCAACAAGTCCTACAAGCTCAACTGGACCTGTGGAATGCTGAGCACGGCGATGCTTATGCGAGTGGCATTGAGCCCGTTTTTAGCCCTCTTAAAGCCCGCACGTACGATTCATCTTGGAACTGGGCGCGTCAAGATGCACTTAGCATGTATTATGACGTGATTTTTGGTCGACTGCAGGTAGTCGACCGTGAAATTGTCAGTCAGTGCATCCGTATCATGACCAAGTCGAACCCTCTTCTTCTAGAATTCATGCAATATCACATCGACAACTGCCCGACGGAACGGGGTGAAACTTACAAACTTGCCAAAGAGCTAGGCGAGCAGCTGATTGAGAACTGTAAGGAAGTCCTCAATGTTTCTCCAGTTTACAAAGACGTTGCTGTCCCGACTGGGCCGCACACGACGGTTGATGCTCGTGGCAATCTCAGCTACGAAGAAGTGCCTCGACAAAGTTGCCGCAAACTTGAACATTACGTCCAGCAGATGGCAGAAGGTGGCAAAATCTCCGAGTATGGTAATCGAACCAAGGTACAGAATGATCTTGGTCGTCTCGTGAAGCTTATCAAAGAGCAGCACAAGATGTCAAAAACTGCAAAGCTCGAGTTCAAAAACCTCTATGGCAATGTTCTCCGCTCTCTTGCCATGAATGAAAGTCAAATCTTACCAAAAGAAAATGGAAAGGTAAACGGCTTGGTCAAGAAGGCTGGTCTTAAGGCCAATGGTCAGACAAACAAGGGAAAGATGGAAACAATCCCTTTCCTACATCTAAAACGACACAACCTTCATGGTTGGGATTATAGCAAGAAACTTACCGGCATCTACCTGGACTGCCTTGAGGAGGCGGCCAAATCTGGTATCACTTACGAGGGCAAGTACGCTCTCATGACTGGTGCCGGTGCAGGGTCGATTGGTGCTGAGGTGCTTCAGGGCCTCATCAGTGGAGGTGCAAAAGTCGTTGTGACCACCAGTCGATTTTCTCGACAGGTGACCGAATATTATCAGTCCATGTATGCCAGGTATGGTGCTCGTGGGTCACAGCTTGTTGTGGTTCCTTTCAACCAAGGTAGTAAGCAGGACGTCGAAACGCTCGTTGAATACATCTACGATCCTAAGAGTGGTCTCGGGTGGGATCTTGATTTCATAATCCCTTTCGCTGCCATCCCAGAAAACGGACGACAGATTGATGGCATTGATTCAAAGTCAGAGCTCGCCCACAGGATTATGTTGACCAACTTGTTGCGTTTGTTAGGATGCGTCAAGACTCAGAAATCCGAGCGTGGATTTGAGACGCGCCCTGCGCAAGTTGTATTGCCTCTCTCACCTAACCATGGAACGTTTGGCAACGATGGTCTGTACTCTGAATCGAAGCTCGGACTTGAAACTCTATTCAACCGCTGGCATTCTGAGGACTGGGCAAACTATCTCACGATTTGCGGAGCTGTCATCGGCTGGACCCGTGGTACCGGTTTGATGTCGGGCAACAACATCGTGGCCGAAGGTGTGGAGCAGTTTGGCGTCCGTACTTTCTCCCAGCAAGAAATGGCATTCAACCTCCTCGGTTTGATGTCGCCCGATATTGTGGACATCTGCCAGAACGAACCTGTCTTCGCTGATCTAAACGGCGGCCTTCAATTCATCCCTGACTTGAATGACACAATGACGCGACTTCGAAAAGACATCATGGAAACTAGCCAGGTTCGAAAGGCCGTTACCAAGGAAACCGCCTTGGAAAACAAGATCGTTCACGGCGAAGACTCGGAGGTGCTATACAAAAAGAAGGTCATTGAGCCACGAGCCAATATCAAGTTTGACTTCCCGAGTCTGCCGGATTGGGAGAGCGAAGTGAAGCCACTCAACAAGAACCTGCAGGGTATGGTCGACCTAGATAAAGTG
Source organism: Xylaria sp. MSU_SB201401 (assembly GCA_002288965.1). Taxonomy (NCBI): domain Eukaryota; kingdom Fungi; phylum Ascomycota; class Sordariomycetes; order Xylariales; family Xylariaceae; genus Xylaria; species Xylaria sp. MSU_SB201401. The sequence goes on from NPFG01000040.1 coordinate 48,720, forward strand.
GTGGTGGTGACCGGGTTTGCCGAAGTTGGTCCCTGGGGTAATGCAAGAACCCGTTGGGAGATGGAAGCTTACGGCGAGTTCTCGCTGGAAGGCTGCATCGAAATGGCCTGGGTCATGGGTCTCATTAAGAATCATAATGGACCTATCAAAGGCCAACCATATTCTGGATGGGTGGACGCAAAGACTGGTGAACCAGTTGAGGACAAGGACGTAAAGCCAAAGTACGAAAAGTACATCCTTGAACATGCGGGCATTCGCCTCATTGAGCCTGAGCTCTTCGAAGGATACGACCCCAACAAGAAGATGATGCTTCACGAAGTTTCGCTGGAAGAAGACCTAGAGCCATTTGAGGGTTCCAAGGAAACAGCTGAGGAATTCAAGAGGCAGCATGGCGACAAGTGTGAGATCTTTGAAATCCCAGAAAGTGGCGAGTACATTATTCGGATGAAGAGAGGTGCGACTCTCTGGATTCCCAAGGCTCTCCGGTTCGACCGCCTCGTTGCTGGTCAACTTCCAACCGGTTGGGATGCAAAGAAGTATGGTGTTCCCGACGACATCATATCTCAAGTTGATCGGGTAACATTGTTCGTTCTCGTCTCCGTCGCAGAGGCTCTGTTGACATCTGGTATTTCGGACCCCTACGAATTCTATAAATATGTACACGTATCTGAGCTCGGAAATTGTATTGGTTCCGGAATGGGTGGTATGACCGCTCTGAACGGAATGTACAACAAGCGCAAGATGGATCAACCTGTCCAGAACGACATTCTCCAGGAATCGTTCATCAACACGATGGCAGCTTGGGTCAATATGTTGTTGCTTTCGTCATCTGGGCCTATTAAGACACCCGTTGGTGCTTGTGCTACTGCTGTCGAGTCAATTGACATTGGTTATGAGACTATCATGGAAGGCAAAGCACGCGTTTGCATTGTTGGTGGATTTGACGACTTCAGTGAGGAAGGCTCGTTCGAATTTGCCAATATGAAGGCAACAAGCAATGCCGTCGACGAGTTTGCACATGGCCGTACCCCACAAGAAATGTCCCGCCCCACTACGACGACTCGAAATGGGTTTATGGAATCCCAAGGATGTGGTGTTCAGGTTATCATGACGGCTAAGCTCGCCATCGATATGGGCCTGCCTGTCTATGGTATTCTCGCCCTAACAACGACGGCAAGCGACAAGATTGGCCGCTCAGTGCCGGCACCTGGACAAGGTGTGCTGACCACTGCGCGCGAGGCCCCTGGCAAATTCCCATCGCCTCTACTTGATATGCGGTACCGTCGTCGCCAAATTGAAATTCGCAAGAAACAGATCCGTAGCTGGAAAGAGCTGGAACTTGAGTATCTTTATGAAGAGGTCGCAGCAATGCAGGCTGAGGGCAGCCAGTTTGACGAGAAGGAGTACACTCAAGACAGGGCTGTCCACATTGAGAAGGAAGCTGAAAGACAAGAGAAAGAAGCTGTGCGAAGCTTTGGCAACAACTTCTGGAAACAAGATCCAGCAATTGCTCCTCTGCGTGGTTGCTTGGCCACTTGGGGGCTGACGATCGATGACCTCGGCGTCGCGTCATTCCATGGTACCTCGACCAAGGCCAATGATAAGAATGAATCTTCAGTGATCTGCCAACAATTGCGCCACCTTGGTCGCAAGAAGGGCAATGCGGTCATGGGCATCTTCCAGAAATACTTGACTGGACATCCGAAGGGTGCTGCTGGTGCTTGGATGTTCAACGGCTGTCTTCAGGTTCTCAACTCAGGCCTGGTCCCTGGCAACCGCAACGCCGACAATATTGATGAAGTCATGGAAAAGTTCGACCTGATCGTATATCCGAGCCGAAGTATTCAAACGGACGGAGTCAAAGCGTTCTCGGTAACATCCTTTGGCTTTGGTCAAAAGGGTGCGCAGGCTATTGGTATCCATCCACGGTACTTGTTTGCGACCCTCGATCAAGAGACGTATGCCGAGTATCAGGCCAAGGTCACTGCCCGTCAGAAGAAAGCCTATAGATACTTCCACAATGGTCTTGTTCACAACTCTCTCTTCCAAGCCAAGAGCGAGTCCCCCTACACTGATGAACAGCTTTCATCCGTGCTACTCAACCCCGACGCAAGGGTGACCGAAAGCAAGAAGGGCGCAGATCTGACATATCCCACGAACTTCACTAAACAGGTTACGGCGCCACAAATCGCAAGAACCCGGACTACTAAAGAAATGGTCGAGAGTATGGCCCGTAGTCTGGAGACGGGCAAGAATAATAAGGTCGGTGTTGATGTAGAAGATATTTCTGCCATGAACATCGAAAATGACACCTTCGTGGAGCGGAACTTCACCGAAAAAGAGATCGCCTATTGTCGACAGACGCCTAGCCCCCAGAGCTCCTTCGCCGGGCGATGGAGCGCAAAGGAGGCTGTCTTCAAAAGCCTTGGCGTTCAGAGCAAAGGTGCTGGTGCGCCGCTCAAGGAAATCGAAATCTTGCCCAACGAGAAGGGCGCACCCATTGTTTCTGTAAGTTAACAAACTACTAGTTTTTCCCTATGGCCGCTGAATTGACCATTTCTAGCTCCATGGTGATGCTGCAGATGCCGCGAAGAAGGCAGGTGTGAAGGAAATCACTGTCTCCATTTCTCACTCCGAGACGCAATCCATCGCTATCGCTGTAGCTAGTTTCTAAGGCGCCGCGGTAACATTGGTGGGCTCTTTGTACGTTATGGTGTTGGGGTTTAGTCGTTTAGGCTTGGCGCTGTAATGCTGTGTAAGATGCATCGGTGTATGAGAGTCTTTTAATTCTGGCTGCAGGGAAATATTACCATTATAGAGACAGATGGCTGAGGTAAATCGCGGTCGCAGGAGAAGTTGCATCGTCTAGAAAGGACCGACAGCTTGATAGAAAGGAATATAACTTCCTGTATTCAAATTCAAATGAATGAAGAAAACTATATATAAATTTAAGAATTTCTCGCCAGGCTGTGGAGTGTCAGGTGTTCCCCGCTTAGGTAGTCATCGGTTTTTTTTGATTTTGACATGTGAGAGGAAACTCAGCACAAGCGCTCGACGGCTATGGACCTCGGTAGCACACTTCCTATGATAAGCGTCACTGAAATCTTTCCTGGACATCAATCTTCTATAAGCCAGCTTATTTTACGTCATGGTGGCCGTCCGTTCTCTACATATGAGGCGGCCATTTGTATATACCCATACCGTGGTCACTTGTCATTTATCGATAAATTGTAATATTTGAGATCGAGATACGATATTCAACATGGTTTCATTAAAGGGGGGGGAAGAAGCCTACAGGAGGGCGGAAGTGTACCGACACTGACGAGAAAGGAAATTCTTGATCTCATATCCCTACAGCAACAATCCTCACGCATGCCTCAACATCCAGTCTCACACTTCTGTCCTTTGCTGTTCCTTCTCCACTGAACCAGCATCCATGACGGGTTCCTCAAGCCCGTGTCTCCGTCGTAAACGGCCCGCTTCGTCGTGTTCACGGTCCCATTGCTGCAACTCACTTACTGGAACTTTAACCAGCCGGTGGGTATTGGCGCCTCGGTCGTCGACATTTAAGATTTCTGGGCGTAATTGATAGCCTTTCCATTTCGGTAGAAGTTGCCTGCCAATACAGCGGATTAGTAATGGGTTATTACGAGGACAACAATCCGATTTTCTGGTGGGGACATTTAACACATAGGGTTCGCCCGGGCATAAGCTTGACCCCAAACTAGGTGTCACCAGGAAGAGTCAAAACATCCAGGGAAGAGGGGGGGGGAGGTTGCTCACATCCAGAAGATATAGTAGACGCCACAGCCGACAACGCTAGTGAAGGATTCATCAGCTTAGTACTGCTTCATAATACGGGCAATAGGATTGAGCTCGGTAGCTATTCAAACTATACTTACATGCCTATGCCGACAGCAGCGTAAGTGGCGTACCAAAAACTGACAGCACCAGCGTAAGGCCCTCCCTTAGGAGGGATCCAAGGTGTCGCAAGAGTGTAAATTTGTACAAGGAGGAAGAAAATTACAGCCTGCAGCGATCAGGGTCGGCGACTTTTCAAACTAGGCCCCGCCGAGAATGACGTGACTCCAAGGGCAGCTTACAATATCCCAAGCTTTGAAAGCTGGCTTCTCGCGGGTCAGACGCTTTTGTCTGTATCGGATAAGGTAGACGCCTATTCCCATTGCGGTGAAGAAAATACCGTCCGGGTATGTTTTCAAACTGATGACTGTACGTAGAGTATATTAGATCGTTTCGAGCCGACCCGAAGGCATATCCTGTCTGAGATAGCCATGGAACGGCTTACCGAATTGGAACGCATCACCCGCGGGAGGAGCAATAATAAAGATGACCGTAACTATGTATTTCAGGAGATAGGGTCCTATCGGCGTGCCGAACGGCCTTGTGGACACCCAGAACTCAGTAAACGGAAGTACTCCTTGCCTAGTGATCGACGAATGCTGGTTAGCTCCATGTTCAAGTATCAAAAGCAGGAAGAAATCGACAGAACTCACCGTCCAATTTCACGGATTAGTCGAGATTGACCGATGAGAACAGCCAGCAGGTTACCAAACGCGCTGATCAAAACGAGGGCGTTCAAGGCGTCCTGCGCGCGACCTTCGCCAAACACAGCACCAAAGAAGACGGACGCTGCAATGGCCTTGGATTTGGCGAATGTCTCCTTGGGAACTGCATTCACGAGTCATCAAAGGTTAGCATTGTTACTATATACGCACTCGAGAGTTATGGAGGTTAAGGCAAGAACGCACCAGCCGCAAAATACGCAATGTTGCAGAAAATGTATAGCAAAGCGACTATGGTGATAGAGACCGCGCCATTAAGCTTCAATGTGGGAATCGGGTTCTTGATCTCGTTTGCCAGCCCGAAGGCGTTGGCATACCCGTTATATGCGAACAGGACATTAACTAGGGCCACTGATAGGTCGTTGCCGTTGTTCGTGGTACCTTCGAACGAATTGCGGAAATTGAGACCTGGGTCCGCCACTCGTGGGACGTGTCCGCCCAGGACGACGAACCCGGTGATACTTATGCTATAAAACCCATGAAGTTAGTATTGCCAGTTCCACACTACCTAGGTACTGGCTAACTCGATACATACAATATTAGAGTGATCACCTTGACGATGCCAATGATGTTTGTCGCCCACTTGAACCTTTAAAGTTAGTAAATACTCTTTCAGGCGAGACCTCAAAAGCTCTGCATAGTCCCGAGAGCCACTTGTGTCCTTACAGGGCAACTGTGGCCTTGGGTGCAACCTAAACAGAAGTAGATGACACCAGGGGTTACATACGAGTGAGTACTTGTTGTGCATAATGACGCCTGTAGATCATAGAATGAGAACATGCCCGTTGTTTCATCATGTTTAAGGCTATCAGGACTCACAAGCAACGGCTGCCGTATACGCTGCTACTGCAACACCTTTCGTCTGCCAGTCTGTTGGTGTTTTACTATTATTGATTAGTACTAACTAGTTATATGCACATCACAGGCTTAGGAATACACATACTGAGCTAGTGCATATAGATAGTTGGATAACACTATGAATCGAAATATATGTAAGCTAGGACGGATGGTCAACTATCGGGATTCCGAGCACAATAACTCACCAATCGCGTTACTGCTGCTAAAGGAGAGAACGACGGAGTAGAAGGCGAAGGCAATAGGGAAAAAATGCTTTGGTCTCGGATAAGCTTGTTCAAGATACACAACCTCACCCCCCGAACGGTTGGGGAAGTAACTTGCTAGCTCGAGATAGACGGAAAAGCCGGCGGCGGAATAAAATACGCCAATAGTCCAGTAGAAGAGAGCGAGACCAACTGAACCTGTGCTCGCCAGGATAGTGCCCGCTACGAAGATCATGTCATGTCAGCCCTCCATTCAGCGCAATGTTTCCCCGGTAGATGTACGTACGGGTCGAAAAAATGCCTGTGCCGATCATCTGGTTGACGTTCAGAAAAATGACCGTGAACCAGCCGACGTGATATCCGAGCGGTGAGTTCGATTCTACAGGTGCGCCGACTGCCTCCTGGTATGTCGCGCCCGAGCCATTGTTGGCCTTGACCACGGTGTAGGTAAGATCGCCATCATGAACCACTTCCAGATCGCTAGTATGGTCGGTGTCGGTAGATGTAGCAGCAGCTTCACCGACCGCCGGTCGGCCCCAAAACTTGAGATTGCCCATCTGCGAATGAGTGAAACGCGTTGCCGACGCATAGAAGTGCCGCAGGGTATAGCTAGCGGAGGGGAGCTGCGTTCAAAAAGAGAACATTGCGACGCTGGTGGGGATATCGGCAACTTTATACGACGATCAGCAGATGATAGGTACACTAATCTGGGGGGGGGGGGGCCGAGAAGTGAGACAGACATATCGAGATTGATGGTTAGAGAGGTAGGTAGATAGACACGATAACGCGCTGGCCGAGCTTCGAGATTGCGTGCTCGAGAAAACCCGCTGGGGTGCGACAGTACCAGCTTCCGAATGTGAACAGGTCCAAGCACGCAATGCAGGCCAATCTGTAGCCATACTGCTGGCAGAGCAACGATACCAATGAAGCAGATGTCTCCAGCTAGATTCCCGCCTCTAACAGCTAACATTGATTGGCACATAGTATAGACATCACAATCAAAGACGGCGCTGAAAACGAGGCTCCCGGGCGACTGGTTCTGGCCTGTGAGGCGATCGACTCTTGAGATTATACATACAATACCCCAAGCGCCGAAAAAGTGGGTGCATCATCAGTCCTCTTATCGAATGTTCGGTTACACTATCCTTCTGGATAGGTCGAACTAATTCGGTCCGGGTACTACGACTCGACCCCTGGAGCCAAGCCATGAGATATTCCCAGATTATTCAAATGGTGTGGTATCCCTGGAAATGCCATGCGAAACATGTCAAGTATACCCTTAATTACAGATATGGACGACAAAAAGAACTAGACTATTACATGAGCTGGGTACGCTGATGTGCAGGGCAGGGGACCAATCCGAGATAGTCTTACTGAATTGTCAAAGCGATGCTGTCCAGTCCTCGATAATATGAGATATGTTGACAAACTGAGGAGGTTAGGGTAGCCTGTAACAAGAAGTTTTGAGGCTAGAGGGCATCAAGGAAATCAGCAGCCATAATAGAATCATTGCTACGCTGTGTCAACTCGATGTGCCTGTCGCAAGCTCCCGTGGTAAAAAGAGGAGAGGAAGAAGAGAGAGAAATCGTTGGAAGTATCCGACTCACGGCCTAGTGATACAACCGTGACTCGAATTTGCATACGCGCTTCCTAAGCTTAGACAAACGAAGCTAGAGAGGAAGGAGGATGGAGGGTAATTGAATCTTTCAAAGAGCCCTCGGTCAGCCCTACTGTGTTGGGATATCTAGTATGTATCTGTTAGCTGTGTACTGTTAGTTTTATTTCGAGTGATAGTTTCGAGGTGAATCTAGCTTGCTGAAAGATACAATGTGGAATAGAATAAAGTCACAGTTAACGGCCCATACGAGGGCTCAGAAGATAGTATTAGACCGAAAGGCGCACAAGCCGGGGTAACAAAGCCGACCCATCACCGCTCCAAGACGACCGGCGGGTTGTCGATCAAGCGGAGGAACGGAACACCGGTATTCCTCCGAATGGATGGGGACCGGCAAACCGTAGGGCGGCGTCGGAAGAAGCGGGCTGCGAACTTCTCTGGGGTTATATCCGAGCGGATCCTGCTTGATAGCTTCGGCCGGCAGCTAATCCAGTAGTTCTGCGCGGCGCTTCTACGAAAGCATCGAGAGTGATGAAGCCATTGCACAGCCAGATAGACTAGCCTCCAAGAAGAGAATTACAGCATCGGGCATTAGTCGAGGAGATGAAACCGGAGCCAATATCATAGAATGTACATACTACGAGTCACCTCCGAGAGCTTGTCACGCATCTGTGACCTGCGTATGACTTGGCTCATCGACCCTAACATCTAGGTTACGTACCTACCTAACCAAGCCAACTCCCCTTGCGACGACGTATGAATTCGGCGCCTCTTAGCTAAGATCAAGTTACAGGCAGCATTGTACATAGTATATTGGGACCAGAACATGTCCTCACTTAATCTAGTCACACTTGATTTGCCCCGAACATCACCCCTTCGCCCTCATGACTATATAGAGAACTCTACTTCAATCTGCGTAGTTGACTAGAGCTTTATGTACCAACTTGCTGTTGAGCGCCACTGAATAGTCCCCGCTGTCAGCGCCTCTTGTTCTTTCTTTCGTAACTACCTACCTCTTCAAACCTATGAACACTAACGAACTTGGCAAGGAGTTCAGCGAGCCCAGACGCAACAAGATCTCGCCCACGCCTCTATAAGTATTCTGGGGCAGATGGACTGCATGTAATACACATATTGTACTTCGATTACCACGGCAGACTAATCTGTCTTGATTTTAATGAGAAGGGGCCTAGGTACACTAGAACCACTTTGGACAAGGTCAGATGATGGTGATTGGTGGAGCGTGTGACGGGTTTCCCTGAGGTCAGCACTTGTCTGGCGCCGGAGTGAATATTTAAAATAATGCCGAGAGTAACCACAATCCTCCTGATAGCTCAGTTGGTAGAGCGATGGACTGTAATAGAAATTATAAGATAATCCACAGGTCGCGTGTTCGACTCACGCTCGGGAGACTTGAACTGGTTAGGTCCAGTTTCGTTTTGCTCCTAGTTACAAGGATTGATTGGTCTTGCGCGGGCTGTGGGAGACATAGATCATTTTTGGGGGTTTGTCCTATTTATTTGATCCAACAAACTGGCAATAGAAAAGAGGCTCGCTTCCCTACCATCTTTTGTTACATATATTTATGTATTCGGTTTTTGTTCTTTTTCTTTTTCTTTTTCTCTTATCTCTCTTATTATCTTCTCCTAAGATCAATTGACCCTCCGGTCAGACGGGTGTCGAAACGTTATTCCGTTTCATCGGTTCATTAGTCACCGTAAATACAGATACACAACTTCATTCACAACATGTCCGAAAACGACCCTCCGAGAAAGGAATAACACCTGTCTCCGTCTGACTTCACCTTACACTCAATTGTCCAGGCTCATGGAATCTTGTCGGGCTAAGTTACACATTGATGCCTCGACCATCTTACGATCTGTTGTAGGTATACAAATGTGATCACACTGATCAAGGAAGGACCCGCCAAGTCTCGACTACGTACCCTCAGTGCGTGAAGACGTGAGACCATGCAGATGGATTCACTATGCTGGGCTGAGGCACAGGATACAGTAGGCACACGGCTATGCTGTGATAGTCTGATATTCCAAGTCTTGAGGACCCTATCTGCTGGGCCCAACGTTTGCAGGAAGAAAAAGTGCTGTTCTGGATGTTTGAGGAGACCTATAATACTCCATACACGTACAGGAGTCAGATCCCGATGCGGCTAGCGTAGACTTACCTGGGTAGATATATCAGTGAACCATACTAAGGTATGGAAACGCGATTCTCACCTTGAACAACGAGTCGGATGTGGGTTAAATCAGAATCCGTATACTGTGATGAGTAATATTGATATTCCCCCGACAGCGTAGAGTGGCCGGTCCTCGAAGAAACAACCGTAGAGGCCTTAGGCGTGTCTGTTATCCGCACCCCGTAATAGTGAATCAGCAATCGGTAGAAAGTTCTTGTCAACATTCCGTTAAGGGGAGGGGGTGAATCAGCTCTTGTTCATACTCCCAAAGATAAGCCCGCGGATTGGCCACTTGCTGAAGATGCTTTTGAACCAAAACGACAGCTTCCATGCCACTTGGGATCGCGTCGGAGAGTCACACTCAGTTGCAGAGATTCCGCCCCTCACTGTGATTTGGACTCCTAGTGGTAATCATTCAGTCATGGGGTATTTTTCGCAGGTTTGTTTGTTCCGCAATTATCAAGTGGCTTGCTAAAGTTTACCTCATAGTTGAAAAGCAACACTGGGGTGGTCGCTCTGATATTCACGTTAGTTCACTGGGATCTCTTGGTTCCCCTTGGACACGCTTCGATGCCTTATTACTTCTACGTTACCCCGAAAATGAGCTAAAGCCTTACTCTATCCGAAAATTACTGGCTTAGTAGTCCGAATAGGTTGGTCCAACGTCGGGAGCATATTCGTCCATCCTCAGTATTATCCTTTCGGCTGTCGACGCTGCTGTTGGCTATCTAAACGAGCTGCATCTGTCTAGTGAATCGGCGGATTTTGAAAGGAACCATCACCGTCCTAAACTTCAGAAACGAGGCTTGACTGACTCATTTGGGCCTAAGTTGAAATCATTCCCATTCTACGAAAGTGCGAGCCGTATTACCGAAGCTATCCGAGAAACTACGGAGATTTTATCAACTCATACTATCCCAGCGATAAGGCGGCACGGAAAGACGCAAAGTTTCGGTTTAGTCTGCTGGATTCTTTTATTTACCTCTTAGGCAGCTTTGGGACTCATAGCTCCTACATGCCCCTGAAAACATGAGCTGAACCTTTACTCTATGCGACAACTGCTGGCTCCAGTGACGTTAATAGGCCCGGTATTACGAGGCTAAAGCTGCTCAAGTTTACGATTTTGCCCGTATCGATAGCCGACAAGCAATCGCTGATAATCTTACAGACCACCCCTATTTCAGCACGACAGTTAACGATGTTATGAGTCCCAATGGCACTGCGAACTAAATGACTCTTCCGTTTTTTCCTGCCGGGTTTTTTGCGACAGACCCGTTCCAAAAAGGGACTCGCAGGAAAAGTCCTTAGTACGTATTTCAGTTGCTAACTCTCCCTACCACCCTCAAGGTCTCGTATAAAAGTATATTTGCTCACATCCGAGTGTCAATAATGGAATATATACCGACACCTGAGGGCGCTGTTTGGCAGGTCTCTACCTACGTCGTCGGCCATCGCATCGGACGAGATACTAACGGAAACTGTTTCTAATCTGTTCAACGATGAGAGGTTGCTCGCTAAAATGAATACCCAGACAAGGGAAGCGGCGGTCAAAATCCAAGCCACTATGAATGACTTCAGGGCCGAGGTTCGTGCTCGCGCTTTGATGAGAACGGCCAGAGCAGGGGTATCTCGTTTATCTGAGATGCCCTAAATTTGAATTATGATCCCTACTGGACAGTTATCTGAGAGCAAATGGCAATCGTATATCTACGGCTCTTGTAGCCTACGTACGGTAAACTGCCGCGGCTACATCATGTACATTTGTCGAGGATATAATAGGCGTATGTTAAACTGCTCATGGTGTAATTGTCTCCTAGATGTCTAATGCATCGACCCCAAAGTTACATTGGTTATCACCCATACCTCTGGATATAATCATAACGTATTGTTGCGCTAGGGTGGGGCCCTTGGCAGCTTCGCTATATCGTCTCACTACTACTTCTTAGCTTATATAAGGAGCCGCTGTCGCAACGATCGCCTAGTATAATTATCTCAAAATGGAGAATACTCGGTTCTTATACTATTACCGAACACGAAGGGCAAAGGAAGCATTCGGTAATCTCTAGTTATAGAGGCAAGCGGGCCCCAAGTAGCAATAACTTGGTCTCCTAATAACCTTCCTCTGTTCATTGATGCTGGAACTAATCGTCCATACAGTAGTATCTAGTAGCGGATCAAAAAGCATATTCCATAAGTTGCAACTCCATTTCTATTAGCGATACAACTGAAATATCAACATGTCCTACTATACTAACCCTAACAAGAAGCCAGCAAGCTAGAATATCTGCAAGACATGAAAGGGGATTTTGATAAGGGCTCAGGTGGGAGAAGCGTGTTTAGAAAGACGCAATCAAGTTATATAATCAATGCCCCTAACATCTACTAAGATGGTGAGCCCGCTGGGACCCGTCAAGCCCAGTGTGGACCATCCTGCTCAAATGATTGGAGAACGGGCCTCGCTGCCGAGTATCAGGGAGGAGTGCAAAACGTGTCCTAGCCCTCGACAAGAAATTGGTGAACTGTTGCGAGCCTGGTTGCAGAAAAAGTCGTATGCCAGAAGTTATGGAAACAGTTATCACAGCACATTCCGACGGCGCTCTTCAGGTGCAATACCTATACGCTCCTCTGAAGAGGTAGTTTTTAGCCTGGGCTCTAACTCCTGTAGTCGATTTGTTTGCCATCTGACAGCAACTACGGTGCTGGCTTTTGGGGCCAAGAATGAATGCGTAAGCTGAAATGATCTGAGACTAAATAGTCAGAATAGAATTCCCTACCAGTTAGCTAATGAATAGCGATTTAGACAATTGAGCATCCACGGCTCGTCCTATGTCCGTGGAGCAGGGCAGTCAACTGTCTAGGGAGTCGCTTCGAAGAGGAGGCCGAACGGCTACAATAACGGCTATCAGGCGACTTGGTGTTGAATATTCCATCATTTCGTACGCCTTTCCTGGATGGAACTGCCTGAGCTTTAACGGGACGTAAGCTTCAACCTTATAGTTCCGGTGCCCTTACTAGATGTCTTTGGCTTGTAGCGCCACTTCTGCCAATGGTACCCGTAATGACGCAAGCTCTTGTAAAGTGGCTTAGTGAAACAGTAAAACTGATATCTGCAGGTAGTCAGGTTGGTGAAGTATCTAAGAGGCGACCACCAAGCCATTAACGCAAATGACTGACTGACTCGCCATGACATCTCGGTACAGCATCGAACAAATTGATTAATGAGACCTTCTACTTAATAAATGGCGACTGCGGTCTCTGCCAACACCATCCCGCTGGCTTTGAGCCAAGAGCCAGACTTCTAACTAGCCTAGTTCCATGCACAGGACCGTCTGGAAGACCGTGTATCCGGGCTGCATACACATAATAATATCATAGTTCCTCGGCATGGGTGTTGCGGTCTAACTGCAACTCATAGGATATCTCTACGCAAGCATGTTGACCTTGATTGCTGTTGCCGTATCGTCTTACCCAAGCGCCACACGCGTATGCCTACGCTAGTTAGTTTAGGCTGTCGTCATCTAGGAGGATTCACTTAGAGCATTCAGGTGTGGCTGCGGTAGTAATTCTTCTAGCGCCCTCGATGGGAAAAATGTACACGTAAAAATGTAGAGCTCAGTGAAGCCAGGGTATGCACAGCGTGGCGGATGAGCCATTGCATACATGAGACGATCGTCGCACTAATCAGATCACCGACAACGTAACGGACCGTAACGGTCGGAATCGGCACATCTCCAACTACCCCTGACAATTGCCGGGCTCTCGAGGAAGGAAGGAATTTGAGTCGTCCTTCATTACTCTTGAAAAGGAGGGGCGGCAGGGTGCGGAAAAGAGGAAACACGCCGACATGCATGGTGTTTTGCATCTTGCAACAGTACAAGAGATCACATCCATTAACAGGACTCCAACTCCAATCGTGCTATAAGAGAAACATCACGACATGTATCGGTATTCTGAGCATTGTCACTTCAAATCTAGCTTCTCCCTCCCGCCTCTCTCTCTCCCTTGTTCTTTTGATTTCATGAACATGGCAAAACTCGTGAGCGTCACCAAACAAGTTATTCTGGGGACGGAATGCGGGGGAGATTTTCTACATCTTACTTACGAAGTACAGTAGCCACAGTGCCTGGAAACAGACAGGGCTCTGAAGGGCAGACATGGCGGAAGGTTTCCGTCGCAAAGCCAAGACGGTGCCACCCGTCTCTTCAAACCCTGGTCTAGTCTGCCATGTCCTGGCCTGACCTAGACCACTCTAAGTACACTGTATTTGATCAGCCGGGGTATACCTCGTTGGGGTTTTCTGGCTCATGGCGAGATACAAGATACTCTCATTCTCTCCGGGCCCTAGTAACGCACCATGACGCTAAAAGAAATACCTAGACATTGTTTAAAAAAAAAAAAAAAAAAAAAAGAAGCTGGCGTAGACATAGGTGCCGCACCCGCGCCAGTAGCGTAGGCAGATTTCCCGTTCTCTTGTGATTCCGTTTGCCATCTGGGGGTGGATTCCAAATATTTTCAGACAATATATCCATCCGCGCTTCCTCGAGTAAAATTACCGTATTTGGATGAATATTGTCTTCGTTGAGATAGGTCGCTATATGCCATGTAATGTATCATGCATGGAAGGAGGACGGACTGATCTCATCGCCCAAATAATCTACGTTACACTTCACGGACCACAGCATATGCAGTACATATCCTACTACTAGTATATCAATATCCAGTTATCAGTAACCTAAGTAGTTATGGTATAAGCGGTACTCAAGTGCGCTTGTACCGAGTAAGTGTGCGTCGATACTCAGATTGAGTGATGAGTTAACCACGACGCAAACAGCCGCGATCCGCTCCTCGCTGCGTGTGGAGTCATCGGGATATCTGCTCCATCATGTGCGGCTTGTGGGAGAAGGCAATCTTTTTTTCTCGACCTACTGTAGTATAGGTATATAAAGATCGTACTGTAAGACATGCATGCCCCTGCTCGCATACCTACAGTACATATACTCCTGCGGAAGTACTACTAGAGCAGCAGAGTGGTCGGCTCTTGGCGAGAAGTTCCTCCGATCTTATTTATGCGCGCTGCGTATCTGATAGGCTGCATGCCGGTGCATACCAGGGTCTACACGACGTCTGCCACGCGCTTCATTGTCTTCAGCTTGCTACGGTAGCATTCGACCTCCTATGCAATGCTACGCAAAGCACGAGGTTTTGTATTTTCGATGTGGGTTGCCACTACAGTAGTCACTGCATTCCGAGCGGACTGCAGTAGGATTTGATACAGGCCACATGACTCTCAGGCAGCCCTGAACTGCAACCTGCAGGCGGCCCAGTTTCTCTGTATAAGCCTGCTCAAGCCTGCAGACAGGGCAATTCGGCTCCTTTCTACCCTTTTCAAAGACCCCCTCGAGCCATCACAGGCGCAAGTGTACCGTACACACATGGATGCTTGGCGTGAGGCTGAATAGCGGCCCGCATCCACACTACACGCGTTCCAGTTTAGTCTGTTTTCGAGGTGTGCGACTTTGTATGCCTCGGCTGACAGGTCCGAAGCTATGCTTATATCTTTTCATCCATTGTGGCGTGCTCTGAATAAGTTTAGCTACCGTAACCTGCGCCTGCATATCATTATCGAAACATCTAGGAATCATTTGGAGCTTACACTGAGTCCTCTCTGTCCCAAGTCAACCAACCTGCCCAATACGTCTGCCATCGGTGTACAAGCCGGGGATTATGTCTGCAGCTCGACCGTTGAGCTGAAAGCCTAAACGGGAGAGGGGCTTTCCGCCCACACTAAGGAGATAACGAGCGCTAGGGGATGCCAATCCAAGACTGTCCGGCCCTATAGGTTGGCTTATTCAGTATTAAATCTAACCTGAATCAGAGCTTTCTTAGCGAGAGTGTTCCACCCATTTCAAGAGAGTACTTAGAGGAGGTATAACTGTTATTGGAGTGGTTGATCTTGCTGATCCCTGGCGTGAGCTAAATCGGACGACGACACGGGCAGGTACCAAACATCCCGGTTCTATCATACACATACAGTACGCCGCCACTCACAGGCGATGCCGTGACAAAAGAGCAGTAGCCCACAAGCGTAGGAAGGGGGCAGACTTGTAAGATACCCATCACTTTGCAGATTGTGGCTGAAAAGACGGCGGTAACTTTGGCGGATTACCTGCATCGATTACACTCCACGATTTTCTGCCGGGATTGCAAAATAGGGTCTTCAGACACGACGACTACGCTACCTGCATCTACCGACGTTAATCCTCTGTTTTACACAAATGCAGGATGGCGCCACCGCGGTCATCAACAAGTACGTTGCTTAGTTTTTACAATGCCGGTCCTTGGTTTCTTCTTAAGAATCCCTCGTCATTAGTAGACTACTTATACTCGCCTCTAACTTGACAGCGTCGCCACATAGCCCAACCGGAATTGGTCCGACTTCACACTGCAATCATCTCACAATGACTGGGCGACAGGCGACAAGAACACGACAGAAGTACAAGGACAGTTGTACGCATTGTGCTGGGGCCAAGGTCAGATGTAGCAAAGAAAAGCCACGATGTACTCGATGCAATGAGAGAAGCCTCGAATGCTCATATGGCCTTTCGTATCGCTATGGACGTCTTCCAGCCCGTGCCAAATTAAGTACCGCCGGCTACATCGATCAGACGACCATGAAGACGTCTGTGCCCCGAGAGCTCATCCCCAGCGGTTCCAGGGCGCCTTCCCCATCAGAGCCCGCTACGGTGCAGATGTCCTGGCTTAGCGAATCAAATACCATTAATGGGTTCACCAACGTGAACTACCATGACCCTCATACTCCGAATAACTTCATGGGGCATGCCTATGATACGGGTACTGCGCCGTTGGCGCCCGTTGCCGCTCAGGCTTATCAGGCCCTTACTCCCACTTCGGATCCCACTACCTTCAGCACCATCAACTACATTCCGTGCTTGGATTCGTTGAATCACCCGGCTCCTCGGCGACAACATTCAAGGAGTGTTTCGAGTGCGTCGAGTATGCCGTCGGGCTACGACTATACATTCTCGAACGCCTCTCCTGTAACTTTTGGCACGCCGCCAGAAACGCCAAGGGCACGGCCCGTCCAAAACTATGCGCCTAGTATGCAGCATGACTGCCTTTCGCAGGCTGCTGCTACTTTGCTCTCGCTGCGGCACGATCCCACGTCTGGGCCTGGCAAAAACCAAGATATGATGGAGTATATTCTCCACATGATTGGTTGTGAATGCTTTGGTCGCGATAGCCACGTACGAATGTTCGTGGTTCTTATCGGTTTCGAGGTCATGGATCAGTATTTGAAAACGACGCAAGACATGACACTGGCTAATGGAAACACTCTCGAGGACTTCCAAGCGGTGCTGAAGCTTATAGAGCGATTATTAAGACGTCTGAGAGAAACCGGGACTGGAGACTACGCCCAGGGTCTAGCACCCTCCTTTGCTGTCTTCGGCCAGCTCGAAGCCGATTTGCGCAAGCATTTACGAGGAATTTCACAAAACGCCGTGGGGGTGCTTCGGAGGGTTTGAACGGAAGTTTATGCTAAGCATTGGCGTTGGGGATTTGTAAACTAGGGAGTTCTGACTTTTCATGTATACTATTTTTCACGTAGTCGCAAAGGAAGTTTCCGGAGGTGGTGGTGTATTTGATAATGGAATTCTAGCGTGGGTCATTGAGTGCTAAAAGGAAGAGAGATACCTGAACAAAACAAAAGATTAATGCGGACAATTCGGTTCGTGTGGATGCATGAATGTGTGGAAGTAGACAAGCTCTTCCAAATCGGCAACCCCCTGTCCCGGATGTGGCTCACGCTACTTTTCGATCTACCGTTACGACTACCAGAGCTGGCATGTTCGACACGTGTCTTACGTGCCGACCCGGTCCCTTGTCGAGGCAGAAGCTATGCCTAGACTTCTGACAAGTGAAAGGTATCTTGCCTAGTGGCGTACCCCATCTTATCGCCTGCCCCAGACCTCCCACATCCATGCCAAATCCCCTGCGTTAGCAGAATCCTGCTTACGATACGTTTGCAATGTGTATAACTACTGTATTTTGTCTGGCTCACCGAGCTAGACACATGTACGTCAATCCTTCGAGCCCCTCGATTGTGCGATTAGGGGCTTATCTCTGTCGAAAGCACTACCGACCCCGGCTCGCGGAGGTTATTGATCCTGCGCCACTATGAGATGATAGGCAGTGGTAGGTCCCGGCTGTGAATCACTGCGTGCCGCGATGTTACGTATGAATAGGGCAATTTAGTCGATGCTACCTGAAGTAGCCAAAGGTGAGGTCGACGCCTATGAATAGAAAAGACACGATGATACTGTGACCTCAGCATATTGCTACTACATGATGCGATACACCTGCGGTCCACCTACCGGTAATTTCCGCGAACTCAGCTGTGATTCGTATTGTAGGTTTCATATGGTGATACCATGAGGCGGAAAACGCAAGACATATTTCGTCATACACAAAGTTAAAGGGAAAGATTGACGCTTTGAAGAGTTCAGAAATAGTATCCGCGCGCAGGGCTTTGGGATTAGGCCTGGTGACAGACGTCATTGTAGTAAACCACCATGTAGTCCAATGCCGACACCCAAAAAGCCTCCAACATAAGCACGAATATAATCCCTATAACTTTCCTCCGCAGGGTTGTGCCCAGAAAAAGCCGGGGTACTCCTCGCCTTCTGCCTGTCGCCCACCGTTGACCACGGCTCTCTACCCCATTTTACTTTCAGGCGGAGGCTATAAAGTAGCTTCTCTGCGCGGTGGAGATGTAAGGCGAGCAAGAAGCGAAATGAAAGCTTTATTCTCAGCTGCTTGAATGATAGGATGAATATACCCATGCGGAGTCTCTTATGTACATTACTGTTACTGCCAACAGAATCTAGCGGATCCTTAAGATGCTGCGCATCACTGCACTCCCAAACGGACAAGCCAGATCTACAGGGCGAGCTACTATGTATCGTGCAGCTGCGTGCTTCACCTGATACAGCGGCGTCCTATCTTTACATTTGAGATATCCCTCTCTACGCTTTATCGTAAGCGTTCGTCGTGTCTATTTTGATCCTACAATAAGTGGTTTGTGATCATAGCTCCAACTCTTCTGAGTATGCCTCGCTAGAAACAAACTTTGTGAGGCTGTGGTATGCGCCAAGATAGAGAAGATCTCGTGCCCACGTTGTGTGTCGCGGGATATGCGAGAGGCCTCAAATCTGATATAGCGTGTTCAACCTTCTCCCGCCGGCACATATGACATCCGCAAGTCTCAGGGGTCTCTGGGACAGATTTCCTGGGCCGGTCATGGAGACTTTTTGGTTTCTGGTGGTCAATGAAGAACCGCGTTTGGGGTTCATTTGAGTCGTGGGTGCTGCGGAAATAATACCGCGAGTGTAAACACAAATTCTGTCAAGTGCTTTTCACGAAGGATTTGAAACTAACGTAAGATAAGGAGGCCAAGGGCTAGACTACACTCCCGTGGCCAGAGTTGGTCTCCATGTGCCATGACCTGATATATACAGCTTTGGTCACTGCAGGGTGGTTGGGCCACTTTGGTAGGCGGACTCATGATTTGGGGTATTCCGGAGCTAGAATCCCTAGGCTACATAAGAAAAAATTCACTGTCATCTGAAGTTTGACGCGATAGCTTGTCATGACACCAAACGAACGATACAGCCATGACCTCGGGGGGCACAATACGTGGCTTAGGTCTCTAGGAGCACATGTGTCTTGTCCAAGCTGGTCTGTTTGGTGGCCAAATATGTAAATGATAGGATCACATTCCACTAGCGAAGAGGTCGAGTGAACTTTCTCTATCTCTGCCAGTTATTAGTGTACTCCAAGCCGTAGAGACATGAAACGGGGCATTGCAGAAGTGTCAACAGCCGTTATCAGCACCAACGATGCCAACTAGGTAGTTCTCATACGCATCTATTGTGTACCGTAGAGAAGTAGGTGCATCGTATCTGAACTATGTTGGGCAGCTTTTGCGGTTCCTTCATTTCAAGATCTTCTTGATTGCCAATGAATAGATGTATGTTGTGGCATGTAGTTTTCAAAACCTTCAGGCCAGTAATTACCCAGCTAGGCCCATACTTTTCTGTGTGTTCTGGGGGATACGTTATAATACTCAATTGAATAGCATCTTATCCATCCGAGATCTTAAACAACCTAGTAGGGTTGAGTATAAAATACTAAAGTTTGCCCGGATGTCTTATACCACAGAATGGCCACCACGGACCTAGACTCAATGTAGATTAATAATTTTCTCTCCCCCCCCAGGCATTGGGACTTCAAAAACTGCACGAGGAAAGCCAACAAGTGCAATTAGAGACAAATTCTGCTTAACAGTAATCGTATTAGATCAGGACGAGCCTCATGTGCTTTTAGTAGCTTCGGGAGTCGATGGGCCCCAAACTAAGTCATTGGTCAGTACCATTCTTCCTTCAAGGGTTCACTCAGCACTTAGGTCTGTCGGTCATATGATCGGTCCGACTTTTACTGACATTGTCTTCTTGTAGCTGAGCCGTTTTCGCCTTCTCTGTTGGAGAGCGGTTCTTCAGGTAAACAAAATCTAGCATAATTGGCCGATAGACTTCCGTTTATTTGCTAATTCGCTCTTATGTATAAGACCATGTATAGGTGTGTGGGACCTATTTGCCCCTCTGTGCTATGACCTTTACTTCGTGGATAAAGATCTTTAACCTAAACTTAAGGTAAACCCCGGTCACTATATTAGTCGTTGACATTGATTTACAAACAAGCCTAACATCTCAGTTGTTATAATGGGTATCATGAAACCAACAGGTCTTAAGTCAGTGACATTAACCCAGCGGCCCCTTAGTCATCCTCGCCCCGAAATAAAGATAGGCATTTATACTTTGAGAAGCAATTTCAACTAGTGTCTGATTTGTAACTTTACAACCGAATAGGAAACAACTGAATGGAACGAGTTACTAAAACGTATAGGTTAATTACTCATGATAGAGCACCTCTGTCTTCTCCAGTAAAGCCATCGCCAAGCCAGGTCCCTAAACTCCGAAATCATTGCTGACTAACTCGCGCATACAAACCCCTTACTCGCCCTAATATCTCCACCCTTAAGTTACCGCCACAATAACGTGGCCCGATAAGTAGGTAAAATTGGAAACAATCCAGCAACTGTATGCCTATACTGCTTGCTGCCAGCCTACATTAACCAGATCAACTTGTAGCGAAGGCGAAGGCATAGAGGCTTCGCGCTCGATGACACGATTATCCGTAATTGAAGTGCGATTCCATCCCGGTACGCGTTCCTACCTAGGTACTTACTCTCGTGGTACAGCGGTTCACAGGAGTCATTGGCTTGGATTTCACAAAAAGCAACATTGTGTACATCTCGCCTCCTATTCATCTCCATCTTACACTTGCTCTATCTTGCAACCCTTCTTTAGTTTATCATCGATATGGACGTCAGCTTGGAAAGCCCAAATCCACTAGTGAATATACTAGGTGGCCTCTATGTGACTCAAGAGGAAACCATCCCAACTCTCCAGTGCCATAATCGTATCTTCAAGAAAGCCACAGCTTTGGACGCGCAAGGCAAACCTGTCTTCCGCGTCGAGGGTGCGGCATGGGGGACGTCGTGGAGTTGGAGACGGAAAGTGTTTGATGCGAGTGACAATCTGCACCTCTTCGATTTTCGACACGAAAGCCTAGACATTAAAAACCGCTGGATAGTTGAAGATGCCACGGGCCGCATGACTTGTGCACAAAAACCAGTCGACTAGCAACCATTCGGCAATCGATGCGACCGTGCGCACCGTCGCGGGCGAAGATGTCCTCGTTAGCATGCGACCACAAGATGGGGCGGCTCTAACAGTCACTCTCAGCGTTGGCGATGATACAGTCATTGCTGCTATCAGTAAAGTCGTCGACAATACGAGGCTTCCGTCCCGCGAAGGTCAAGACCGTACCGTCTGGTCGATTCGAGTTGCCGCCGCAACCGATCTGGCAATGGTATAATTTCGTCTTTGCTTGGTAATCTTGCTGCGCATATAGCTTACATAAGACTCAGATCATGGTTTTGGCATTGTGCCGTGCTGAAATGGGGCATGTTTGGAGTCAATAATAGATAGCGAAGGGGGGACCATGGACATATCACTGTCTAGGGCCTTGAAAGTCCAATTGGATCGCTTCCGGCCCTGCAGCGTAACTTGACTCTGTACACAACTTGGTTAGGGTCCCTACCCTCCGAGACCCGCGAATATAGCTTCAGTTTCAATAAGTCTCGAATCATAAGCAGGATGACAGAAATGTGCAGCCAAGACAGCTTACGAGTATCTAGCGCGTGGAACGCTACGTAAGTCACAACCTAATATTCTATGCTTCCATTTCATTTACCTGTGAAACTTCTTCGTATAGTTATATAAATACTTTGTACCATCTAATCGGATCAAATATCATGGGCATGAACGACTTCCGGTGTCAAGGGAGTTTGGATAGCTGTCCCGCACTATTTGGTTCCAGCAGTGAGCACTACATGGAAATTAATGCTTAAACAAGTTGCCTCTGATTATTACGCTCGTGCTATGCAGACGGATCGAAAACAAACCAAGTTTAAAGCATGGAGACCCTCTTGCTCCTTTCTATGGTTATTATAGCACATCACTGTTCGCGAAGGTTGGCGGATATTGAAGACACTACTAGGCGAGCGGTCCGCCTCCAGAACACGTCCAACTTTCTCTTCATTGCGATAAATCAACACCATGATATTATCAACAAACCCTTGAATTAGACCAATCAATAATACCGAAGTTTACGTCTTGATCTCGTTAACTTGCCCATATATCTCAAGACACTGTATTACTATTTATTTATTATTTGACATGCAGTACCGCTTGAGAGTAACAGGGGAATGGCTCAGTTACTTATCTCCTGACCCCATAACCCTAATCAAACATTATGAAATTGCAATGTTCCACTCCTGAAGGTAGATAGTCCTGTGAAAGTTTTAAGATATTGTTGCCTGGCTTTGCGGTATACCTCGCTTCGAGGCATCTGCGAGCTCAACGTTGTTGCTCGGCGAACTGCGCATACAAGCAGTGCAGAAGATGATAAGAGCAGCGATACATAAGACCCATATCAAAGCACCAATACCCGCACAGGCTGCGGTTATCTGGCCAAAAGCCTTCCACTATAGTTCATTTGAGTCAGTGATCACTCGTTCAGGCAAAAGTTTTGGGAGTCATGTATGCTCCTGAAAGTTACTTGCGGCCTTAACAGGCAAGTATGGCCTCCGGGAGAAGCTAGAAAAGAAGGACAACGATTTTAAGGATAGCATACATGACCTCGGATCGAATCATAAGGGCGATAATTATCAAAGGAGAGTGTGTAGGCGGCCCAGCTTGCAGACCATGTCCACCCAGCTATCCAGAAAATGAGACTCAAGAGTTGCCCAACCAAGACGCCAATGCGGTAATAGAGGTGTGGCGCATACTGTGCTACGGCGAGAATAGCGCCGTAGATCAGCCAAGTCCAGATCGACTAGGAACACAGTTAGATCCAACCATGCCTAACCTTAGTCTGTAGATGTCTTGTACATACAACGAAGATCAGGAAGCCGGGGACGCTTGACTCGTAGTAATAACTTCCAGAGAGAGCCTCAGCATGAGCGGCCAAGCCTAGAATGATGATAGATAGCAGTATGATCAACACTATTAGGTAGTTGAAGCCTTTTGGCAGAGTAGGAACTCCGCGGGTAACGAGGCCGCGTGCTGAGGAAGGCCTTGGCGACATAATTCACGACGTGTCTAAGGTTAGTCAGCTAGGCCGGAGGGATCAGGAAGGCTTGGAGCCAGGCGCGTGGAAGTTCTTTGGCCACTGCGAGCGAGGAGGGTGCCAAGTGAGGGCAGAAATGAACACTTCTTAGACGATCCACAGGCCCTGGGTTGCTCGGAGTCGCCAAAACGATGACGGTATAGGCTAGCTAGCTCACATGTTATCCGAGGACAGAAGTCTTAAATTTAAGGGAGACCCTTATTGGAGGGCAGTGTGGCTGGATGCGGCGACATGTCTCAGTGTGAACTTTCCGCTTGTTATGAGTTCAAGATGGATCACTGCTGGCTCGGGGATAGTCGGTTTAGACTCGGATATCGGCCGAAGTTCAAGAACTGGCGAAGCCCTGTTTCCTTGGCCAAAGGCGCACGGCAGCGTTGACCGCTGCGATCGTGGCGCATCAATATCAGCAATCGGCCGCTCTAGAGCGTAGTAGCGTTTGCGATGTATAAACCACACATTTACGTGCATTTTTAGGGCATGTTGACGCCGCGACGACGTATAGAGTGTTAAGCCATTCAAGTAAAAGCTATCAGCCTGTAGCAGGAGCAAACCTAGTTGCCTTCTCTTTATGCCAGTGGCGATTGTACAGGAACTGGCTGCACGCTCGCTTCGGATAATGGCGACGCGGAGTCATGCTGTCGCAAACCCATCAAACGACGAGTACCTCGCTTGAGTGTAAATCTATGTTCCACTGCCCCACGAAAATACATACAGGTAATGCGCTAAGACGTTCTGGACTGCACTTATATTCAGGCCTGTGAGTCGCCGGATGCGGCTGGCTGCCGCAGGACATCGCGTTTAAGCCCTTGAATCCCAGCGATGCAGGCTCGCGCTGGGAAGTTTATCGGGTTTCCATTGGGCTTAAGGTTCAAATTGGCGAGAAAAGGTTTTCATGATAACAGGAATAACAAGAAGAGGATAATTCGAGGCGTTCGGTTGTACCTCGTACTGAACGAATATCGTAGTGTCCCGACTGCACTCACGTAGATAACCTTTCTCGAAGTGCCCGGGTAGTACCTCTAGTGTGTGTAAGCCGATCCCGATGGACTTACCTCACTTGCTACATCTACGATGCTGGTGCAATTTGACGTTGGCGTTAAAATGTCCAGGGTAGTCGAATGAGATGATTTTTTGGAAGATGCTCGAACCTTGAGCTACCGAGGTAGTGACCACTGGGGCAAGGTTCCGTCCCAGGTCGATACCTGCCTCATGTCCCGAATACATACTGTAGTAGGGTAAGGTAGGTACTGCCTAGTATGCAGGTTCCTACCCGGAGTAAGGCAGCCCAAGGCTCCCTCTTCCAGGCTCTGACGAGCTGGTAGAACGCTCGTCGCACCTGCTTCTTGTGTGTCTGGACCTGCCACGAGTATTAGCTCGTGCGTGGGGGAAACCCCGGGCCTCGGTGCTCTCTGCTTGGGTACTTCACGTGTTTAGGTTGGCTCCCCTTGCGATATCAAGGACTCTTGCCCGTCGGTTGTCATCAGCTCCAAATGCAAGTCTCTAGATTCGCATGTAGGACGAGCTGCTTTCCACGACTGGTCTTTCACATTGCAAATACTTACCATCCTACTTCGTGACAATGGATTCTGATGACAGTGACGCTACTTCACAGCCAGATCAATATGCGAGGGACAATGGTCTGTCACTCGATTCCCAGGTCGACCCCTTTTCATTCATCTTCCACATCAACGATTCAGTCCCTCAACTCACGCCAGATGCGGGTCCCACTGGACTGACGAGTGATGTCTCTCTGCCACATCTCCATCTTCCAGCCCCTGACCTTCGAGATCAGCCCGGGATAGCCAAAGAATGCAGTAATCAAGTAGCCAGGTCTCTCCGGTTCGAAAGCATTGATCTCCCAAGTAACTTTGGTATGCCACTAGCGCAGTATGAAGCACATAAGCGTCTGCTCGACTTAAAGTTGGAGCTTCCAGCCTTATCTAGCGACCCAGATTACGACTACTGCGAATGGACTAAAGATGTGGGCGAGCAGCGACAACCAGTACTTCACCCCAAAATGTTCCCATTGGAAAGGCTGGATATAGCCAATGATGAAGGGTTAGAGTTCGCCCCCTCCATCCTTCGTTTTCGACAGAAACTTGATCGTATTATGATCCGCGAGAAACTCGATGTGCCTCAGGAGGCAATACATCACCTTGCCTGTGCGCTTCAAGATGACTGGTCTGATAATGAGAGATCCAAGCCGCTCAACGACGCGGTGTTGCACCGGCCAGTACGTTTGATTACTAATTTGATCTCGAGCCTCTTGACTTACATGCTTCGTGTTTCAGTTCGTGCGTGATATGATAGTCACCCCTCCGCTTAGTCCATGTACCGAACATGAAGAGCATTTCATTCCGAAAGTCGATGTCTGTGAAGTCCCATTTGCGTCTGATCCGAGTTCTATGTTAAGCGACGACCTCAAGGCTGCAGAATCCGTCATGATGCTGGAGGAGTTCACCAAAGATGTGTCACCGATATTCAATGTAGACACTCCAGTGTTGTCTCCATTGCTTGATCTCACGGCATTCGGAGGGACACAACCCAGGATTACCTCATTTAAAATGGAAAGCCCTGTACCACCGAATACATCGCCGCTTCGGTCCCCCAACGGAAACCGCGTCGATATTAGGGCTCTGCTGAAGAGCATGGACCCCGACCATATACTATCTCATTCGGAGTCCTCAGTGATGAAAGCTCTGGAGCCTGGTAGTACTAGTGATCTTTTTGATCCTAGCCTTGAGACAGTCATGAAAGAATGCGCAGTAGCCGTATGGCAACATGTCGAGCAAGAGCAGATTAGCGCCGCAGATGCTGCAGCTCGAGTCAAAGTGCCGAATGTTAACTTTGAAATTCCAGAGCCCGAATGGCAAGGCCTCGCCATGGACTCCCGGGTTCATCTCATATGGCTGTATGAGTCATATGGCGTTGCGATACCCTTGTGTTCTAGAGACCCGCGACTCGACTGCAGACTTCGTTGGATCCCCTTTTTAGAGAAGTTTAACTTGCATGAATTGACGGGTGAGGTGTTTGACTGTGGGATTAGCTCGGCTCAATTGCTCAATTCTCCAGATGTTGATGAGGTACCGACTACTGAGAACTATATATGGAAGCGCCCGGGTTTAGCTATCTTACGTGAGTCGGAGAGTGAAAGTGAAGACGGTGAGGTCGAACCATCACTTCCTAACTTGAAACCCAACTTAGCAAGTCTTGCTAAGAAAAGGCGCTTTGAGAATGGTCTGACTGAGATGGAAATGGGTCTTCCGCCAACTTCAAATCAGTTTACCGACCCTGTCGTGCCCTTTCAACATATTAAATCGTTGCGGCCAGCTCCAGTAGAGAGCTTTGCTAATAACAACAGAATTTTACCCAGCACCGAATCAGATTTAACTGTCTCGGTTCTGCTTGCGAATTATATTGACATTCGTTCAACGAAACGTCATAAGCAAGACAAGAGCATATTCTTCATGCCTCCTTTTGAGGCCCAAACAGAGCTAGGGTTGGCGCCATCCTCCAAGCCACCTCAAAGCGAAGATGATCATTCTGTCTTTTCAATGGCACCGATATCATTGGGAAGAGAAGGATCGATACCAAATCCATGCCCCGGAATGACCATCCCAAGCAAGCCCACAAAGCTTATCAAGGGGTTAACTCTCAGTCGAAAGCTATTTTCTATGATTGAAAAAATCTATCCCGCCGCCAATATCATTGAGCGTGATTTCGGTCGCTGGGATAGGGCTGCTCGAAGCGTTTCTGCTCCGTCAAAGCCATATATTCTCCCGCCCCTCACAGCTGAGGCAGACATTATAATATCCCCTGCCACGGGGATCATTGTGACCACGTTGTTGAAAGTCATACAAAAACCGGTGTCGGCTCAAGCGATGCAGTCCTCAATACGTGAACGGATTATGTACGTAGCGTTGCGTTATGAGAAACTGGTCGTGCTTGTATCTGAGGGTAATACTGGAGACGAGACTGTGCGCAAACTCACGCCTTCAGAGACTGCAGTTTACTCCGAGTTCATCGCTTTCATCGCAGGTCTGGATTCTCACATCGAAGTCTTCTACGTTGGAGGTGGGGAAGTCACGTTAGCGAAATGGCTTTTATCTTCTGTCATCCAGCATGTACCTGAAGCTACTGGTATCCAGGAGTACCTGGTTCAAGACGAGACAGTATGGGAAGTATTCCTTCGCCAAATGGGTTTCAATGCCTATGCCGCGCAAGCTATTCTCATACGCCTCAAGGCAAGACATGATGGTTCTGGGCAAAGGAA
Source organism: Xylaria sp. MSU_SB201401 (assembly GCA_002288965.1). Classification (NCBI taxonomy): domain Eukaryota; kingdom Fungi; phylum Ascomycota; class Sordariomycetes; order Xylariales; family Xylariaceae; genus Xylaria; species Xylaria sp. MSU_SB201401. Next base: position 76,279 of record NPFG01000040.1, read on the forward strand.
TAGAAAGGTCGAGTATGGCTTATCTGCATTCATGACGATGCCGGATACGGAGAGAATGCAGAAGTTCCGGGACCTAATGGGAGGCGAGACTATGTTGAAGCGAGTTAACCAAATTTTGAGGACGCAATGGTAGTAAACGCCCCTCATTCGGCGCGTTTCGCTTCACTTGCTTGTGAGGTTGACCGACTCTATTACAAGCCGCTCACTGATCTTCACGCTATTGGCCACGTCCGAACGATCTAGCAGCAACATCTCTCACCTAGCACCGCGAATTCGCATTGGCTATTCAATATGTACAGTTATCCCATTTTTATGAAGCTGGGTATCATCAACTACTCGTAAGATTTTACCATTATGTAATGCTCCATAGTTTTAGACTGCTCTCCTTACTGCGTCTGTGCATCCAGGACACATGGCTGGCGTCACTATCGGCATCACTTTCATTAGTCCCGCCGTCTCCCTCGCGGTCATCCATGTTGAGACTCTGTCCACAATGACTGGGTGGCCGGTATGCTGGATTGTCGTCTTCGTCAGGAAACTCCCATGAGCCGGCACATGTTGCAAGGACGGTGCCGTGGGAATGTAGGCTCGCATTGCTAATAGCAGATCGATGGGCAGCCCATCCCCACGCGTGTTGATGGGGGCCCTCTAGGTTTCCGACACCCTCCCAGACTTTCACTAGGCCGTTGGACGCACCGGACCACACCTCGAAGCCACTGTTGTCGCCCACACCAGGGAATACATCACAGGCAATCCGTTGGTTCCCTAACGCATCGCGTCCCGTCAAATAGCCGAGGAGTTTTCCTGTCACACGTACATCGTATATTAGAGCGCCACGGGACTTGCGCTCGCATATGATAAGATACCGACCGCAAGGGCTCCAGGTTGTTTGAGTGATGCCATCTCCCCCTATTCCTTTAGAGCCTTCACCCCCATCCAACATCTCTGTCATAGCGGTCTCCCGCACCGCAGCCGCAATACCCCATGTAGCGACACACTTGCCGGCCTGGGCAAAGTCGTAGAGTCCAACCCACCTAGTCCACGTACCTGCCGCGACAAGACTCGCCCCATTTCCCTCGTCTATCGATTGTTGGCCCAGCGCAGAAACATGGCCTCGCATACCGACACCCCCTCCCTTAGATAGGTGCCGCTCTGAGGGGATTGTGCAGATCCGTGTCACTGGTTCCTCACCTGTGCGCAAGACGTCAAAGCGCGCCAGAAGGCTACGACTCCCCGCTACGAAATGCGTACCTGGCCGCGGCCATATTAGGGATGTTGCGGTAAGATATGTTTCGCTGCGGGCTTTTGTAAAGGGATAGGAAGATATGGGAGAGTGCGGGGTTGCAGTCGGGGAAGATGGAGAGGATGAAGAGAGAGTAAGGCAGAAAAGCTGAATAGGATGATCGCGCGCTGAGACTAGAAGCTGTTGGGTCCAGGGCTCGGCGAGGGAAAAATATGGCGCCCCCGATAACGCATTACTTGGTTCGGGGAGCTGGATTTCTGCTTGTGGTTTCAAAGCAAGTTCGCTGTCTGCAGTAAGGAGGTTCTCGGGCACGAGATAACCTGATACTAGGTTGGTGGATGAGTACGTTAACAGCGTCGTGCCGTCAGCGGTCCATTGCACATTTTCAAAGTAGCTGGCGACGTTGTCCCACGGGCTCGAAGTCCCTGTCTCGCCAGCCCTGGTATCTGATGGGGTGGTATACCTGGTGGTTATGTCTCCTGTTGATGCTACAAGTTTGATATTGTCCTGTGATGGCGTATCTTGTGTTTCCATTGCAATAATAACCCGGCAATTTTGTTTACTTTCGCATCATCCTAGATAGAAGCGTAGCATTTGCTTTCCTCTATGACACGAGTCATGCGTGCAATAAGTCGTATGTACCTACAGTACCTACCTATTGGAAAGCAGGTAGTGGGTACCTGTGGGTAAGTAGGTACCTACCTACTACTAAGAGCAAGCATCTTATCGATACGAGCTTGGAAGCTGCAAGCCCGTTGATAGCTTACACAGGACGTCATTGTGGGCTGGCTGCTCGCCCACCGTGGAAGCACTAGACTAGTAACGGTCATGGGCTCTGTCTGCATCTGGGTGCCTACCTACATGGGTAGGTAGGCAGCAGCTATGTACATGTGCTAAGACAGAGGTAACCTGTACAAAACTATACCTAGATCGCGCGGATATTAACATGGAATTCTGGCGATCCACCCTTATTGGTAGCTGACTGCCGTATTCGTAAAAGTTGCAAGTGCATGAGTGTACACGTACAGCACTGAGGTCCATGAGGATGGCACTGCTGGCCGAACATCATCAGCTTCTTCAAACCCACGGCTAGATTTCGAGACCATACCTACTCATCAGCATCTTGGTAGGCATCCTATCTACGACCACCAAGTACATATGTAGGCATGACGCGATAGTTCGAGGCCCCTTGCTTGAGCGTTGTGCACAGCTCTCGACCCTTACTCTCATCTCGGTACTGGATAGTTTCCACCTACCGCAGTTCGGTTCCTGTCCGCCTGAGTCCTTCAAATAACTAGGATCTAATACCGTCGATCACCCGCTTCCTTAACTCAGAGCAGCTCAGAGGGACTCAACAATTTGCCGGAGCTGATACGTAAAGGACTGTTCACGCGTCGTACTACCCGGCATCTTCCTACTCTCTCCAGGACCACCCCGGGCATACATACCCTTTCTCAACAACGACGCCATCGCCGTCATGGAGGACCGCTGCCAGCTGCTCCGCGAGGGCGGCTTCACGAACTTCTTCATCTCCATGTGGGTAACACTTGCATGCTTCTTCGAACACGACACGTTAGAGTAGCGGATGATACTGACTATCCATTTACGCAGTCTCATCCTTCTCGGCATCCTCCTCTCTTACGTGACGCAACACTATCGTATCATTTCGCGCGGCTCCTCCGAAGGCATATCGCCCTACTTTGTCCTACTTGGTGTAACTTCCGCCAATGCCCAGTTTGGCAATATACTGTCGCTCCCTGAATCGCGTGCCGATGTTGCGTGCTGCAAGGAAGTTAGCCCCTTCGAGTGTACCGCCGGTCTGTTAGGCATCGCCCAGATAGGAACCCAATGGGTTTGCTTCGCTACCATGTCAGTGCCTTCGCTTGCTTCGCTCCCACACAGGCGCCACTGCTATCGTTGACTTGGCTAATGCATCCGGAAAATTAGTCTCGTTCTTTTCCTGGTCTTTTTCCGACGCGACGATGCTGATATTGCTACCGAGGAACTTGAACGCGATCCTGACCAACCTTCCTGGAGGACGGCTCTCACGGTGGGCGGAGTCTGCCTCATGCATGGTCTCTTCGTCGTCATCGTTTCTGCCGCCCTTGCCTTTGGTGCACCCTCTCACTTGGGCACTTGGGCCAATGTTCTGGGAATCATGGCAGCGGTGCTCGCGGGCATCCAATACATCCCCCAAATTTGGACCACATACAAACTGAAACATGCAGGTAGTCTAAGTATCTTGATGATGACTATCCAAACCCCTGGCGGACTTCTCTTTGCAGCTAGCCTTGCCGCACGCCTGGGCTGGGCCGGTTGGAGTTCTTGGGGCGTCTACGTCCTAACTGCTATCATGCAAGGCGTTGTATTGACGATGGCCATCAGATATGAGTGGCCATCCTACAGAGACAGTAGAAGCCACTCACCTGCGTCGCCACCGCTGTCGCGGCCAGCATATAATCGACGTACAACACCAAGAGTCTTGCCCTCGCCGGGCCCGTATTCAGCCCACTTACACGCATATGGCGAAACGCAGGAAGAAATTGAACGGGCGCTTGACCGGGAGAGCGTGCAAGGCGTCGGCGAGAATCAGCCGTTACTTGCGCCCGGTGGTATCGGTAGCTCGGGTACACGATAGTCACGGGGCAACATTGCTCATACGTTCTTCTGTTGGAAGGAGTAATCTGACTACCTAGTTTTCCTTCCCTTAAGCTAAGCGCTTGCTTTCCTACCTAGACCTTGATCACCCATGCATGTTCAACTCGCAGGATGAAGTGAGATCCAGTGTGTGACTCTTGTCGTGTATCTAATTAGTGCAACCGAACGAGATCAAAACCTCGGGTGTTTGTTTTTCGACCTTCGAACAGCAACTCATCGAGTCTAACTTAACGGCTACTAAGCAGAGGCAGAATGGAACGAACTAGTCACCCTCGGCATCTTGAGTCTTTATCTAAAAGCCTTACTCTGCTGTTCTAACTTTAATTTTATTGCAACTTTAAATCTTCAAGAGCAGTAACGCTGTGGTTGATCCGAGAACTGCTCTATCGCACCTCAGGGGTAGTTTAGCACAGCTTCGTTGGATATCAAAGTTTCTGTTCGGCTGTCGAGGTGTTGATTAGAACGCTTGGTCAGCAATAGGCACAAGTTACAATACAGGGTGGCGACCCGACTACAATAGCTGACGTTCTAGCGTTGCAAATGGTTCCCATTTGCCCCTGTCCTCGATTGAGTGTCGCCTGCTGTTCTTCTCACAGTTACAGGTGTCGCCGCACTCTGGCATGCTTGTTGGTTGGGCTCCGCAATTGAGTGTTGCACCCGGATGGCTAGTTCTCAGCACACCATTTGGTATATGGCATGAAAAATCTTCGCTTCCTTTGCATCAACGCCAGTGCTTGTGCTCATGCGACCCGCAAGTCGGGGAGCCAAGGACTTAAAACTCCACGAACAATTTCCCCAATCGGATCAAATCTGGGACGAATCTGAATTGCGTCCCGAATGACGTGCCGCTCAACTGCCACAGTTTCAGATTTGGGAGCTTGCAAGCATCCGTCGATCCAACATGGCATATATTATCCGCAGCCATAGAACGATATTAGCCACCAAAGAACGGATCCATACGCGTGGGGGGTCGGCCGCCTCATATCATCTCTCTCATCTAGGTGACTTAACCCAGCCGCGTGCTTTAACACGATGTAGTCAATCCGAGCTCCTGATCGTCAAGGAAAAAGGACGACTGCAACCCCTTCAGTGTCGTTCAGCCGTCAAGTCAGTTGCGATATGCCCGTAGCTCCTATCCCGCAATATAGACTACGCTGAGCAACTATGAGCTTTACCCCGAGTCACTTTCACTTTTTCTTGCATTTTGGGATCATCAGGTTGTCTACTAAATCTTGAGCAACACTCACTTAGATTTCATCGTCCAGCATTTGGTGCTTACATATATGTTACTATCACCAACTGCACATTTACTTCTGGGAAACGACACCCCGAATATGCTTCTCCCCGGCTTCGCCCTGCAAGAGAGGCAATCCTCTCGTGCGCCCTGCCCTCAGGGCAATGGTACGATGATTGGAGATCAGCAACAATTTGTTGTATTCTGTAATACTCGGTTTCGTGGAGACGAGCTTTTTCGTCAAAAGACAGATTCACTCGCTGCCTGCACCAATTTATGTTCATCATTTCAAAACCCGCGCTGTGAGGGTGCGCAGTTCAAAGATAATAGCGACTGCGTGCTCATTGGTAACCTGAGGCCAGAGGGCACGAGGCCCAGCCGCTCCTTCGACAGCGCGGCGGCTATCTTCCCAGAGCCGCCTCCAACGAGCTCATGCTCACAACAAGGAACGGGCAATACGTTCCTCAGCCAAAATTCCCGGTTCACTCTCCAGTGTGGCAAGATCGTGAATGACAACGATCTCGAGCAACAGTTCCAGATGAGTCTTGAATCTTGCATTGGCGCATGTAGTGCGAATACGGCTTGCGCCGGTGTTAGCTTCGATCCTCAGCAGTCTGCGGGCTTCAAGAACTGCTACCTGAAGACGGCAATAGATGACGCGAATGTCTTTGCAAAGACGGGCGTTGATTCGGCGTTCCTCGCAACCGATGAAAACCAGGGTGCAGGCCAAGGCGCAGAATTGGACCCAGACCCAAAATCAAAACCGAGTGCAAATATAATGAGCACACTTACGGCTGCGATCCCCGGGTCTACGAAAGTTGTGACAGTGATCCCGGAGCCCGGCACAGTATCCATACCTGTTACAATAGTTCCTACTCGAAGCACGCCCGCTCTAGCAGCTTCCACGCCCAAGGCCCCTACCAAGGCCGCTTCTCCTGGCGCAGACGGCATTCCGAGCAGCGTGAACAACAACGAACGTCCCAAGTTCGGCGGTCCCGAGCCGAGCGCTTCTTCCAACGCTTGGATTGCTGCTCCCATCATCGGGGGCATCGCCGCGCTGACGCTCGTCCTGGCCATTTTCGTCCTGTGGCAACGACGTCGACGGCGAGAGGATGCCTCTTTACCCAATGGGAAGGCTAGCGGCCCTATGTCTAGAGCTTCACGAGGGTTAGGCTACGCCGCTAATCGCATGTCCCGTGGGCGGATGTTCGGCGCCGAGAAGACGCGACTGAGAGACTCGGAGTCGGATGACGATCCCCGCTACGGGAACAACCGTGGCGGGTTCAAGGTCGTGAGCGGCTCTGGGCGTCGTCTGGGCCTGGACGGACAGCCGCTAGCACTCGGCACGGGCCCGGGGTTGGGCGGTATGATTGTCACGGCTGGCGGGGGAAAGGTCGGTGGATAGAATGGACACGGGTGGTGGGGGTCGTGTCCCGTCGAGTGGCTCTGCTAGTTCCTCTGGGCTACGGGATAGCCAGAATGGTCTACGTCAAAACAAACCTTGGTTGGAGTCACGGCCTGGGATACCGGCGGAATTCTCGGGGCCTAGTGATCGATAATCACTCGTACTGGGGGCTTTCTGCCAGGCGCAACACATACTACTTACCTGAACGCAGAGCGTGGATCGATAGAGGCGGATTATATACCAGATGAGGGCACCTAGAACATATTTTCCTACCTTTTCTCTCTTTCTCTCTCTCTCTCTTCTCTGACTCGTTTCGCTGAGTTGTTGTGCTTACTTTCATGAGCAATTCTTGGTCAATTTACCCTTGTAATGATAGATTTAGTATCGTTCAGACAATCTTGATATTATCTACTCATCAATATATCGGTGCCTAGATTATATCTTAAAAAAAAATAAAAGTCCCGAATATGGTGTACCGAAATTGTATGTCAGCTTAATGACTGGTCAGCTTGATTTGTCTCGACAGGAAGTCGGGTGTATGGAAGGGGTTGGGCGAGCTTACCCTGTATGAATACATGTATATCAGACGGACCAATGCACTAGCGCTCCAGTGACGAAGACCGTATGCTGTGGGACGCTGCGGGGCCGGGGCCATGTGGTTGGATCAGGGCTCCGATTGGCTGAAACTGTACCTAATCAGTGCGTAAGTACCCTACATACTGGTAGCGCCTACCTATGTACCTAGGTAGGTAGGCCGACTGGCCGCGGTAAGGTGGGGATATGCAGGCACTTACAGTAAGTACCTAGGTGGGTACTGTGGGGCACTACCGGCACGAGTCATCGTCGATGTGTCATCCCACCCCTCGAAGGCGACTGACAACAGTATCGAGACACTTCTCGTCTCGTAGGAAATCTTGTTCGTGTTAGTCTTCCCCAGCAATTGGACTGCGAGTGTGTTCGCGGTTAACGCAACAGGTGTTTCCTTTGTCCAACGTGCCCGCGACCCCCTCTATCAACATGGCCATCTTCAGCGCAGTTCCGCCACCTCCGGAGCTTGGTGGCGTCGATGCGAACGCCCACGACAACGAGCAACAGCAGAGCTCGTACGAGGGGGCTCACACTACGGGAGCGCCCAGCGTTCACCCTTCCTTGCCGAGCAATGTCAACGGCCTCGACATCGAGTCGTGGACTATCTCAGCCCTCGAATCTCTGAGCATATCACCCCTCGCTCGTGGAACGGGTGCCCCGCTGTCAATTCCGCTTGACGAGGCCAAGGAGAAGGCGAAGAGGAAAGAAAAGCCGTCCGTCAGCATCTGTGATCCGCACGCACGATCTGGCGCCATTACGCCGCCGCCGCGGCCCCCCTCCCGCCGAGATAGCTTGAAGCGTCGCGAGGCGCTACTCAAGGGAAATGAGGGGAGTCGGCAGCGGCGTCGCTGGGAGAACGGTACGAGTTTCCCTTGCTTCTCGCGTCGGCCACACCTCTCTCTTTTCTCTGTTATGCGTGCATGCGCGTGATATGTCGCGTTACGGGCTTACCTTTCGAGAACTAATTCCGAGGTCTACCATCACTAGATCGGCTTCTGCACGTACCGAACGCTGTCCCGCCCGAGCCACAGGACTACCTGCCGCGCCCCACGCACCCCGTGGTTAACGTCCCCTACCAGGTAGCGGCTTCTTGGGAGTTGCGTGTGCGTGCCGAGGTCGAGTCTCGGAATGCTGCCCTCGTGCGTCGCAAGCAGGTCCACACGCGCACCCTCGGCGATGAAGACGTCGCCGGCCGAGTGCCGCGGGAGCTCTGCCAGCGCGCTAAGAAAACGCCTGCTGTGCGCACCTGGGTGCGCTCCCTTGAGGAACCTGTCCGAAAGTATCTAGTCGAGCGCGAGATTGCGAATGCACCGGAGCCGGACCTAAAGACCGACGATGACACGAGCAGCGGTAGTGATATGGATTCTGAGCATGAGGAGATCGTGTTCGTCGGCCGCAACGGCTCCATGCGTGATGGTAAAAGCAGGGATAAAGTAGGTAGCAATCGCAGCGCAGTGCCTAAAGCCAGTGGTCAGTGGAAAAAGGCGCGGCGCGAGGAAAAAAAGAGCGGCGCGACCCAGGATGAGGGTATGCTGTTCGATGCCTTCGGAGATGAAGATGGTGGTGCCTTCAGGTATGTATTCTCCGCTGCTCGAGAGAGAGTTTACGTGTGGTTCATTTAGCATCGCGAAAACTAAAGCTTGATGCTCGTCGTTTGCAGGCGCTGGATCACCCATTCCATCTCGGACTACTACGGCTTGCAGTCGCGCTCCGTGCTTGTTGGCGAGCCGAAGCGCAAGGTCGTTTATGTTGGCATCAAGCAGATGAGGAAGGGGGGCACCCCGCCTTCCCCCACCGATCTTCCGCGACCTCTTTGGGAGCTTTGCTGAGCGATTCATGGCGGCATTAGTATACACATGGGTATTTTAGGTGATATGGCGGCTGGTTGTAACTGGGTTTGTATTGTTTAGATTGATAGGTCTGACATGTTGTAGATCGGCTTGTATATTCACATTAGAGAGCTGAACTCTAAGTAGAACACGGCATTGAGGCAGCTATGTCCGCCGGCATGCATAGAGCTGTGCGGTGACGATAGACTTCCATGGGTCTGTAAGATCCAGCCGCATAACAAAGCCCTGTACCAGACTCCCCTCACTACGATCCGCTCTTTCAGAAGGCTTACACATGGGCTTGGTGAAGATAAATACATGCAGGAAGGCGTTATCCAGCCAACCTAAACTAAAACATTACGTTCTCGTCGAGTAACCCCATCAGCTGCTGATTTCCATAGAATCAATGGCTCAAATCCTGGGAAAGGTTATGATCCAGCGCCGAGCTGTCTGCTCCACCATTCGCCTCGGTTCCGAACGAGGCAAAATCAAACACACTCCAGGGGTCAACAGAGCTAATGTCTGCCTCGCAGGAGACGGGGGTAGCATCCTGGCTGATATAAAGATGTGCAGCCTGACACAACAGTTTATATAGCCTATAAGGGTGCGTGATAGACCCCGCTGAATGCTCTCCAAGACGTAATGACTCCGAGAAGCAGTCCAGGTAGGAGAGGTCGGTGGCGTCAGAAAGTTGGACACTTCGTGTGAACAAGACGCTGAACGGCACGAACGGGTTGTGCACGATTCCCCTTTGGAGCGAAAACACCTGTTAGCAGCGTCTTAGGCCTCCGGTGTTTATCTTTGAGAATGCGGAGGTTTTGCCATATATATGACTCTTTTCTATCCATGTGCGGTAGGGAAACCCGGAGCTTACCAGTGCAGATAGCGATCCGTCATTAACCTGTCGTTCTTGTTAGCTTCGATGGCTGCCATGGAGTTTTGATGCATGTTCAGTGTCGCGCGGGCAGCCGCTGCGCACTCATCTGTTATGCTGGTGCCTGCCCCTGGTGGTGCCGGAACTGCGCGCAAAATGAGCGTTAGGAGCGAGAGCTGCTTGACGAGCTCGATCTTGAAATACACGTCACGCAGCTTATCCTGCTCTACCCCCAGGGTCGAGCACGGATTCTTCAATCGTGGCTATTAGAGAGGTTAAAAGCATCAAGGTACTGGAGGGTGACGTACTTGGATAGCGATCTCATTCTCACTGATGAGCTCGCGCAGCTCTGTCGCTAAGGCCTGTGCGATTGAGGCGCGCTCGATATCAGACCTGGCTAATCTAGGTGGGCTGTACAAATCGTCGTAGATTCTCCCTTGGATGATGGAGGTTTGAACACATCGTTTCATACTTCCGTGGCGTGGTAAAGGGGTTGCGATCTCGGCTTCTCGCAGGGTAGATGGTCGGCCGAGACAGAGGGCAAGGCTTTTCTCTAGGAGAAAGACTAGCCAAAAGAGACTCGCTCGAGAGTCCTGTGTACTATTATTTTGTTCCGGGTTGGATAAACGGTGCAGTCCTAATGTTTGACAGAGGTTTGCTGCGCTCGAGATGTACGTCCAGGCAAGCATGGCTTTGGAGCTTTCGATCGCATAGGATGCCTGGAGATAGGGTCAGTTCGGCCCAGCAGGTCTTATCGTGAGGTGTGTCATACTCCAAATGCCAGCGTCGCCACAGCTTCTGTGGTTGCTGGGAGCAGAAGCGGTAGTTGAGAGAGAGCCATGTGTGCATTCAAACGGTATCGGCTGTAGTACTCTTTGTACCCGTGTTGGCCGCTGACAGCGGCATATTCGGAGAAAACGTAGGACAAGTAGCAGTTGGCGAGTATGAAATCGAACTGAGAGTAGTCTTCGACTGCAAAATATACCTTCTGGCAGATATCCGTGAATCTTTCAAGGGGAAGAATGCGGGAGAGGGATTCTATTCTAAAGAAGGCTTTATGCTCTGCAAGCAGGCAATGTTAGCGAGTGAGGCAATGATGAGGAAGTTGGCTGGTCGACCTTTGGCCCACCTCAGAGCATGCACAGCAACTTCGAGGGGGGGCATAGAGCGACTATCCGGCGACTTCGCATCTTTAACTCCCGGGAACGACGACCCGTGAGTCAAATTCGGCTCCTCTAGAGCCCGTGCGAGGCCTCTAAGAGACGCAAGGATATCGCTTTCCTCCGCTGCCGAACTTTCTCGAAGAGCTCTGTCTTCCGCGACCGTCCTGACGAATTCGTTCACCTGGGTTGGGTGATCCCATTTTGATGGCTCCTGCAAAAAAATTACATACGACTCGTTAGGCGTCAGGGGCTTCTTGTCGCGGTCCTGGCTTATTGAAAGATGCGAGCTTTGCAACAGGGCTTGGATCGATTTCAGCCCGTCTGCAATATCGTCGAGTTTCTGTTCACTATGGTGTGTAGGATCATGTTAGCTATATTAGACTCGAGTGAGTGCCGTAATCAACGTACTACTGCGCAGATATAAGCACCCTTTGTTTTGCGGCTGTCGTCTTTGAGGCAACGACACCAAAGGTACAGGTTAGTTTCGCCGAAACACAATTCGAGCATGGCGATCCCCTATCACACCCGACCTAGCCCAAGGTCCCAATATCAGTTAATTTATCCGATTCCGAAAAATACGACATTTTGATCGGATAGTTTAATCACCTTTCGAGACCGACATTGGTCACACTACCCCGGTGTTAGCTATCACGGTGCGTAACAAGGATGAGAAAACACTTGCGGATCGGCGAGGAATAGCCAGTCTACGGCCCGAGTTCACATCCACACCGTCTCCGCGGGATTCCATTATGCTTCCAGTGAGGATAGCATGTAACAAATTGGTTATGTGTCAAGAGGAGTGTCGTCTTATCGTTGTCAGTCCGTACCCCATATTTACGGAATCGCGCGGGTTTCCGAGAGCTTGTCACTTCGACCGCACTAACACCGATTACCAATCAAGCAGCAACCACGTCTACTAACTCCTGATGAAACAGGAATGCTTTGACAATACACGGTTGATCAACGGCCAGTTGACGGAGATAGTTGTAGGTAGATGTGAATATAAAAGGAGCCATGATTCTCAATGGCACCTCGATGGCATTCTCATCACGTCTAGAGCCCACACTGTTCAAGAACTCGGTAATAGACTAAAGCAAATCATTCAAACTTACTCCCTGGATTAAATGGCGGATCTGAAGATTCTAGTCACTGGCGCTGCCGGCTATATGTATGAGTTGATCTTCTCTTACTGCATTTCTAGTGCTGACACCCGTGACAGTGGTGGTTCCGTTGTTGCCGCTCTTTTATCGGAAAATGACTATTTCCAGAGGAAGAATCTCTTTGCAGCCGTCCGGGCTGAAGAACAAGTACAAAGTCTTCAACCACTAGCTATAAATGTCCTCCGATTGAATGTAAAGGACGAACAGGCAGTGGCCAAAGCCGTGCTTCAGAACGAAAGTATGTCCGTCATAGCCACAGTACCCTAGTATGACATTGCGTGGTCCAGCTAATAATTCCATTGACAGTCGACATCATTGTTCATACAGCTAGTTCCATTGATGCTCAGTTGGCACTTAACCTCATCTCGGCGCTGGGTAATCGCCGCGCAGTCACCGGGAAGGCAACCTATTTTATCCACGTGAATTATTAGTCCCCTCTGCGGCTTTATACCATACACTAACGCCCGAACAGTCATCTGTGGCTACTGGCTATTCCAAGGAGGGTGGGTGGCCGTACGGAACTATCAAGGATGCCGATGAGGTGTACAAGCTAGAGAAGCAACTTGATGACGGTTTTGTGATCCGCAACGTAAGGCAATCGTTTCCGCACGCGGTCATAGCGCAATCAAGATAAATACCCAAATGACTGACTACTTGTAGACAAACATAGCTGTCACGGAGCTAGCCAAAGAACAGGGCGTCACGAGCTTCATCGTAGGCGTGCCATTCGTTTGTAAGCTACAGGACTCCGGACTATTGCAGCATCATATGCTAAAAATCCAGTAGACGGGACGGGAACCGGCACATGGAAGAAGCTGTCTCAAAACATTCCTGCCACCGTCAAAGCGAGCATGAAACTAAAGGCAGTTTACAAGTTCGATCAGGATAGCGTATGCGATTCCGGACTCTCTCCTCGATTTCCGTTGCATGTGTTACTGACAAAACCAATGGCAGAATTTTGCAGCTGTACATATATCAGACCTAGCAGACTGCTACGTCCTCCTGCTCAAGAAGATACTACAAGGGGAGAAGCTCCCAAGTGGAGAAGTAGGCTATTACTTCGCCGTCGCTCATGAAGCGGGCTGGTGGAATATGGCCCATAGACTTGCCATTGTTCTCCACGACCGTGGAATCGTTACAGAGCCTACAGTAAAGGTCTGGCCGAGCGACGACATGGCTGCGGAAGAGCTAGACCTCCCTCGTCAGTACGTACGATTTATGCATACTGCGCGGTAAGTATGAATCATCCTACAGGAGTAGATAACCAGCCCTAACCGTCAACAGTGTTACCATAGGCTACAACAACAGGTATCCGTTGGGCTGGCAGCCCAAGTGGGATGAGCAGAAGCTGATGGCAAGTATGGAGGACGAGGTCGATGCTATTCTGCAGTTCGATAAGGGCCGGACTACTCTCTTCGATTCTTTGAAACCCGCAAATTAGGAAGCATGTCCTGGGGAAATCGCCTGGTATAGCAGGAGGTTGCTTGTGTTTCCTTGGTGCAGAAAGAAGGAATTGGGCGAAGGTTATTATGAGCTAGCATTGCAATGCATGAAATACAGCTGAGTTCTTCGTGAACAAGTGCCCGCAACGCGAATATGGCACACTGATATTGATAAAATGTGTATTCAACAGCCAAAAGAGATCCTGGTAGCCCCAATCTAATTATGCCTACGGCTTAGAGTATCTGGCTGTGTCTGAATTCTTCATACCTGAAACTACTTATTATAAGGAAAGCTTAGGGGCCTGGCGTTGACGCATTCGCGCACAACTACATTCCGGCTTGTAGATAGAAGGGGAAATATCGATTTTTTGCCTCTATATATGTTGAATGCACCGAACCAGGATGAATACCTAGGTAGATTAGCACTTTCGTCAGTATACTAACATCAATGTAGGAAGCTAAGGCCTCAAGACGGATTTTATCGTTCACTCGTTCATTATTAAATACCGTAATCAATAAGACAGACAGAGACTCAATTTCTATCTTGCGCCGTGCGGCTTTTCAATCGAATTTTTTCGAACAATTGCTTCCATCAAGAGAGGCATCTCATTCCCATTGCAATTCCAGTCATCACAACATACAGCGCTTAAACCCACAAACCAACGATCAACAGCCACCAATCCAACTCATGCAGTCTCTCCCAGAGAACTTTATGCGCATGAACTCCTAAACTCCTTCTGCCAGCGCCATTTCTCTTGCTGTCGAACAAGACCACACCGAAGCAAGCTTGTCGTCTCATATTAGCGAAAATAAAACATACTGTCTCTCATGACATGGCGCCAATCACGAGACAAATCGGATGAACAAAAACACAATCACCTGCGAACACTACTCGCAATATCGCTCACCGTGTCGCTAACGCGCGATCCGATGTTGCTCATCCAATCGCCGCCACGCACCCACTCTGGCAGCTCAGGGAGCTTGAGACTGATGCGGACGCGACCCTCGACGATCATGTTGATGACATTGAGGATGGCAAACGTGGTACTACCGATGGCACGGAAGACGGCGAGAACAGCGACGGACCATAGGATGAAGGAGAGGTAGAAGTTGTTGCCGACGTCGTGGATGCCGTAGGCCTCGGACACGGCCATAGCGAGAATCACGTTGACCACCATCCAGATCAGCACCATGTACGTGCGCACGCTGCGGTAATAGTCCTCCTGCAGTTGAGCGTCCGATGTGGGCGGCTTGGGCACCTCGACACGGTCGCGCAGGTTGCGCAGCGCCTCGTCGTACCCGGAGTCGATGTCTAGCTGCTCTGACGGCATCTCGAGCTCGACGGTGCCGCCTGAGCCCACGGCGCCGCCAAGGTCCGTCTTGATCACGTTGTCACCCTTGGTACCCCACGTCACGTCGTGCGTGTTGCAGAACGCGTACACTTGCAGCGTGCAGATATAGCCCGGCAGCAAGGCGAAGTATTGCGCTGAACTCGTGAACAGATGCCATGGGTCCAGGTACAAGAAGCTCATGAGGAAATACAAGCCTACGGTCGAGGTGATCGAGAGAATCAGGTTCGTGAACGTGCCGCTGCCGACCTTGATACCGCCGTCTGTTGTTATTGTATGGGCGATGATCCAGACGGTGGCGAAGACTGTGTAGATCATGATTACGCTGTAGGTAACGATACTGGCCATGTACAGTTTCTTAGCGCCCTGGGGCCGGTTACCTAACGATAGAATAAATTGCATTGCCGTCAGGAGGATGAGAACGTAACGCAGAATCGTGAAAATATAGAATGCCACGTTGTGCCCAAATGGGTCGACTTTAGGATCGGATAGGCCACCACATAAGAAGTAAAAGGCGAGGTAATAGTTTGCGAGGGAAAAGTAGGTGAAGAGGAGCTGGATGAACTGGTACACGAATTCGATGTGCAGTAGAACTTTTCGGGCAAAAGTGTGATCAGTGGCCCAGACCTGTTTGAAGTGTACAAGCGAATAGACAGCAGCGAAGAAGGCACCATTCAGCCAACGTCGGCGCTGGGAAATGAACTCGGGGACGGCATCTGTGGTTTAAGTCAGCACTAATTCTGGTTCGGCTCGCCTTGAGTGAGTTTCTACCTACCAGGAACATCTGTTTCACCTGTGCAGCTTTTCACATATTTCAGAACCCATCTCTCGCTCCTCTTCGCCACCAACTCCCAACACAAGATACGGTCCTCGGCCAAGTACATGTTGGCAGTGAAGACATCCGCATGCTGGCCATGCAGTGTTTCACCCTTGAAGTACTGACTTAGCGGGCCGTGGCCGGTCTCATCGTTCTGAAGCGCGTGGAAGCGATACGCACTGAGGGCGCCAGGCAACACTGTTATGTAACCGAAGACCGATTCCAGAGGCTTGTCGAGGATATTGGACATCTTGTATTCGAAATTTTGGGACGCCACAAGTGGGTTCAAAAGATAGCTCCCAAACTTTCCTTTCATTGCTTTGATCTCACCGCACGCACCCGCTACGTTGGAATCCGTGTCGAATGCCTTCCATAGGTGGTAGAGCGAGTTGTTGCCGGGCCTCGTACCCACGTCTAGCAAGATGCAGACGTTAGGGTTGAGGGCCTTGCCGAACGCGTTGAAGAACCACCGATGAGAATTTAGCTTCCGCTGGTTGCGCTCCTTCAAGCAGAATATTATCTGGCATGGCACGATTCCCTTCTCAGCGCCCTTGAACTTCAGGTCTGAGTCTAGGGATACTTGTGTCGTATACTCATACACGTGAGCCTGCACGGCTTTTGAATTGACGAAGTTCTTGGCGATGCCATGCTGGTATACGCCCATGGCGGCCAGCGCATCGAGCGTTCTTGGATGAACCTTTTCTCTTCCGTCAGAGACGACACAGACAACGATCTTCTGCCACCCCATCTCACCCCACGTACGGGATTTGTTGCGTCCGCAGAAATGGCTGATGTTTTTCATAATAGCGTGCATAGTGCGCGTGAATCCGATCTCATCTTCGTTGTACATTGTGACACAGATGAACAACTCCGTCTCTCTTGTTGTGCGTCCAATGTTTTGTCGTAACTTGTATCCTCGCTCAACGAAGTCGTCTGGGTCACATGTCACGGCCGTATAACGCATGTGAGTGAACTCAACCTCGTCGCGACGTGGCAGGAAACTGTATAAGATGGTCGGGATCTTGCACTCTAAGATAAGTTCACCATTGATAAGTTGTACCTCCTTCTTTGAGGTAACAGGGGCACGGACGCCACGACGCTCTTGCTTTCCTTCGGGCGCGGCACCATAATGCTCGACCTTCTCGGTCATTGGCGTCCCGACGTCGTCTTCCTCGTTGAGTGTCATCTGCGACTGCGCGAACGATTCTCTATATCCATGAGCGGCGCCAATGTCTGAGTCAGGCCCAAAAACATCATCGCTGTTTTCCAGCGGTATATTTACTGTTTCTTCATCAGCCGAGAAACCCGAGTTGCGAGGATGTCCCGAG
Source organism: Xylaria sp. MSU_SB201401 (assembly GCA_002288965.1). Lineage (NCBI taxonomy): Eukaryota > Fungi > Ascomycota > Sordariomycetes > Xylariales > Xylariaceae > Xylaria > Xylaria sp. MSU_SB201401. The sequence goes on from NPFG01000040.1 coordinate 93,369, forward strand.
AATAATGGGGCTGGCGGGAGTGGCCTGCGAGGGCTTCCACCGTAACGCGAGGACGGCGTCCCTGGTCGAGGGCTACCGTTTAGGTCTGCTGGTTCATAGGACATGTTAGTAGGCGGCGGACGAGCATAATCCGAAAACCCCGATAACCTTGATGAGGGTGTCCATGGTCGTGTGGGTGAGCCATCTCGTTGCCTGAAAGGTTCGTACGCCGAGTCTGGTAGTGGCATATGAGGAGGATCGCGGATGGAAGATGCTCTAGATGGCGTCGATCGAATGGAGGTTTGATATGATCGACGGGGGGTCGGTCGAATACTATCAGATTCTCTTGGTGAGCCATTGCTGTCAAATGCCTTCCTGCTTTCTGCATCTGTGGATCGAAGAAGGGAGCTTTTTCTAGGTGATGGGCCTTCAGGGATAGTAGGTAAGTTCTGGATGATCTCTGCTTCGAGATTATGATCGAGTCTCTGTTTCTTCTGTAACTTTACAGTATTGGAACGCTTCGGCACTGGCTTGCGCATTGGGGGTATGCGGTCAGATGAGTTGCCAGCCTGGCCGTCTTCCTGCCGTCCATACGAATCGCGGGAGTCTGGTGTTAATATCGTAACCGTCTTCTTTTCTCCCTCCTTTGGCTTGTCGGCCTTCTTGATGGCAAGGGGCTTCGGTAGGAGTATATTAGAGACTGTGCCTGGCAGCGAAGGTACGTACGGTCTGTTCTCTGGCATTGAGTCTGCCATGGATGTCAATAACCTGACTGCTGGCGAATGGCCTGTGCCCATGTGCATATGATCTGGCTCGTCGTCATATCCCGGGAGCGAGTAGTCGGACGGTCGTGGATGTGAGCCGTCCATCTCTGCTTTTGTGTCGGCCGGATGGCCAATTGACGGCGTGTTGTTGAGACAGTTGCCGTCACTGCGATAATTGGAATGTAACGATATTACAAGCCTCTTGTACCTCTCAACGTCGTATTACTTCAATAAATGCCGGTTCGAGGGTGTATTTTGGCGCCTTTGGGTGAGTACCAAGAAAAGTCCTCAGGGAGCGTAGCAAATAATCACGAAATACCATAAAGTCATCAAGCCACTGTTTTCGAGATGCGAAAGCGAGGTAGATCTAAGAGGAGGAGCTTCCAAGGTATGGGGATCCGGAGGTGGTGAACGGTGTTTAGTTGGGAATCGATCTGTTGTCCCGGCAACGCACTGCCGCACTGGGCTGTCGCCCCACACCCTTCCCATTAGCGGCCCCGCTTTTCCCGACATCAAGCTCAGCATTTGGTATTATTAGCCTGTTGCCGCGCGTTTAGTATTCGACTTGATTATACATACATACCTATACGAATCTAGTAGAACAGAAATAACCTATGCAGACGCTGTCTGCTATCTGTATCCAGCATTCATGCAGCGCTTAGATAGCTGCGAACGACAATACGGATTCGTCGTGCTGCTGATCCTTCCAGGATAACGAGACTCATAGCAGTGTATTTGTAGGATGAGCAGAAGGCCTCGAGCTTGCCCTTACATAGGTACTTTATAGAGCAAACAACTCCCACCTCACACTGTAAATCGTCTCTCTGCCTCAGGCAGACGGCAGGGGCAGATATGTACAGCAATACATCTAGTGCAGCCTCTATTCTTCAATCCCGAACCAGTCTATTACGGACACTCCAATTTGGTACAAGGAAAGCCCATGGCCAACCTCACCCATCTGTGGCCGAATGAAGGGTATTCTCGAACGGTCTTCGTAAATGCTGTGATTATTTTATTATCGGGAGAACTGGTATTATTCTCGGGTCTCCTTAAGCATTTGCGTTAGACTCATTACCCGATATCCATCACGCTTTAGCTGTCTGAGAACTTTGCGCAACATCGGCGCAGTCCAGCTTCTCCTGTCGTGACATATTATTATCGCACCTGGCCTAACCATGCTTAATATGTGCCGGCCATTCAGCCAAGACCAGTGAATCTGTGGGTCGTGCGGGTAGACGCTACCAAGCACGAGCCTATACCCCAGCTTGGCCACGAGCTTTCTCATACGATCGCTGAAGAATCCCGACCCGGGACGGAAGTATTGGGGCGGCATTGGGGCCTCCCCCATCTTGTAGGCTGTACGTATCTTGCTGCGGACGAGCTCGATCTGATTCTCGAGCTCTTCGTCGGAGAGCGACCGCGAGGGTTCGTCGCTCATGGCGTGATTGCCGAGTTCGCTGCCGCTACGTACAATATCGGCGAGGACGTCCTCACGCCCGGAAACCTGGCCTCCAATGACGAAGAATGTCGCTGTGGCCTGGTGGCTATTTAAGATCTCGAGGATCTCCTCTGTGTGCTGAGATGGCGCATCATCAATCGTGAGTGCCACCACCTTCTTATCGGTAGACACCTCCCAGAGTACGTCCGGCCACCGGCGCGCGAAGTATGCGATCAAAGCTTGTGGCGGTTTGTAGATGACGTAGAACGGGACGACAAGCAGCGCAATGATGGCGAGCAGCGAGAGGAGCGTCGTCATTCTGCGGCGTCGCGCCCGCCGGCGGAACTTAGACGGTAGGCGGAAAAGCGACGAGCAGAGGCGTGGCATCGGAGGGCGCAGGCGGGAAGCAGAGGTCGGAGAGATCAGCTCGTTTGCTAGTATGCAGGAGTCAGATGCGTGGCTTCAACATTCGCCCAAGTCCGCTCTCGTTGGATCAACCGTACAATCGGCTGTCTACCCCTGACTAGCTCGGTAATGGGCAAAGATGAGATTGAATTGGGCACGCCGTGGCGAGTTCCGTCATCATTTGCTTGTTCAAGAGGATTGTTAGATGAAGTTGCCCAATAGTGTCCCTGACACCCGCGTTGATGGTTAGGGAGGCTACTGGGTTAGGTACTTTAGGTACTTTCCGCATCACCTACTCACCTGCAGTAAGGCGGGTAGGGGTACAGTGCTCTATCCGTGCGACCAATCTACTGCAGCTCGTCGCAGCTCGTGCCGCTAATTGCCCCCTTTTCAAGATGCCTACTATCCTCCATTCTTTGGCCCGGTCTTGAGAGGTGAATTGTCAGCATCTTGAAAATTTCGTAAATCTCGCTCTATGATTGGTTTGAAACCCCCTTCCTCGAGATAATCTTTGATAAAAGCTGGTAGTTGCCCTGGATGTACTGTACCGCTCCACCCCGCGGGACTACAGTATGTGGGCATTCTGTTAGCTGAGCATAGCTATCAGAGGGTAAAGTGCAAGCAGCGAAGCAGGATCTTCTAGGGGAGAGATAATGTGCTTTCGTAAGGCACAACGCCCCTTTTCAGACCCAAGACAGTCATGGAAATAGAAAGATCAGCTCCGTGCTTAGCCCGGCTAACAGCCAGCTTATGCTTACCTTATCACTAGATGTGCTGGGAAACCTAGAATATTTTGCCTGGCTCACGGCGCCATTCCAAGGGCAACGTGCTATTATTTGCTACTTTTACCTGGTACAATTGCACTCCGGCTTGGTTGAGCGTCATAAGTGCACGGCTGATGCAGTGCAACGACGGGATATTGTGCGCCGTCTCAGCGATGTTCCAGATTCTACAATGTCTCTGCATGAACAGGTTCTATGATCGGGTGCTTGGCAGACTGCCTCGTCAAACCGCACACAGAATTTGAGTGACGGCCTAGCAAGTTTGATATACTGACCTAGGCCAAGTTGGTACATACCATATGAACACGTAACGAGTGTGCTCGACATATCGCCTGACGATGGATCATGATATGACAAAATTGCGAGAGTATCTTATTTCACTCGTGCTTGCGCTTGTATCACAGCTTGAAGTACACTGCACCACGACGGTTTATAAAGAGCCATTGGACGGACGAATACCAGGTGGCCGGAGTTTGGATCAGTTCAACACGGATCTTGCCATCTCGGTATTTGAAACAAACGAGAAAGACGTTGACCCATCGATTCAGCGTCATTTTCCCGGTGTCTAACCGTGCATGATCGGTGAGTATCAAGACTCAGCGCACGGAAAAATACATTGCCATAATGCCGTTAGATTCGCCACCTACTCATTCTTTTATGTGGAAATCGCACCGAGCATCAATCGAGGCCCTGCGGACTGCGAGTTTAAAATGGCAGCCATACATTTGTACACGAGAATGGGGATCAAGCCGGGGGAGAATCAGCGGCGCGTGTCACTCGGGGTGTTATTATTCGCAGGGTCATGCAGGTACCTCGGTTGATTCCAAGGGCGAGGGAACAAGAAATGGGAGGGAAAAGCCACCTAGGTATATAACCTTGAATTAATCACCATTTGACACATACATCGTAATACAGTATTATATGGATTAAGTACTACATTCATCTATGGGCAGGGACGGGCTACGGGGTTAAAGTGAGGCCTGTCTCACGCACATCTCCAAGGCTAGACCATGTCAGTTGTCAAGCACAACTAACCAGCTTGTATAATACGTCCTTAAGCACATCTAATGAACATTAATGTAACTTTGTCCGTCTGTTTGCCCGTTATTTTCTGCCTGGGGGGTTGCGGCGCCGTCTCCCGTCTGTGTCACCGCACATCCACCCGACGGGGGCTAAAAAGTAGAACAACCCCGATCTCTCGTGTTTGAGACAACGGGTTGAGTGCCGTGTATAATCCCAGACAGCGGTGTCTATGCTCACCAAGCACATACGTCATCCAACTTCAGAATACTGCTAGAAATTAGAGACATATTATTGCTTTTGCGCAAGTACTGTTCCGAAAGAAAAAGAAGAAGAAAGGAAAGATAATACCATCCAATTCATTTGTCGTGAATCATGTGCCTGACCCCAGGCTTGCCCGTCTTGCCCGCATGGGTTTCCTACCCGCATTAAACCGTTAACAGTCGAATACGGGCCCGGAAGCCACGTGCGTACGCTGCAGGGAACTTATATGCATTACGGGGAGAAATTTCTAGTCTAGAATGCAGTAGTATATATAATGCAATGCAGTAGGCAGGAGAACACGATACGCGGCATGAAATACGATGACCAGGCGTTATTAGGATCGCTGTTAGAGGTAACACTACCCACAGAAGATTCATCGATTTTCTGCCGGACCAGGCTTACGCAGCCTCGAGCAGATATCAAACGGGGTCTCTCTTCTATTATTGTTTTCTCTTTATAATTGAAAATTGCCAAGATCAAGTCGGTAAAAATACAGTTCAAGTATCTCCAATGCTCGGAAACTTTGCATGAATTGCTCGTGTACCATACGAGAGCGGGCAAGTATCTCATCAAAAGCGATGGCACACTACTTGATCGGTCTTATCATTATTTTATTTCTCGCTAGCTCAGATAACAAATAAACTCTGTCGAGGCCAATAATAACAAAAAGGATAGCCTGCGTTTGGGCTCGAACGCCTTCATCGCGAGTAGTCAGTCGTAAATATCTTGTCCCCGTGCGCCATAAACGCACCAACAAAGTATGACTCAATCCCAGAAATCCACTATCCATCTGAAAATCTCCTAATAGTTTGTGCGTCGACTATTCAAGTCGTCCAAATATGTACAATGAATCATCGTCAAATTGACACTGTTCGCCAAAACGAGTTGGCTATTTCTTGCAGCGCGACTGATGTCCCGCTCAAATCCATACGGGTTGTTGTGATTGTACGGGCTCCGATATTATAAAGGATGACAATAGATCGTGAATCTCAGCCAAGTAGTCTTCAGCTTTGAACTTGCGGAGGCCCCTGGCTAGCAGCTGCTCCTCTTCGTCATCGACGCCGTGTAGCTTCTCTTTCACGCCTAGCTCTTCTGCTAGCTCGGATACCTTAGCTAGTTCCTGTCCAAAAGGATGTTGATGCTCTGGACCATCGTTAGACCGACGGAAACGCGGCGTGGGTGATGGAGGGACAGCTGGAGTGGGCGACATAATCTGCGTTGGCAGGGACGGTTTCTGAGTATGAGAAATTGTTGATATAGATGTCATTGCTGTTGAAGTAGACGACGACCGAGACATGCTAAAGCTTGCTTTGGTTGAAACTGTTTTGCTTGACTGATTGGAATAACGAGCATGCTTGTTCGCGAGATTTTCAAAAGACGCTTTCTTGGTGTGCGATGGAGCTCGCTGTGGGATTGTAGGGGCTTCTCGCGCGTTCGATGCTGGCTTCTGAGTCGGAGCAGTAAAATAACATGACAAATGATTTGGCTCTGGCGACTCCGATCTATGGTCCTCTGACGGGATTTCTGGGCTGGTAGGCGGCGAAGACATCGCAGTGCTAGGGCTATTTAGAGAAGATTCGTCATCAGACTTTGAAGAGGCGGCTGGAGACGATGCTGTTGCTGCTCGAGGATACAGGTCCGGCGCATTGTACGCAAGCATATTTGTTGTGTGAGTCAGTTCCATGGGGCTCGAGATCTTGTTGCGAATGGAGCCAGCCTGTCCATGGCCTTTGGAGGTCGTGTTACTCCGGTGTGGTAAGATGCCCATGTCGGTCGAAGACAGCTTGGCTCGCCGCGTCGTGAAGGCTCTTGCGAGAGACATCTTGAATGAATCAGCTTTTTCAGATCGATTCTAACCCAAATCACGGGAAATGCGTTGCTGAATCAGGCTGAGTTGACTAGAAATAATGCCGCCAATGGGAAAATGAGTGGAGGTTGCGACAACGAACCGTTAAATCTCGGTCTTCGAGGTGGATTGAGTTTCCAAGGACAGGTGAAGAGATCTGGAGCCGTGTAGGTGTCGTGAACTCAGCAAGGTTCAGCAAGGCGAAACTAAGATGTACCGTATGCAATGCAAACTGATCGGACAGATGGCGGGTGACAGGAGGTTTGACAGCGTGTCAGTTTGTGTTAAACGGAAAGTCAAGCCAAAACTGATCTCAGGGCACTGGCACGTTGTACTTCTGTGTGCGACAATGTACCTGGGCCGAGGAGTAAGTTGCGCTGTGGCACGCGGCTCCTTCACGATGCGTACCCAGATTGGGAAGGTGGGCGGCTACTTTGGTCTTTTGCCCGAGATGGTCTGCTGACTGGATATCTATCTCCTAGGCCACAAGTCCGGCGCAACGTAGTACTGCACACTTTCTCTGCCCGGATGGAGAAACCGGGAACTCGTAGAATCCCAGTTGCGAAAATACACTCCAGCAATCCCGTGTCTTGAGGGGTATTAACAGAGACTGTCCCAAGTGGAACGTGCTCTCGGAAGTTAAGCAGGGATAGGATGTTAGTAGCTGCAAGATTGTTGCATGCCGGTACTCAATGAAAAGCGGAGCGAAGCCGGATGAGAATGGTGAGAGACTCGTCCCGATTTGCCGATGTCTGTGGCAGCTATTGAAATTTGTTGTTGTTCCTGTCGCTCACTTGTTAACTGCCGAAGGTCCAGAATATGGTCAGGTGCCTGCTGAGTCTGTCCGGATCCTGTCGACAGGTGGGCTGTTTTTCTTCTTCGATTTATGCTTTATTTTCAGCCGGAGAAGAGTTGATGTAGAGGTCAAGCTTGCAATTCTTGGGGTAACAAGGTGACCGTGTTGGCTGTTGCCGCAATAAGCCTGGGTGTTCGTCCCTCTTACGGCTGAATTTGCTAGATATCAAGTATCTTGCGGTTACGAGAATGAAGGGTGAAACTTCCAGGTTTCCTGATGATGACTCTGAAGGGAGAGAAAAGGGATGGTGAGAATAAGAAACAGCTCGTCCTCGGGGATCTGGATTCAAAAGGAGAGTACTGCGATCTAGCAGCCCAGCGAGTCTGAAGTTCGTAACCTGCGAAAGAAAAAGAAATGGAGAAAAGAGGCGATCAAGGGAAGAACCAACGGAGTCGGCGCAAGACGTCAAGGAGTGAATAATAGAAGAGACAGCAGGGGACGGGTCCCGATGAGTTGGGAAGCGTTGATATGGGAGTAGAGCAGAATGGAAACGGACACAATGGGACGGCGCGCGCTGACAATAAGAGGCTTCCCCAGATGGCAAGGTCTTCCTGCACCGTCTTCCTTTGATCCCACCACTCGCCCTAGTCTAGCGTAGGTACACTTTCACTCTACAGGAAACAAATCTACCGAGATGTGTGCGTCCGCGTGTGGGGCGCGCAAAGACAAGGGGGAAAAGATTGAATGACTGGTGCGAGAAGGGTGCCAAGGCTCACGATTAATGGCCCACGCTATGGGCGCTTCTGATAGCTGTACGTAAAGTCTGTAGCGACAATACTACCTCATGTAGGTACGGCGCATATGGTTCGAGGTTTTAGGGCTCAGACTCAAGGCGCAAAGGGATTTGGATCAAGCCTGACGCCTTGTTTCTGCAAATCGCTCATCAGACCTGGATCCAGTGTGCAGCAAGCACGATGACCCTTCTCTTTGCCAGCGAACACAGACAGGGATGGAGGCGACAGAGGCGAGGAAAACAAATTTCAGGGGGGGCATACAAGTAGCGTCCATGGCGAGCATGGCTAATCAGGCGAGGCCACTCTGCGTGACCTTGAGTCCCCTGCCAATTTAAGAACCCCTGTCGACCGGGGGTTACTACATACAAGAGAAGGACGGGCAGGATTGGGCAGGGAAGGACAAATGGACAAATGCCTCCGCCAAATCAGGTCAATTGGGCCAACTTCCGGATCTGTTGAGTGGGCCCGTGTCCACCGAAGCGGGTCAATAACTTTTCAGACTGTACTTAGGTACCTATCTTGAACAAGTGCGCATGGGAACTTCCAACTCTCTTTGTCCAAAGCTGGAAAACTCATATCCGGTCAATTTAAGTCTTTGCTAATGCCTCTTAATATTGCCACTTTCTTGAGAGGGCCAAGGCGCTCTATGCCGGCGTTGTCGTGGCCGTAATCTCAGCTACCGGTATGATGGTGAAAGGAGTAACTATTGATACCTACCTAGGTACCTAGATACTTAGTATATAAATTCATCACACTATTAAGCAGGTGCTAGCGATAGTGTCCCATGCCCAGACCCTGCACTAAAAGGTAGCGGTTCCTTAGCACTACTAGTGCGATGCAAGTGATCCTGCCCTACTAGATATTCTTGGGCGGGCCTGTGCAGGTCGAGTGTACAGACCGGTATTAGCAGAGATGTGTACTGTAACATGCAACTAGCATCATCTTATTGCTGTACGTGGCTCCTCCACGCCATTGCCACATTTCCCAACGCAAAGAATGCAGGCAGCCAGTTATGATGTGACGGAGGGCCAGAATTCTGTTCTGTATCGCCGTGCTGTGCCAGTGAGAACTACTCAGCACCATAGATATCTACGCATAAGTAGGTAAGCCTTCAGGTTAAAGTAAGCAAAGTGTCCTGCCTAGATGAGTTATTCGGTAGGTAAAGTATGGCGATCGATTACTAACCACTTAGGCATTAATAGGCTAGGCACAGCATGGAGTCGAATCGTGTCACCCCTTGCTTGAATAGCATCTGATCTAAACAACCACATCCCTAGATAGGCATAACGGCACAAAAGATACCACCTATCTAGTACGTAGTCTACGCTAGACTAGTAGTGATAAGTATCTACGCATCCATACTGTAGGTAGGTGTACCTAGCAGTACTACTAAATAGATCACGCGCTACTCCGTACACATGGAGCGCATCTGTGTAGCGTGAAACAAACGAGGACACGCAAGGTGAGGCGAAGGAAGACATATGATTGGCCTTGCGTTTCACACACCTTCACATCCTTTGGTCGGCTGTTGGCTTGTCGAGTGTTTCAAGCTACCTACCCTCCCCTCTGATCGTTCTCCCTCGCCTCTCCGCTCTCTGCTAAGATGGCCTAGGTAGTTTGTCTTGCTGGTGTCGTACTGTGCCCGTTCGTGAGGCTGTTTGTTATGCTGATGCATATGTTCGGCTTGCCGCTTCATTGACCGCCAATGGCGATTTCTTTACGCGCGCAAACACAATGACACCGGCCAGGCCTAACTTATCTTAGGGAACTTATCTTAGACGGAACCCAGGACTCAGCCTTAAGGCGCAACGCTGTTCTATCCTTTTGATGCCCACGAAACCTCCGTGACCTGCCAAGATTTTAGTATCCAATGAGAGTTATAAGACTTTGTACTTGATCTAAACTAATCTACAAATACTAAAAACTACATCACATATAGGGTTTTAAGGTGAGAGAATAGTCATTTTTAGGTATCTCATATATTGATCTATCGGCAGGGATGAGAAGTACATAGCACGTGACTAAATTTGGGTCTCAGAGGTCACGGAGGTTAAAAGGATACTGATTACGCATTTTGCTGTGGCGGATGAGACGGCCTCGGCCAAGACCGCGCGACTAATATTAGACAGACAGGTGCCTCGCTTGGTGAACTAACAAGAAACAGCATGTAACATGGCATCGTGCACGCCGCGTTGCCGATCTCGTGCTATATTCCTTTACCTTCCTACGGCCCACCCACTGCACACTTCAGATCCGCGACCAACCCTTTATGATATCAGATGTCTACCATGGTCAGTCTACAGTATCAACAGATCACCCCAGACATCCCTGCACTAACCTAGCTGGCGCATGAAGTTTCATAACCAGCTTCCATAGTCTTGAATTTTTGTTGCCAGGTTGACAGAGGCGAAACCGCCAGGTCTTATTTTTATCATTTCTTAATGAGTTGTATGCCACAACCTTGTTGCTTCCTAGACCCGGTTATGACAAACAGCACATTTAAATCGTGTCAACTTTACTACGTGACAATGCGATAACCATGGGCTATGGATGATCATAGACTCAAGGTTTTGCAGCAGGCTCATTGATAAATCCTTATCGTTTTACCCAGACTTCCTCCTTTGGGCGCTCGGGTATCATGCGTCTGTAGCTGTTCGTCTGAACAACTTCACGCAAAAGCTTGGTCGGCATTCGGGTTTGAATCCATGCATGGGTTGATGTGTGTCGATCGGGCAGCCTCTTTTCAGCCTCAACGATTACCCGGTTACAGCCTACTTAGTCTTCGTCCATAGAATCATCGCTGTCTTCCTCTTCATCGTCATCCGTGCTCTGATCGTCCTCTGAGCTTTCGTTGTCTGCCACACCAACTAGCCGCTCCTCTACATGCTCCGCTGATTTATCCGACAGTTTGTGAGCAAATGCTTTTCGGACGCCTGCGTTGGTGCTTGTATCCCAGACATGCATTGTGCCCTTGCTACCAGCCACCGCGAGACGGAAAGCTACTTCAGCATCTGGGGCGAAGTTAGTGGAGAAGATCCTACCAACGTCCAGATTACGTGACACGACCATGGCAGGTCCTGAGGGTTGTATGTTCCAAAGCTTGACTGTCTTGTCAGTCGAGCCCGTGGCCATGAAACCAGGCACATGAGCGTTGATATCGAAGGAAGACAACGATTCATCGTGTGCTTGGAGTGTCCACACCGGCTTGCTTGCCGATGGGCTCGACGACGTTGCGGATATCGAAGTAATGTATTATTCCGCTCTCCGTTGAGACGTAGAAGAAATTGGGATCATGAGGATCCCACTTGATATTCTCGACATCACTCTCAACGCCCCACCTAGGAGTTTTCGCATCAGGAGCCCGCATATCTGCTGCAACGACAGTTCGGTCGTAGCTCCCACTCAGCAACACTGTCGACTCAACTGCATGCCATGCTAACGAGCACACCTTATCGGTATGGTAAGTATATGACTTGGCGCACTTTGCCGTGTTTAGCTCCCACAGCTTGACCGTCTTGTCAGCCGAAGCAGAGGCTAGCAGGTTCCTGTGCTTCCGATTGTGGGCTAGAGACAGGACCGCATCAACGTGGTATTCATCATTAGCCTTCTTCGACTTCTTTTTCTTTTTCTTTTTCTCTTGCTCCTGCGGATTGCTACCCTGACCCAGAATGGCGTTAGGGTACAGACAATCCACAGTATCCAGATCCCACACCTCGATGTCAGGGTCCATGGTACCTATCGCGACGAAGTTGGCCGTCGCGTCCTTCTCCACCCCGGGCTTTGACACTGGGACATCTAGCCATTCGAGACATAGTGGTATGGCAGGTAGCATGATATCGTGATGCACATAGAGATTGTCGGCTTCGTCCTCATAAACGTAGACCTCAAGGTGCGCAAGCTCATCTTCGACCTTGGCGGCAAGCAGCATGTTATCCGTTGCGAGGATTTGTAGCTCTTCACGATCTTCGTCTTCGTCTTGTTCATCAGGTATCGTGATATACGGGTCTTCCTTGTTTGATTCGTAGTAGGCCAGAGATTTTATATTGCCAAACATGTCCATGCGCTGGCCTTCGACCTCGTCGTCGTCGTCGTCGTAGTGTTCGAGGTCATACTCTTTCAGGTCATCGTCATTGATGTTGATACTACGGCCGGATTAGTGTCTGTCAGAACGAGTATTGGGTTAAAGCGCATACATTTCCGACTTATTTGTCTTGCTTGAAGTGGCGACGTCCCTCTTGTCAACATCTGCATTGTCGCCTTCTGATGCACTATCTTCATCGTCTTCTCTGCCTTCTCTGCCTTCTCGCGCGTCGTCTAGGTCCTCATTGGCGTCATCTAGCTGCAATTTAGCTAGCTCTGCTATGCGCTCGAACTCGGCATCGTCGAAGTTGTATTTCGAAGGAAAGGGGGCCGCAAATCCTCGTGGTACCCAGGCCGACGTAGTTATCATGGATTCCGCCATTTTCTTTTTACTTTCAGAATTATGCCGTCGGCTGTTGTGGAAACCCAGACAGCTATTAAGTGGCCCGATGAGTTTCAAGCTGTCGAAGCTCTCACGAGAAATGCCCCTCCAGCTCTCTAATTTTTTGATCTAGAAGGTCGCAAATTTTAGCGGGGCTGTACTTATCGATTACTATCCGTCTGAGGTACCTACAGTGCCTCCAGGCGCCAAACAAGCTCTGTCCAACTTTACCTGATCATAATCTTGGAACGTCCAAATTACAGTACCTCGCTAAGTAAGCAGTAGGTAGGTATATTGCTTACTACCTAGTCGCAACTACATCTAACAGAGTCCGCTCATGGTTTGGTTGTGAAGAGGCCAAATATACTTGGAGTGCCCCAAGCATTAGCAGTCCCAGCACATAACGTTACTGGAGTTATGCCCTCTATTATTACGCAAATGGATCGCGAAAACTCCAACTTCAGTCCGAAGCGACGCAAGTTAGACTTCAACCCCCTACGCTCAGACGATCGGTACTCGTCTCTCCCTACTCGGAACAACAACGCGTCTCGCTCAAATACTCGAACACTCAATACCACAAACTCGCGCGCTTCTACGCCACGAGGCCAACTGAGCTATGCGAATACTCCTAGACAAACCGAGTTTGACGGGCCCGAGCCGCTGGTCAGTCACGAAGATCAGCTTGCCCTGGATCGAGATTGGTATGGCGGCGATGAGACGGGTGGTCATATTTTCGGCGACGATTCGCATAATCCATTTGGTTCGTACGACACATCATGGGTGGAGCAACAACAGCGGGAGGCGCAAATGATCGAGAGGAAGGCGGGGAAACAGATGAATGCGCGTCAGTTACAGAGGCAAAAAGACAACGATGCATGGGAGACGAATCGAATGCTCACCTCCGGTGTCGCGCAGCGACGTGGACTGGGAGACGACTTCGACGACGACAACGAAGGGACACGCGTTCATTTACTGGTACATGACTTGAAACCTCCGTTTCTTGACGGCCGGACCGTCTTTACTAAACAACTGGAACCTGTACCTGCTGTTCGAGACTACCAGAGTGACATGGCCGTATTCAGCCGAAAAGGCAGCCGAGTTGTGAAGGAACGGAGACAGCAAAGAGAACGTCAGAAGCAAGCACAAGATGCGACAAACATGGCGGGAACGACGCTTGGCAACTTGATGGGTGTAAAAGAAGATGAGGGTGATAGTGCTCTACCAATTGCTACAGAAGACGACCAGGCGAAATCTGGCAACAGCAAATTTAGTGAGGTTATGAAGAAAAATGACGGGGCGAGCAGCTTTAGTCAGAGCAAAACATTGAAAGAACAACGGGAATTTCTGCCTGCATTCGCAGTCCGTGAAGATTTACTCAGGGTTATTAGGGATAACCAGGTGGTCATAGTGGTGGGGGAAACAGGGTCCGGAAAGACAACTCAGCTTACCCAGTTTCTTTATGAAGACGGGTATGGAAAACAAGGGATGATAGGGTGCACCCAACCTCGTCGCGTCGCAGCAATGAGCGTTGCTAAGCGAGTGGCAGAAGAAATGGAGGTAAAGCTGGGAAGTACAGTTGGGTACGCCATCCGATTTGAAGACTGTACAAGTAAGGACACAGTCATCAAATATATGACGGATGGTGTTCTCCTGAGAGAGTCTCTCAATGAGAGAGACCTGGACAGATATTCATGTGTCATCATGGACGAGGCTCACGAACGTGCTCTGAACACAGACGTCCTTCTTGGTCTGTTCAACAAGATCCTGCAGCGACGCAGAGATTTGAAACTCATCGTCACTTCGGCCACGATGAATTCCAAAAGATTTTCTGATTTCTTCGGAGGCGCACCGGAATTCACAATACCTGGAAGGACTTTCCCAGTCGACATCATGTTTCACCGATCACCCGTTGAAGACTATGTTGACCAGGCAGTTCAACAAGTTCTGTCGATCCACGTTTCTATGGGCGCTGGTGATATTCTCGTCTTCATGACCGGGCAAGAAGATATTGAGTGCACTTGCGAGCTAGTGCGCGAACGTCTGGATGCCCTCAATGATCCGCCTGAGCTTAGCATTTTGCCTATCTATAGTCAAATGCCTGCAGACCTACAAGCCAAGATCTTTGACCGAGCACCTCCCGGCGTACGGAAGTGCATCGTGGCCACCAATATTGCGGAAACAAGCTTGACTGTTGATGGTATCATGTACGTTGTTGATGCTGGTTTCTCGAAGCTGAAAGTTTACAACCCTCGAATGGGAATGGATACTCTACAGATCACTCCTATCTCGCAGGCTAACGCTGGGCAGCGAGCCGGTCGTGCGGGTAGAACAGGTCCAGGAAGAGCATTCCGCCTCTTCACCGAAAAGGCCTTTAAAGACGAGCTATACATACAAACAATCCCCGAGATTCAACGAACCAACCTCAGCAACACCGTTTTACTCCTCAAGTCGTTGGGAGTCCGTGATTTGCTTGATTTCGATTTCATGGATCCGCCGCCGCAGGACACGATTACCACGTCCATGTTCGATTTATGGGCTCTCGGCGCTCTGGACAACCTCGGTGAACTGACAGATCTGGGTGCCAAGATGAACGCTTTTCCCATGGACCCGTCGTTGGCAAAACTTCTCATCATGTCAGAAGAATATGGATGTAGTGAAGAGATGCTAACCATCGTCTCGATGTTGTCTGTCCCGAACGTTTTTTACCGCCCAAAGGAACGTCAAGAGGAGTCGGATGCTGCACGCGAAAAGTTCTTCGTTCCGGAGTCTGACCACCTTACCTACCTGCACGTCTACTCTCAATGGAAGTCAAATGGGCACTCGGACGGATGGTGCACTCGCCATTTCTTGCATCCGAAATCCCTACGCAGAGCAAAAGAAATTCGAGACCAGTTACTTGATATCATGAAAATGCAGAAAATGGAGATGGTCAGCTGTGGTACGGACTGGGATATCATCCGCAAATGCATCTGTTCAGGGTATTACCATCAAGCTGCCAAGGTGAAAGGCATCGGAGAGTACATCAACCTCCGTACTTCTGTCACGGTCCAACTCCACCCTACCAGTGCACTCTATGGCCTAGGATTTCTCCCGGACTACGTGGTATACCACGAGCTGATTCTCACATCCAAAGAGTACATGTCCACGGTGACCTCGGTAGATCCACACTGGCTCGCCGAGCTCGGCGGCGTGTTTTACTCCGTGAAGGAAAAGGGCTATTCTACCCGGGAGAAACGCGTCACGGAGACTGAGTTTAACCGGAGGATAGAGATCGAGACAAAAATGGCAGAGGATAAGAAGCGGCAAGAGGAGCAACAGAAACTCGAACAGGAGAGAACGGTCAAGAAGCCAGCGGCAGAAAAGACAAAGAAGATTATCACCTCCGGTGCGGTCAAAAAGCCAGTCTTGAAGAGGAAAGGCAGGGGTTTCTAAGTTGGATGTCTAGGTCGTATATATCGATATATGGATACAGTTGGTTAACGGGCGTATGGAGGCAACTTCAACCACCCGCTCTCGCCCTCATCAAAGGTCGCGCGTGAAGGTCGGTCAGGAAATAGGCAAAGTCTTTCTTAGCGGCGGACCTCAAACTCGGTCTCCCCGTCTATCAAGTCGCGAGGTTCCTGGTCCAGCTTGACGACGTGGGCGTGGGGCGGTCCCCGGTCAATCGCTTTGAGAAACTGCTTGATAGCGTCGGGATTGCCTTGTGCCTCGCCCTCAACCTTGATCGTAGAATTAGCTGTCCGGCCGGTTACGTGAGGCGTAGGGGTTTCGCTTCATAATTAATCGCTTACCTTCTCATTGTCGGTATTGGTGCACCAACCTGTTAAGCTTAGCTTGGCGGCCTCTTTTCGCGTGAAGCTGCGGAAGTTCACTCCTAGCCTGACGTCAGTTTGAAAGTCGTGGAAGGGTGGGTGAGTGGATGGCGACCTTGGACTCGGCCGTGCACTAGGAAATGGATCTGGATCGTATATTAGCCATGTACTAGGTAGATAGACAATTCCCAGCCGTCTTCTGTTCTACTTGCCCTCTGTGACATTTTAATAGTATTCCTTCTATCGTGTAGGTGTTTCGGTTGATATTGGAAAGCTTCAAGTGCATGATGAATGAGCTTGGTACCTACTCAGTAGTAGGTAGCTGCTATTGAACTTTTAGCGATGCAACCCGCTATTCTTTCTGCCTAGCTACCCACTACCAACCTGGAAGCTTTAGTCTAAGAGTTTACCTACCGAGGCTATATGAGAAATAGTTGGCACTACGCCCCCTGCAAAGGCGGCTATATTAGGTGGTGTAGAGAAGGGGGTGGTAGTGCAACTATTTCTCATATAGCCTCGCCTACCTACCTACCTACCTACCGTAGGTACTGAACCAATAGAATCTGGTCGTCAAACCATTTGACCAATTAGAAGAAGATAATGATGCTTGTCTGGTTTGTCCCTAGTATTCCTTATACCCGCCACCAGTACCTACCTAACTTAGTAGCATGTCATTGCTGAATTAGTGCTAGGCAGCGAGGACGCGCCTTTGTCTAAGTTACCTACCGATCTGTCGGCTTGCTTTCAATAAATATCTACTTAACCTACTTACTGGTACAGTTAGTGTATCGTCATCATCCACGACATCGCCACGAGAATTGCAAAACAAGTCAAGATGGATTCCACATCGTCGACCGCAGAGGCATCGCCACCGGTATTCTTTCGCGGCAAGAAACGCAAGACGTATCGGCAGCGGCCCGGCGCCGAAGACGAAGGCGGAGACGGAGGAGCCTTAACAAACCACGTCGACCCCGTCAGCGATGCGGTGAACGTCACTGCCAGCACTCCAGCCTCAATTCCCGACCCTGTCGCGACATCCAACGAAAAGGAACAAGATGAGGCGCTCTCAATACGCGAGGCGCTCCGTCTACGTAATGCGCGGAAGTCTAGATTGCGCGGCGTCGCCTTTGGCGTGGATGGGGCCGCTCAAACTGGAGGTGCGGCGAGCGAGGACGACGAGTTGAGCCAGATGATTCGCGAGGAGGAGAAGAAGGCCATGGGACAGTCCATCACGGCACCGAGCAAACGATTCGCGCCACAGACGGGTATATCTGGGGAGATCATCAACAAGCACATGTGAGTTTTGCCTCCCAATAGAGAATAACCCCCACATCACTCCGTCTATCCCTGTGCAATGCTGATGGAGCAAGGGAGGAATACATAGAGGCCGAACTGGCTAAGAGACACTACGTGGCTTCGAACCCTCAGGGGTCAAGTCTCTCCAACCAGCCGAGCGGGACCAGTGCGACACAGAGTGGTGAATCAGCAACCGACAAAGGCGAGGAGAAGCACACGGCTTTGACCGGCAAGCTGTTCGAGGTAGACCTCGGCGACGAGGTTCGCAGCCGCAACGAAGCCATGACAGATCGTGCCAAGCGGAAACTCCAAGGCCTGGCCGTTGAGGACGAGGAAAACGCCGAACACCAGCGGCGGAAGAAAGTCAGGCTTGGACGAGACGGCAAGCCCTGGCGCCCGAAGAACAGGCGGAACAGCGACGACGTCAAGAGAGACCAGCTAGTAGAGGAGATTCTACGGGAAAACAGACGTAAGTCTCCTCCGCACCTTGTTCAAAACTCGACTATCCATCCAGCGAGAGAGATGTTTCCAAGTTTCAGCTAACATCATCATCATCATCATCTAGTGGATGTATACGAGGCGCCCACGCCTCCGCCAGGAGCAGCAAACTCAGGTGAAGAAGACGATGCCGCCGCCGATGATAGGATAGCCGAGGAGTTCCGTCGCGAGTTTCTAGACGCCATGGCCGAGCGGCAGCGGCGGAAGAAGCCCGTGGGCCCGCCGAGCAAGCCGGGCGCCAAGAAGGACGAAGAGGTCCTGAAGGGGCCGAAGCTTGGCGGCAGCCGCAACACGCGGGCTGCCATGCGGGATTTGCTCCTCAAGAAGGAGAAGGAGAAGGAAGGAAAGAGGTAAAGCTCTATAATACACTAGACAAAAATGGCCTGCCGTATAGTCTTTACATTGTCCACTACTACGAGATTGTGTCGAGAAAGAATCCAAGGGGGGCTTTGTACATTTATTCAAGAGCAAGGGAATGGTTTGGCATATGGGCCGAACGCTCGGATGACAGCACCCAGTGCACCTTGACTATCCTGCGTTCAGAATGTAGCATTTATAGTCAATTTTATGAATGGGAATACTCGTTGTTAATGTCTTGCTTCATACGCCATCAGGACTAATACTAGTATCAGCTGTACTGTCTCGAGTTCCTGAAATCCAGTCAAGGTCGACTTGTCATGGGAATAGATATGAGCGGCACCGCCCAATACGTCAAACGTGACTCGTCCTCGGGCAATCGCAAAAGAAGATTTATAACCATCGTCGCATTGTACGTGTATATATGTACGTAGCTATTAAAAACACAGCATTGACTCCTTTTGCCGTTCCCCTAGAATGTGAGGACTAGTAACAGCCCCAATGATGTTTCCTCCTGGTAAAGACGAGAATGTGTCTTTCCGGAACTCCTATCCGAACTCCTATGACGAATATGTCAAATGTATATTTAAACGCGAAATTATCTAGCCAGAGCTCGTATCTTGTAAGATCACAAGGCTTCGGGCGTGAATCAAAAGCGTAGTGTAGCCAACGCTGTACGCCAACACTCCTAACACTTCGGGTAGAAGTGACAGCCTATCAAATATGTTATCCCTTCCGGCCTCTGGTTGAGATCTTACCAACCATATAGAAAACACTCATGCATGAGCAACGATTAGCGAGGAGTACCCTAAGAGACGAAGATCAGTATAAGTGTAACCACCATTGTAACCTCAATAGCCCGACGTCGGATTGTGAGATGTTTCCTTCCGTCCTCGCCTTAAGCTGTAATATGACGGATCTCTTAGTAGACGAAAACCGAAAATGAGTTGGCGACTGTAGGTCGGCCTGGAAGTATGATTCGATTCGTCAGAGTTGATACCCCTGCTGTCCAACAAGGTATTCGTAATGCAGATGGTTAGGAAGTGGCTCGGCAATTAAAGTTTCCCTCCAGCACCTTGTGCAAAGCTGTATAGTATGGAACCATGGATCTCGTGCCAGCACTAGCAGGCAACTTCCATCTGCGCTTGGTTGCCTGACGGAAACAGGATCGACGAACAATCCTTCATCGAATGTCTAATTGAAAAGGCTTGTATCGACCGCCGATGGTAGCACAACGGGGACACTTTCGCCGGGTTCCTTGCTCCTCCATCAATATATTAACGCAGTCTCTGCAAAGCCCACATATGCATTCGGTACAAGCGTACGACTCCCTCAATTTTGATGTCCGTTGACATGCCGCGCAATAGATATGGACATCCTGAGACGAATAACTCGGTGACGAATCCGTTAGCCCCACAGCTCCCATGTGAAAGGCTTCCCCACTACCGCCACTTTCCACTGATGGGAAAGGCTCGGGTATTTCTTGGGCAAATGGCGGCGGAGTTAGAGCTTGCTGCAGAGGAGATGCCTGATAGCCCTGGAAATGTTGATGAGGAAAAGGTGGTAGGGAAGCTCTGTGGATGGAGATGGGGGGAGATTGAGGCACCTGATATGTCAGACTAGAAAAGTAAGGTCGTTGTTCGAGGCTTACTGGAGTTCTGTCCTCGTCAATGTCTTCAGTCGCTGAAGCTGCAGCATCGATCAAGTCTTCCCACCGTTTCCCGTAATCCGCCGAAGGTTCGACTGAATGCGCCTTGCGATCAGCTCCTCCCGGGGAGAGAAAGTCATCATTCTGAATTCGTCGAAGCCAATCAGCAGCTGTTCCTCGGGATTTCTGTTTCTTGTGGCCACGCTTGGTAACGGACTGTTTCCTCGGGCGGTGGGGCCCCAGAGACCTTTGCAACGGGGGCAGAGTCGAGGACCGCCCCGGCGGCGAGTTGGAGAGGATAGAGGGGAGTAGCTCTCGTCTCCCTGGTCCTGCGTTAATTGGAGGGAACGGCTCGCTAGTTGGTTCGGCGCCAAATTGTATAGGAGGCAGCTCGATTGTGCTCCGGGGGATCCTCCTCCCCTCTGTGTCCGAATGCCACCCCTTTGAGAGCCCTGTCAGTCGGGCTACAGGTAACGGCGGGGGCGAAGAGAGACCTACGGTTTCCGAGTCCCATTCGGGCTCGAACTTATGCTGGCCGCCTAATTGAGCGAGCGCTGCGGCAGCACTTGCGGCGGGTAGCTGCGAGCCGCCCGCCCGATCATCCAGATGCCTCGGTGTTACGGGAGCACTTGTCTCGTCGCGGAAAAATGCGTGACGGTCGTGTTGATAAACTTTTGCTAGGTCGACACCCGATTGAGGTGGGCCAGCGGAACTGGGAGCTTGTGGTCTGTCCGAGGGCGGGGTATTGATCATGAGCAAGAAGCTCTCTTCCGTAGCTGGGAGCTTGGAGATGTAATGCTCGGGATGTGCTCGCCGAATATGCTCCTGCATAGAGCGATATCGTTTCTCCTGTTCATCGGAACCCCGATGGCCAGATCAGCCCCTACGAACTTTGTAACACGGCGCTGACAGAGCCCAGAGCCACCAAGCTAGCTAGAGTACGCAGCCGAGCGTGCATTGCTATATTAAGGGGGGCGAAGGAGATAAAGGAGGGAGGGAGAGGCCCGAAGAGACTCACGCCGATGCATCGCTTCCGACAACTCGAGCCATCCTGGTTGCGCAGGGGGCAGACAACCTCATTGTTGGCGTCGGCGATGGAGAATGAAGAAGTCAAGGAAGATCGAGGCGGCATCTTGAGCTGTTACTCAACCCCACCATGCGCTGGCTGGTCGGGTTGGAAGCGGGGGGGGGTTTCTCGTGAGATTGACTGATACGCTGTTGTCGATAAGGCCGAGAGCGATAGTTGCGTCCTGTCGGGTCTGTAAGTGTCATTCAACTCGAAGCTTTCCTGAAGTTCAAGGTCAAGAGCTGGGCTCAAGTGGTCGCAATGGTGCCGAGGTAGCTCCCGAGCTTCTTCCTGGCTATCCAAATGTTACATGGACTGTTTCGAGGATGCGTGGGTAGAAGTTGACAAGCAGAGGTGGTGGTGGTGGTGGTGGTGGTGGTAGTGGGCAGTGTTAGAGAGAGGTCGAGTGGGTGGTGGCAGGGGGAGGGGACCTCGAAGGCGACTAGACTAGAGGGGACTCAGGTAGCGGGGTGGTCTAGGTAGGTAGGTCTTCTTGGGGCTCCTGGACTGCTAGGGAGGGGAAGGTCTTGTCTGGCTGAAAGCAGCAATACCTGTTTGGGAGAGGTACTCTGGGGGTTTTTTTAGCGAGCCGTCGCCACAGCGCAGCAGTCAAAGACGCACGGCACTACAACATCCGCCGTAAATGTACCATGTGCACTGCCCTGCCTTGTCCGTATAAAGAAGGGGGAACAATGAATCCAAGTAGTGCCCCGGTGGTGTAGGGGCCACGGGGCGGCCTAGGTGAAACAGATGATGACGAAGGCGAAAAGCACAGCTGAAGAAGAGTCGAGAGATCTAACGGCTCAATTTTGTCGACTGAAGGCAATGAATGGGGCTTACTTGACGGCAAAATACTTGAGTAATAATAAGCTTGATTGCCTTTGAAAGGCAAACATACAGACAGACATGCATACATACATACATATACAGATAAGTTTAATCAACCCCACCACCAGCTTGCAGCGACGGCGGCAGGTTGCGCCCCCAGTCCAAGACATCACTTGGTGCGCAGCGGAACCATGTAGCGCACCTATGGCCGGCTTCCTTTCTGACTCGATCGAGGATCGGCCGGGCCATCTCTTTGAATGGTTGGCCGTTGCTTGTTCCGGCGGGGTGTGCTCGACTCGGAAGGGACCAAATACCTACTTGGGTAGTGGGAAAAGCAGGGACAGGTGAACCTGTGATGGCTTGATTGGCGAATAGCAGTACAAAGAGCACTTGCGCGACCTGCTTTATTAGGTACCATCTACTGTACGTCGAGTTGGGCAGCACAAATCTCTCTGTCCAGCAGTTGCCCAGGTACCTCAGATCCGGCTATTTGGAATATGGTACTACTGAGCAAGTCCAGGATACAACCAAGCTTCTTTAGGGGGAGCTCTGGGCCGCAGGTGTCGTGTGAGCCGTAGTCTCACAAAACCTACAACTAGGTACGTCCGAGTTAACCCTAACCCGCCCCTTGATGTGTGCCGTCGGGTTGCCGCTTTCTCTCCATCTTTTATCTCCATTAGCTCTCCTCGCCGATAAGAGCGGCGAGGGGCGGGACTACCGCATGACCTCACCGTGGTAGGTAGTGGCTCCGGTGGTGCAGAGCAGCAGCAGAGGTGAATGGTGAATGGTGCAAGACAGGCTGTTGCTTGCAGAAAGCTTCAAAAAGAGGGGTTCAGGCAAGTGGGTAATGGGGATGCCGAAATCCTGGCACCATAGCTGCTAGCTTACCCTTGCTTTTCGCCTTGATTGGACATGTGAGCTCTCGGATTGGCTGGGCTTAGACAAAAGCTCCAAGGCCCCGTTCAATACAGATCCCTGTTGGTTACATACAATAGCTTGTAGATATAGATACCTACTACATGTGACATAGAAGCACGCTACTTAGGTAGGTACGTAGGCTCTTGTCTGGGCTTTTACCATTGTAGTAAGTAGGTAGGGTTGTGCTAAAACCAGGTCGCCAGGCTGCTTGAGCCGTCTTTCTTCAAGTTGTTGGCGATTACCTACACTCAGTAGGTAGTATCTTGTACTGTGACGACTATACTGTATGCTCGGGCTCGACTTTCTTTTTTCCTTTTCTTTTTCCTCCTCTTGTCCTTATGCTTAACCCCAGAGAAGATTAGAAGTTATCCTCGGGAGCCGACATCACGACAAGAGCCCTAGGCCAGATGCATCCCAATTACCTAAAACCAGCAGAGCAAGTTAGAGCTATTGTTATTTTGACAGCGGTTATCTAAGCAAGCGCCTAGGTAGATACTTAGGCCTACATATGACACATTCAACCCATCTACATGTGAAAGTACCTTTACTATGGGCAGGTCAGCACCGAGGTATACGCCCTTAGCTCTAGCTCAAGCTCCAGCTCCAGCTCTAGCTTCTGCTTGAGTGCTACATCTTCCACCTCTCTGGTATTCTAATGCCGCAAGCTTTTTGCGAACAGATCTATATAAGGTGGGTAGTACGCATTTGTCTGCCTCTATAAGTGCTATCTATTCGGATGAGTCCTATCGAAAAAGGTAGTGAGTAACTGCTTCGCACTAATTGCACTGAAGTCGGGAATTGCTCTTCCCGGCACCTGTCATCTCTGAATTTTCAGGGTCCAGAACTGAGCTACGTCAAACTTCCCAGCTTTAGTAATTGTGGAGAAAAGACTCCAATACATGAGCACATATCGATAACTGTTTACAGACTTTGCCCGGGTTGTTGACCCAGTCATCACAGTATCTAGATCCATATAAAGACTCCAAAGGAAGACCTTTTGTCACTAAAAGCCAATTGCGTACCGGTTACTGCTCTCCTGGTAGTACCGTTATATGCCAACACTTTGTTTGGTTATATACTAACAAATTTATCATGTATACCGCAGTGCTACCTTGATCCGATATCTGTCCAGGCAGTATCTTTTGACAATTGTTATGCTAATCAACACTTGAAACCCCTCTTGCGCCGTCTTTTCTCTCTCATTCTCCTTCGTTGAAATCGTTCAAAGTGCCTATAGAGACAGGGGAATTCCGGAGCTGTAGGCATTCGCATAGCTGGCCTCGGACGAGTTCCGACATGCAAGACACTATCAATACTTCCAAGTATATCTAGCTAAATCTGGATAAATATAACTCAAGTTAGGTTTTCATTGTAGCCTAGGTCATATGATGTGACAAAGGCTGTAGTAGTGTCCCAGACTGATATGGGACGCTGAGAGCAGATCTATCAGTCAATTATCATGCATTCATCAAGCCATCAAGCCCCAGGAGTGCCATCGATGTCTCAAATAGAATTTTAAACCTCTGTCATCAGTTAACATTGGTTCCACCCTCAGCAATGAAAGAAAGTTAAGCCGACATCGTCCAGCGGGTTAACCTCTTCAATTGGTCATTCCAACCCGAATGAAAATTTCATTATTTCATGCCCTAAACTCCGCAGCTTATGACGAAGTGATACACCCGGAGGTAGCCTCTTGTTCTATAATTCATTGCAGAAGTCTAGTTTCTGCACTATTGCTCGTGACCCTTTCCTCGAGTTTGGCTAAGACACTGATTCAATGGGTAGCTTAAGTAAGATATGTTTTCCAACCCCAATAAGCCGCGGCTATGGTTCCTATCACCATTGTCCATCTCCTTAAACCGGTACGGATCTCGCTCCTGAATATATCCTCCATGGCCTTAGAGTCGTTCGATCGTGGGAATTCAATGCCCTTTGGTACCTCGCAATCAAGCGCTTTGCACTGTAATATCCGACATTAGTATTTCTTACTATCCTGATTCGTTGCTTGTTCAATGTTCCGCATCAAGAGCATGCCGATTCAGACATCGCTTTTGTACTTGTAGGTCGTGATCTGACAAAACCGCCGGCATAAGAGAAGAGGTTAGACCTGGAATTTACTTACCAATGGCCCCCAACCGTCTCTTACATCGAAGAACACTAGCTTCTCTGGGGGCACATGCTCTTTGAGGAACGCAAGATGTCTTTCCCATACCTGCCCCTCTTGTGCACCACCAGCCGTCTTTCTCGAAGGGAACACCTCGCCCCAGCGTCCGTTTCGCATCGCAGTAGTCCAAGCACTGAAGTGACGCATCTATGAACAACCGTAATTAGCAAACATTACCCAAGGGCGGGATCGGCTTGTTATTTGTCCGAAATGAAATAAAACCAGGACAGTGAGACATCGCCCCAGGATTTGAAGAGACGAGTAGTCACAGCAGACTTACCGGGTTGTTGAACATTAATACTATGCTGAAAAACCAGACCTGAGCATTGCTAGCGGTCTTGTCCAGCGACTCGGCCCATTTATCTGAATCTCGGATGGTGCAGATGACTTTGGCATCCGGGTATAATTTTATTAACTCGGGAACAAAAACACATGCTGGTGTATCCGTGACTGCTACGTAGCCGTCCATGAGCTTTTCCAGCTCTCTCATGACGAAAGCCTCATCTTCGGCGCTGCGGATCGGTGTGTGCTGCAGGATCTTGGTCCATGTCTTAATGTTATAGCTCTCGCCCTTGCTGATTTGTGTACCGCAGTGGTGTACGGGGCCGTCGAGAAGAATTGATAGAGCCTGGCTGAAAGACGTCGTTCCGGTTCGGGGGAGGCCAGCTCCGATGACCTGGAGTTTCTTCCCAGGCTGCGGCCTAGATGCCTCTTGACCCATCTTCAACGGTTACAAGGAGTCTTCTCTTGGGAGTCGTTGCGGTCTATCACAGGAAAGATGTTGTCAACGGCGGTCGAGCACTTTTCGCTTACTCGGCCGCAGAGGGGATAAATCGGCCTTTAGGAACTGAATTACTCGGGAAACAAGGGATGACTACGACCAGCTCGTTTATGTACACCAAACAGGCAGACACAAGGCCTTTATAATGGGTTCAAGACATGCAGCTAAGGTCTCTTAGTAAGGCTCGAGAACGCGCGGTAGGTGCGGTTTATGGAATAGTCTATGGAAATCTGCATTGCAGCTGGATGCGCAGGATCCAATGACGCAAAGTAACTCTGGACCCTGAGCCATATTGTGGCGAAGGATTCGGTCGGGAGACTGGACGGCCCCCTGTCATCAGATAATTATCTGGAATAGCAAGGCCAAAGTCGGCGAAGCAGTGTGGGTAAGTATATGTTGCAATCCTTGCTACTAAAGTTGTAATTGGGCAACCGGGTTCCTCTGCTCCCCTGTGGTACCTGCTTACATAGGCGCAGACCCACGAAGTGCCGAATTACTGATCTCCTGTTTATCACAGGGGGTTGTAGCGTGACCAAGGGCTTGATCTTCATGTAGTCTTTCCTATTCCATACAAACCACACTCAACAGACCTTCAACAGACCGTGAAATCGCTCGGTTCTGCTGTTTCGCAGGCCCTACCTGCCTTGACCAGTACGACTATGACTCGGAACCGAAATTTTCCGGGATATATTTGCCTTTTGAGCAGACTGTCTAACTATAGCTCTTGGTATTCAGACAAGGTAATGATCAACTTTGGCTTACACACTGCGTATTCATCGTTACGGTGGGAGATAGGACATCCAAATGCGTCCACTCCGAACAGATTATGGAGAGCCAACCAGATAAGGATACATCTGCATAAAACAACTCCTACTTCACCATGGCTGAACAGTGGCAGGCCGGTACATGTTGCAGGGAACGCTTTATTCAATCTACCTTTCCCAATGATTCGAACCTGACAAGTACACATATTCAATACCTAGTTTGGACCATAACTAACACCTGGCAGTTTGGCTCGCACAACTGTCTATTCCTTATTTGGCCCTATGTACATATCAGTCGATAATGTTGTTGGGGTTCGCCATGCCAAGCCCTTTAATGCCATTCACACCATACTAACTGACTAGCCCGGGTGGGATCCCGCAACTCATGCCGTGACGTCTTCGTCAGCTTGTAACACTGACGGGTAGGATAATGTCTATATTTGTCAAAGCTTGACGCAGCGGCGAAAGTGCACCACCAAGCGTTGCTAAGTCGTCCGCAACTATCTGAATTTGCTGCGCTTATTAAGCTTTGGTACAGCCACTCGTAGTGTTACACAACATACGGTACGTATTGACTTACGGTAGCTACTAGACTAGTACTCTAACGTAATGCTATATATACCTCCTATATATGTGATACCTATGCAAAGACAGCTCAAAACCGAATCCTTGTAAGATAAAAACTGCACAGAAAGAGGGTAACATTACAGGCCTACCGAAGAATATTACGTAGCTGGCCTAGTGTATTTATTGCAATCTTGTTAGACCCCAGCCTTGTAATAGTGCCGACGTCTAGGTTGAGAGGTGACGATACAACTCGAGACTAATTGTGAGAGTTTTCTATACTAGTAGTCATTTCAATATCTATCTCCTATACACCCAGCCATAACGAATACCGGCGATGTGTTCTTTCGGTCCAAGTATGAGCGACGAAATGATACTAGGCCAAAGAAGACCAGCGTAGCGAGGTTGCTCAGTCGGTGGGGTCTTAGCTGATCTAGCTACGGTAGGTACTTCTAGACGAAGCCAGGAAGGGCCTGTAGATCAGTCAATATAAGGAGAAGGAGGAGGGTGAGAAGGGGGGAAGAAAAGACAGCGCCCTCAGAAAAGGAATGCTCGCGGGTGATAATGGCTTAATTCAATTGTCAGTACCACACTAAGGTATGGGTAGGCCGACTGTTTGAAAATCAACGAGGAGTTTTGTCAGAGTCTCACAATGACAAAGAAAATCGGTAGACATGCTGACAAGACCGCTGCTAGATCAACCTAGAAGAAGCATTGCGGGCTGACCGCGTCATGCAACATGCGACGACCAATGCGATCTAGGTAGTACCAAGCGCCTACGGTAGACATGGGATATGCTAGTCTCCATGCGCCGAGGGAATGATGATACCGATATGTACGATGGAGGGAATATACAATGTACGACGCTGGCACGTTGCAGGATAGCCTCGTTGATCTGCTTTAGATCGAGCGCGATGCAGCTGTGGCTTTACGGATCGAGAATTGCTACTACATGCATAGAATACATGCATTGGCACCTTATTGCTGAATGCTCCTCTAGTCCATACATCTGCCACCTGGAGTCGGCACGCAAACTTAACATGCCTTTCTTTATTGAATGCTGAAATGCACTCATCGTAAGGAGGTGCCATTGGACTCCATTTCACAAGGGAATGTTGGGGTTTTCAAGATCCTGGAGTGTGGCCCGGAGCTGCTCCAGATAATTTTCCGGGCTTGTCCTACACCTACCTAAACTCAGTACACCGGACCGGGCTTCGTAGACACCTCAGACTTACAACTACAACTAGGTAGCTGGGTACATATGTGCGTTATCTGCAGGCTGTATATTACCTAACCTACCTATGTAAGTGAACTACCTAACTAGGTACCTTCTAACCCGTTGGTGTAGTGGACGGCATCGTGGAGAAACACAATACTTCACGGCGTGATGTATAACAGGACAGTGTAACTTGACTACCTAGCGTTAACCTCCCATCGATAATTCAAGCTTCATCCCAACTTTCGTCTTTCTGAAATGGACATTGCTAAAGTGCGCTGTACTGAGGAGGTACTAGGTACTAGGTAGTGTGTACATCGCACATGTAAGTCAGCTGGGTGCGAGCAACGCTACCAGCCAATCGAGCCGAGAAGATCATCGCAAGATCCGCCGGCGCTGAGACCTGCCCTCGCATGCCCTGGATCTGCCTGGACGTCTGTCTCGTTTCCACTTGCCCAACTTTTGCCAAGTTCCGAGTGCAGATTCTAGAACAATCAAGCCAATGAGCTGTCAGCTTTGCCAGCCCCTCACCATCAGCTACCGGCTTGGGCAATATATATGAGTACTCTGTATATGCTTAAGCATGACTGACCAACAGTGGCCACACGAGGCGGGAGGGTCCAAGGAGAAGAAAAGACGAACAAGACGTCTAATGAACTAACCATCTCTATTGTCTAATGTTCGCCTCGGGGCGAGTTCCCTGTTTATTCTCCTCGAATTCGCCACAGACGCCCTACGACTATGTTCCTTGCTGTCATTTCCTCGTTGAGACCCCGCCATACCGTGACTAAATGACAGTAGGTATTGTTGGACAAGATCCAGACCATCTGCCTTCAACCACTCACCTCAACCGCCCAGGTCTTGTCTAATATATACATTGATTGTGTGTGTGCGTGTGTGTACGCGTTCGTGGTACATGTGTGCCCGTGTCCGGCTGATCAGCTACTGCCGTGTTTCGATTCTACCCTTGTTTCTTTTCTCGTCCGCCGCGAAGTCCACAGTCGATCCCGGCGCTGATTTTCTTTTTATAAACCAACCCGCCTGCTGTATATCCGTAGTGTAAGGTCATCATCCGAATCCTCCAGGACCTCCATCCTTCACCACCAAGTAGCTCTTAACAAGGAGCCCTCTCACACATGTCGGCCTCATGACTTTACGCTGCCATTTCCGTCTCCCGAGGAATCTCGCCCCCAAAACCAGACCGTTGTCGAGGCGCCAAGTTCACGTATCATCATGGCGCTGACTGTAAAGCATCTCAACTCGGATGCTTCGTTTCTACTCTCCTTCGAGCCCGTCATACCAGAGTCAATTGCTGACTCGGTGATACCGCATCCGTTCACTATCCTGCTAGACCCATGGATAACGGGGCCGTCGACTATATTCCATCCCCGGATCTCTACCACACTACCAAAGCATCCAGCCTGCATATCATCGCTGACAGAGCTTCTGCAGCCGCCGGATCTTGTCATCGTTAGCCAGCACAATCCCGATCACTGCAATGAGGCTACACTGCGTCAACTGCCAGCAGGCGGGAGCACGCTGATCCTTGCTGAGCCAGCATCGGCACGCATCATTCGAGGCTGGAACTACTTCGACAAGGACAAGATTCGTACAATTAAGCGATGGGAAGACCCGCGCATCACCGGCAAGCAGACCGTGCTACGGATCCCGGTTCCACCTGTGCAACCTAACGGGGCAGAGGGTGAAGTCACGGTTGCCTTTATTCCTCAAAAGCGCGACCTGGCCGGTCTGCACGGTGCCGTCGGTATCACATACAGACCGCCTACCCACGATCTAATCAAGGGGGAACCTCAGACCAAGGCTCTGACGCCTCCTTCAACCCCAGAAACACGAGGGCGGATATCCGTTGGCGCACAAATCGGCCCGCCAACGGGAGACACGTTCCTATTGCCTCCTACTCCCCCTATGTCGCCAGTATCACCCATGTCGCCGACATCGTTGAGATCCATTCGTTCTGCTTCCACGCTCATCGCATCACCAACGCACTCTCTTTACAGCCCTCATTTTCGCCCGGCTACCTGTTCCCAGAACGAGACAGCCTTACCGCCGAGCCCTTATAGCCACAGCCGGCCTATTTCACTGATTTTCTCACCCCACGGAATACAGTATGACCACCTGGCCGCTTACGCAACTTCGCACCTTGTGGCCGAGGCAGCGCTACCGCTGACAGCACTTCTTCATTGCATGGATAGCATCACCAACCCCTGGTGGTTAGGTGGCAACATCTGCGCCGGCGTACCCTACGGCGCCGAGATCGCCTCGAATCTAGGAGCGCGAGTGTGGATAAGCGCACATGATGGAGAGAAAGATGTCCAAGGTCTGGCCACGGGAATGCTGAAGACACGGCGGTGGAAAGACGAAGAGATCAAAGGTGCTCTCACAAATGCTCACCAGAAAACGGTCCAAAAACAAGATAGGGATGAGCGGAAAAAGGGCGATACAAAGATCCTCCGTCTGAACTGCGGCGAAGAGATCCTTGTCTCGGGAACTGGACGACTATGGCGTCCGAATTTTTCCGCTGGTGATGTCCAATCAAGCACAATAAAACCTGCCTCCACGCCACAACTACCACCACCAACATCATCACTGCCGTTACCGCCGACAATGATAAATTCAACGAGCATGACTAAGCACCAAGGAAAGTACGACAGGAGAGACCTAGAGACCCTGACGCTATCCCAGGTCCAAGACGCCATGTCGCCCAAGAAGCTCGGTATCTACAGGGCGCTGCGGACCGTAGACCTATTGATCAGGCCATCGCCGCGACTAATCATCGAGCATGAGGTCACAAGCGCGGCGACGCCATCCGTCTCTCCGCAAAGCCCGGCCGAAGCCTAGACGGGAAAGACCACGAAGAGGTTGGGGGCGGATAGTAGTATATTCCAAAGCGATCTATGAAATGTCCGGTCCGTGGCATTCGCGTTGTCCGCTCGACCCTATCCCGGTACTTACTCGTATTTGGGCAGTATACCATCGCAGACAGCGAATGAGGGGGGGCGTTGGTTTGAGAATTTCCGGTTCACTTTGAAGATCATTTGGTATGTTTACCCGGCATTGAAGAGGCATGGTGGGGTACGTAACTAAGTGAATAGTCACTTCACATACGCCTAGAAAGAAGATTCTTCATGACAGGCAACGGTAATAAGGAGGGCGTGTTCCATTTTGCTGGTTCGCTAGGAGTTTAGGAATGGCATCTTTCAGACATGATGAGACCACTGCTTTCATGGTTCACATGTGCATAGCATTCACATAAAACGTGAAATGTAAATCTGTTTTGGGTTGATCTCTTTTCAGTCCTACACGGGCAATACTACATGTACTCCTATTCTAGCAACTCGAACTGTCGGCTAGAAAACAGAGACACAGAAACGCTCAGTCTCATGGGTTTCCATCCACTCTATGCTCCGTCCGTCTTCCCTCTACTGGGTCATAATTATCTTTTGGAAAAAGACTGCTAGCATCTATAGTGGTATCTCAAGACGTTCCTAACCCTATGCAGACCTTGTAGTTCAGACAAGACGTAAACCCACAGAATCATGAACATGTTTTCCGCGTCATATTGAAATTTCATAACTCATAGCAACTCTCCCATCCTACACGTACAACCTCCCATATATTTGTTAGCGTCTTGGAGAACCTAGCTCCTCTCTGGGTAGATATAGTAACCAGGATGGATGGACACCTCATTTGAGTACGATGCGAGCCAGCGGGATGCTCCTATTTCAGTTGCTTCAAGATCTCAACGAGGAAGTCCTCAAAACCTAGCGTGATATAACCATCGCGGTCATCGTCGTATTTCTTGAAAACATCCGTCATGCGCTTGAGGCTGATGCAAGCCTGGACAAACAGGTCGAAGCTCATGACACCTTCACCACGCTTGTCGTAAGTGTGGAACAACAACTCTACAAACCCGGGGCTCAGACGATAGCGGAAGGCGACGAGGGCGTTGGAAAACTCGTCTAGGCTGATGTTTCCGGAGCGATCCACGTCGAATCTATCGAATAGCGTCCGCCATGAGGCAAGGAATGACCACAACCCGCAGAATTCATCGAATCCGATTGTGCCTGATCGGTCGCTATCGAACATTCGGATCATCATACGCACCGTGTGCGGGTCGAATGCCGTCCAGTCACCGTTTACTAGCGCCGCCGAAAGTTCGCGCTCCGACAGCTGTCCTGTGCCTATTATCACACTAGTTAGCACGAGCCCCCATCATTCTGGGGGTAGTGGGAACCACATGATTCTTCATGCAAATCCGTGGACTCGGGTATTTCCATGCGCACAAGCAAGCTCTCGAGGCAACTGAGAAAGACGTGATCGCTGTTCAATTTGCAAGCTCTCTACGGTGCGTAGACCAATAGGCTTGAGGTGTCGCTCGGTACACGATTTCGTTATATAACAGAAGCCGAGTCGCGAGCAAACAGCCCCATGAGAATAGAACTAGAAACTTACCATCTTTGTCTACTGCGCGAAATAATGGCAAGAGACTCGGGTCGGCGACACTGTCTTGGGGTGCGGGCGAGGGCGGGGGCCTGTTCGAGGGAGGTGGCCGATTGTGCGCAGCTGGACGCGGTCCAGTGGCCTGAGGGGGCGGCGACATTGGTGAATGCGACATGGAGCCGTAATGTGACTGGTTTTTGTGGCTTGGTTCTTGCCTATAGTCCTGTCTTGGT
This sequence comes from Xylaria sp. MSU_SB201401, assembly GCA_002288965.1. Classification (NCBI taxonomy): domain Eukaryota; kingdom Fungi; phylum Ascomycota; class Sordariomycetes; order Xylariales; family Xylariaceae; genus Xylaria; species Xylaria sp. MSU_SB201401. Next base: position 126,525 of record NPFG01000040.1, read on the forward strand.
TCTTGCCTTCTGTTCGGATAAGTCTCGTGGCGGGAGGGACCAGGCGCTGGAGGAGGCGGCGATTTAGACTGATAGTGAGAAGCTGAAGGTCTAGAGCCGCCTTTCTATAGGATTGGGGCTGCGTGTTAGCTCTGTCGCGTAAGGAGCCTGCTTCGCGCCGTGAAGAAAAAAGACAATAGGAAAGTGAACTGGGTTGCGACGAGACGTCGAGCTGTTATAGATAACGACGTCTTTCTTGATGTCGGGGGATAGAAGACAAGAGAAGGGATAGTTTTGGCTGCCTAGGAGCGCGCGAGGACGCGCACATACGCACCAGTTCTGGCTCTGCAAATCTAGAGACATATGTTAGCCAGGCCCTCCAAGGCAGGTAGTGTTTGATCTCCAGCCGGCACTACTGGCGTGTCATATGGGCGCAAAGAACACGGGCGAACAAGGGAGGGGATGGTGACTGTGATGTTTGGTGGGGTAGAGCAGTTCCCAGTCTTGCGACTCACCTTGGCAGCTCGTCTGGGTTGTACGGCCTGTTATATGCCATCCTGGGCCGCTTCTTGTTCCGGGAGAAGATCAAACCAAGAACGAAGAAAAAAAAACCGAAAGAATGAAGAAGGGGAGGGATGGTCGGAGAAGGTTCAGGTGGGCAAAGGAGAAATAGGGAGAGAGATTGACCGTCTGGGTATCACGGGAGGCTTTGAAAGGGTGTGAGAAAGGTGCGGCGTGAAAGAGGATTGGTTGTCTTCGTATTTTATTTAATTTCTATTTTACCTCGCAAGCAGGACCTACCTGCTTACCTACCTACCTACCTACTGTACTTCCTTACCTACTACTTAACGTAGCCTGCCCAGGTGGAGAGATACTCAAGTAGATAGAAGGTAGGTAGGTAGGTAGGTAGGTACCTTACCTTAGCTAGTGGCCACTACTCTGGGTACCTAAACAAATGTAATCTACAGCATGTACAGAATACCTGGTTGTTGCTTGTAGAGTCTGTTGGGTGCCTACGGGCAGCTAGCTGTAAGGAAGTATCTCCCCTGGTAAGGTACCTCCTAGTAGTAGACTTATCTGCAACGAAGCAGAGGGTACTCGTGAACTGTGCCTAAGTACCTAGTTACCTAGTCGACTTGCCATCTCAAGACGAGACGTTTGCCAACGGTTGAGCCTCAATCTACGTAGGCACCTATCTTTGTCTATCCATGGCGGTCAGCAAATGCTTATGGTCGGTTTGGCGGTATCAAACGGAGCCAGCAAGTGTCGTCTCAGCAATGGCTCAGTCCACGGCGATTCCGCATAGCTGCGCCCTCCTATACACATCATCGGCTGTGGTCAGTTAGGATCAACCGAGCAACACCGGCAGTTAGCCCCTTTGCGGCCCGTAAGAAGCGAGTGAGGCGATGCTCTTCATACATGGGTTAGTGTCTTGGGCAGCAGAAAAGGAAGAAGAGCTGGAGAAGGCGTCGATGCTTGCTGGAAGCGAAGACGCCTCACGAGGTTGACTACTGTATTGAGCTGGGGCTGTGTGCAGCTAATATGGATCTTGGGCCGCCAGCTCGTCAGTTCATGTACCTGACTAACTCAGCTTTCTTTTTCTTTGTCCGAACAAGATCGGCGGGGTTCTCCACGACTCTGCCCAGCATGAAATGACTTCGGCCGTATATTCATGCGTCGCGGCTAACTTGCTGTGCACTTGCTGTGCACTTGCTGCTTCGCGATGGCTTCGCCTTTGTCACGGGGAAAAAGCGCATATCAAGTGTCGTTATCATTATCACCCTTATTGAAGCATCACTGTCGCACAGCTATCTATCTATCAAAACGTCGCGACTTTACATGCAATAAAACCCCGAAGCAATTGTCTGCCCAGTGATGCTAATCACGCCACCCTGCATATAGACCACGTGAACCGCCAAAGAGGTGTTGAAGATGCATAGGAACGGCTCTGCTGCAAGTCATAAGAACCAAAACCCCGGCAAGAACGGCATTGGACCCCGAAGTCCGGAGACGGGACCGCAGGCAAGGGGACGTACCTGGTGACGAAATAGCCGACCGACGACTCGAATAAGCGTGCGGTACCGTATGCGATGCCACTACAGATGTCCCGCAGAGTTGGGTCTCTTGGCACCACTAGTTCAGACAATGCTACTGTGTGCAATCCAGGTCTTATATGGTACTACATGTGTATGCGGTACACGACTCAAGTGCAGGTGATTCCGTTGTGGAATCACGTCAGGTAGCCCGCAAGTAGCCTGATGATATGTATTACTAATTACCTAACCTTGGGCATCTCTTCCCAATAGGAACTCACATGCGGTCAAAGGCGAGACAATTATTTCTCGAAGCCCGCAACAGCTTTCGATCGTTTGTTTCTCTAAAAGATCCAACCAACCTAGACCACCTAGACCTCCTAGACCTCTATTGCACTCCTTGGCATGGCGGAGAGCAATGGAGTTGCGCCCGAGGGCTACCCCGCCACATCGTCAAATGACGAATTCTGGATATTCGGCTATGGGTAAGTCAGTGTTTCCTCGAAATAGCGTCCAACGCCAACAAGAGTTAACAAGGGTCGACCATCTACTTCTAAAAGGTGCTAACATACTTGCAGAAGCCTGATATGGAAACCTCCGCCGCATTATGGTGAGTCCAGCTGTCTCAACGTCCTCCAGACAGAGGTGAGGGCAGAGGAGGTTGATATCAAGGCCATAAAATACAGATCGACGAATTCCGGGCTGGGTTACTGGCTATGTGAGGCGGTTCTGGCAGGTAGGACGATTTACAGCGAGTGTTCGTCTAGAAGACGAGGCTAATCTTACTGCTTTAGGCAAGGTAGACATCTTATTCCATCTGAAAAAGGGTTGGCTCCGCTCGGCTACGAACAACCAATGGTGACGGCGGGCATGTAGGCTGACAAGGCTGGGTTCACAGTCAGGATCACCGCGGAACACCCGATGCGCCGGGCCGGGTGGTGACACTGATCGAACGTTCGTTCTGGGCATCACTAGCAGACTCACACGACAGTGCACCCGATAAGGTCTGGGGAACAGCGTATCGCATCAAGGCGGAACACGTGACCGAGGTCGCCGAGTATCTAGATATTCGTGAGATCAATGGGTACACAATCCACTACACGCCGTTCCACCCGGCGGACAGGTCAGCGTCCATTCGCACACTTGTGTACATTGGGACGCCTGATAATGATCAGTTCATCGGGCCTCAGGATCCTCAGGCTCTCGCCGAGCACATCCAGCGGAGCGAGGGCCCAAGTGGTCTAAACCGCGACTACCTCCTCGAGCTTGAGAAGGCGCTCAATGAACTAAGCCCAGAGAGCGGAGATGTCCACGTCACGGATCTGTCGAACCGCCTGCGCGAGATTGAACGAAGGATCAAGACTGGTGAGGCTAAGGTTCCCGCTCACGAGAACTCACAGCCTGTGTCGCATGAGTTCTCGAAAGTGAGCAGTATAGACGAACAGGAAGAAACTGAGAAGGTGTGATGCATAGGGGGAGATGAACGTGTGTCGATTACGTAGCCAAAGCAGATACATATTCTAAGCAATAGATTAAGAATATATAGAACCGGAGAACGAACAGTTAAGAAGGTCGAATGCAGTCGGACTTTATGGACAATGGCTGTCTAGTATGGTTTAGCCGCTGCCAAGTTACAAGTGCAACGTTTGACCCTGGAGTATTTTTAGCCCACTCCCCAATAACAACTCAGTGATTCCATTCAGCCTTTTAATTGGCTATACATTTGTCTGTCCTAGCCTCGCCTCACACGTCAAAAACGAAGTACATATTATTTCTCTTCTTTGAACTCTCGTCACGTCTAATCCATATTACACAAGAAGGCTGTTATAGAAACTATCCCTAACCTCCTTTCGTATGGTGTTCATCGCGGAAGGGGTTGGAATGCGTATTAGTCCAGCGGAAGAGGTCGGTGAGAGCAAGGGTGTCTCACGCTCCCTGATACAGGAAGATAAAGCGAATAACACTTAATGAATGAAAATATTGGTTCTAATCATGAATGATTTTGAGTCGGACATGAAATGTCGATGCGAAATGCCAAGCTGCTTTTTTCTAAACATTAAACATTCAAGGTCTCTGCCCCGTCAAAGTATCTAATCCTTAGATCATTCGACTATCATTCGTTATTCCTCATCATTTCCCTAATAAACAAACAGGAGATCTGACACATATCTACTGACCTAGCTTGCCAAGTCTCAAAGGCTGCTGATCTTGGTCGTTCGATACCTCTCAGTTCCCGCTACGCTTGTATCGTGGTCGTGGTGGTCGCTCTGGTAGACTTGAAGACTGCTGGCGTCCCGAGTTCGTCTGTCAGAGGGCTCCACAGAAGGCAGAAACATGAACAGAGGGAAGAAGAAATCAACAAAATTTGTCCGCGGCGGTCTATGGAATGGGAAGAATTGAATTCGATAGGTTCATCTTCCTGCTACATCGTGGCCGCTCTCCTCTAAATCTAGCATTAGGTAGCACAATGATATATCAACAGTAAATAGGAAGCGACGAGGGCGATATCCATTTTCTCACATACCAAGTCTATAAGACAGGCATGTCCATAGTGGCCGCCGTGACGCGCGTATCTGCTAGATACAAATGCTATATTTAACCCACCATTGGCGAGTTCGACCCTTTTCCATCACGTCCATAGTCTCCCACGCCATTGGAACCTCGCTCCCAATTTTCCGAGTCCGTTAAAAGATCGTGTGTTCATGAGTGTCTTGATAAAGCCGTGTCATAGGATAAAAGGAGATTGACAAAGAATGTAAGTAGCATTGAAAACGATGGTTCCCTGGCCCGCTTGTTCCTGGACTCGGTAAACATAGAAACGTCGAGTTTATCTGCCATAAAAGAGAAAGGGGGAAGGAAAGGGAACATAAGGATAAACGAGGTTTTGCTGGTGAATAGTATGTACCAAGGATAATAACCTGACGTAGTAGTCATCCCTCGGGTCCTAGCCGTCTGAAGAGGAAAGCCCCAAAGGAGTGCTTAGTATCGGGGTGGCCCTTGAGAAGGTTGTTGGCCACCTTGCTGCTGGTCTGGGTAGCCATACGGTCCGGGCATGGAATAGCCTAAACCACAGCTGTCAATAACAGTCCAAGGGCATGTTAGCTATGAATATAAACCTGCGATTTCCATACCTTGTGGTGGTGGAGGCGTGCCGTAAGTGACCGGCTGTGATGGGTAGCCTCCCCTGCCGTACGGCTGCGGTGGATACATGACCGCAGCATTTGGCACTCCGTAGGCTGCGTACATTTGTGGCTGTTGTGCATATCCACCACGGGCCGGATAAGAACCGCCTCCTCGGCTGTAGCTATTCTTCGGCCCTGCGTCTGAGGCCTTGTCGACGCGAATTTCTCGCCCGTCAAACCTGCCGTAGTTCAGAAAGTGTCAGACAAGGCATGGCAGCTGGACGAGTCCACCTACTCGATATTGTTCATCTGGGCAATGGCTCTATCGGCGTCAGCCTCATTGGTATATCGAACAAAACCAAAGCCCCGGCTTCGACCAGTATCCCGGTCCTTGACAACTACCTGATACCGAGCGCTCTGGTTAGCTGATGTGGGAAGGCAGCGTGGGCACCGCTATAAGAGTTTCTTGCAAAAGCAGGGGAGTGTAGGGAACTTGTCGGAACCTACTGCTTCTTCAATGGGACCAAATTCTTCGAACTTCTGCCTCAACGTCGACTCCTCAGTATGCCATGCAAGGCCTCTGAAAGAATTTATATAAGCGTGCTTCGGTCAACATCACGTAACGGGGCTGCATCTTCTCACCCAATGAACAGTTTCGACATGTTTTCTCGGTAGGCACAATTGTGCTAAATGACCTCTGACAGAAATCTATCGACTTTTAGTCATGATAATGAAAGAGACAATTGTGGCCAGTGAGTGACGGAGGCGTCATGGCCTGGATCTGGGTAGTCTACGAAAAGGAATTTATTCGCAAAGAGGTAGGATTTGTGAGGACGAGATGAGAGGGATCATGAATAGTTTGATAGTTTGCCACTAGCTATTTGAAATGACACTTACTAGGATCGAAGTGTAGTTCGAGAGGGTTTCGTAAGGAATATGATACCAATAATTGGTTTGCCAGATGTAGTGTTCTGCTGTTCTCTAAAGGTTTATAGCCGACAATAGGGATTAGAGTAGGGACCCAGTATATATGGCAATGTTGCCGAGGAAGGCGTAGTCGATGGACGAATTTCAGCAACGAGCAGAGAGCGGTAATCAACAAGGGCTAACAAAAACCCGTGGATAGGGTAGAGACGCATGAGGGCGATCAAAAGCTTCGATCCGCCTGATTTATACTCGCGTACAATGTGATGTACGGGATATGGCGAGGACCCCAACTACTTCGGCTCGACTTCCCTCTTGCTAATCAGGGCCATCTCTAATCGCTGACATTATCGTAGACGTATTTGGGTGTGCTGGCAAGGTTATCCCAAAACACCTATCAGACGGTTGAAGTTGAATCGTTCCTAGATAGTTAAAGTGGAAAAGAAGGAGACGTTGCTCGAAACGACACATCCCTATGACAAGGTGGATTACGAGGCACACAAGGAACTCCCTAGCTGCGAGGCCAGTTACCAGAAATTAGAGGCCCAGGCGATCCAGAGCTAGGCCACGAGAAGCAAAGACTTGACTTGGAGAAGTGCCGACGGTTTGTTTGCCAGCACATGTACATTTCGTCACTAGACGAGACCGATGCTGCTCCACAGACCGTGTATTGTTGACCACCCTTGAGACCAAGACTGCTAGGATCTTCGGTTTGGGTGCTTGGTAAATACTATGAGGCTAACGCAGTTTCGCAATCCCTGCCAAAATCGTGAAGATCACCAAACTAGCTTCATGCTTGTTACCTGGGAAGTCTCCATTCTGCCTTGGACAGTTTCTTTACGGCATTCTATTGTGCACAAGTCGTTGAAGTATGAAGGCATTGTAGGAGAGTGTTATGCCGGCAATGCCAACCAAGATTCCAAGTGTGGTCGTTGGGGGATGGGCCTCATGAGACTGAGTATGATTGACTATTGAGCCCTCCATCACATATTGGTTCCAGAGGTGATATAATCGTAATGAGGAAGGCGCCTGCCGCAGACCAATGGATCTCTGCCATGGACTAGTCAAGTCCTGTCCCTTTTCCCTTCGCGTGCACCCTGGAGACGGTTTCAACTGATGAATATCACCGGGCTAGGTGGTCGACAACGTTGCCATGAATAGTAGCACCCGTCAAGTAAGGCACGGCCAATTTGTCGACAACGGCGCAAATCTGATCCTAATTCCTGGTCCATGGTTTGTGGTAGCGCCGGCCAGGTCATTACCTATCCTCATCAGGACTTTCCCCCGCGGTGTTGCAAGCAAGGGAGGATAATGGGGGAAACAAGAAGCTCGACGCAGCTAGTCTGTTGCACGTAGTCGACTGCGGTGCTAGGAGCGACGATGCCGCACTTGATCGGTCAAGAGTGGACCAGAAATGATATACATACATACGTGAGCACCACGCATGGCAATTTCAACCATGCGGCATTAGGCGCCCTAGGAAGGGTGCGAAACGGAAGGGGGGGAAGTCGATGCTCGAGTTGATGAGCAGACAAGCCAAGCTTGGGCGGACTCGAAACGGGCATTGGCAAAATATGCCTCGTTGGAGAGGCTTCTTACGCCGCTGGCTCCTCATGAGCGAGTGTCTGAGACATCGAGACAGACACCTATGGACGAACCCGATACACCAAGTGTTCCGCATTGCTGAAAGCTTGGCACGCCGCTGCCCACGCGGTGCTTGGATCATCATGCATTGTTTAGGCTACGTATAGCATCTCTCTCCGACAGAGACTTGGCATAGCTCCTTGTACGCTAAAGAGTCGTGTAAGCCGGCGGAGCGTTCCTGCAATGATCGATGCTACGAATATGGCATCTGACGATGGTTGCCCATGGGTAGCAACGTTGACGTGAGTCGAAGCAAAAAAGGGTGGAGGCATGCAAGGGGACCCTACTGAGTACATGGCGGAGGCTAACCGATCTTTGGTACCGTAGGTAGTTGATCGGTCCTTCGGTAGTAATACCGTAGTACTACTATTCTATAATTACAACCAGCTTGGATGTGCCTCCTGCTAGTACCCAAGGTACCGAAAAGGAGGAATCGACGAGTTTTGAAGCTCTCATCGTATTAGTCCTCATGTGGCATAGTAAGTAGGTACCTAGGAAATACCTGAGCACAATGCTGAGTATTCCTACCATTCATTTTTCTTTTTTTAATTTAGATATGGGGTTAGCCTTGGCATGTCACTAGTGTTTGACATGGGCTTCCGCTAAGGCATCTAGAAGAGGGCTGTCTACGCAAAGCCCGCACCTTAATCAAAAGACGTTAATCTACTGCCTACATTCGGTCCATGACGGGCGCTCGTCCACGCCATTGAGCTGCGGCTTGCTCGCTACTTATCCACTGCGCCTACGCATTACGCGTAGATGGGCTGGGCAGAGATGAGAGCTTACGAATCGCACTCATCTGGAATCTGCTCTCGTAGCTGCGGTGAGTTTCAAGCTGTAACACTGCTCAAAGTCCAAAGCATCGGTACCTGGTATACCTGGGCGGGCCTGGGCATAAGCTGCTGGTCTCGTTATCTGCTGTCATTTACCAACCGGGTCGTCAACCGACCTATACTTAGGTCGGCATTCCAGATCTTAGCCCCTATACGTAAGATCAAATAACGGCCAGGGCAGCCAACGATATGGTTCGTACCCATGGTTCACGCCTTTGTGTTGTTCTCTGCGACAGCCCCCGCCAATCATGCCTAGCACCGAAGAACAGGATACAGAAGCACCCGCATCTTGGCACGTCATGAACGCACCAATGCACATCGTAGAAGTTTCCAAGCTGTGCTTGTCTATGACTCGTCTGCTTGACAAGGCGCGCGCTAAACGTGCTCAGGCATCTGGAACCGGTCACTCAGGCGAGTGAATACCACACTCCCGCTGAGCAAGTATGTACAACTAGGTATTCTCAAGCGACTCCCACTTTAATAAGGGTATGTACCATGTAGATAATAGTATCCAAGGTAGTATTGAGACGTTATACCCCAGTATATCAGAGGTAGTACAACTATGTAGTAGGGCAGACGTTGGGATTCCCCGGCCAATGATATGTGCATAGGCAGGCAGGTATCGACAATACTACTTTCCTTATACTCCTAGGTTAGACATCATGATAGATATCGGTTTGCCGGTAGTACCGAGTAACCTTCACCCTGCATGCAAGGATCGACGGACTGGCATGTAGTATCGGTACGCTGACAGCGCAACTCCAAGTTTCATCGACTCCTGGATCTAATTACAGGCGAATGCATCGTCCATATTACCGACGATACTATACCTCACTGGGTTGCACACTAGGCTAGGTAGCCAACCCGTGGCAGCCGGCTATGGCCGGGCCTCTAGAGAGCCTCAACCTAGGTACCGTCCAGACAGGCACAAACCATATCGACCTCTCCCAGCAACTTTCAAGGTTGCAACCTAGGTACCTACAACTACCTACCTACCTACCTACCTACCTACCTTACCTGATATGTGCCTACCTATCTTACTTCCCTATCTTACCTACCTCTCTTACCTATGTAAGAGGTATGTATTTACTGAAGTAGGTAGGTAGGTAGGTAGGTATCTAGGTAGGTATCTATATGTAGTTCGCATACTGTACGTCAGTAGCATCAGACGTCGGTGCCCGATTCCCAGCCCATCGTCTGCTACAGTCCGTCATTGCAGATGTAGGTACCTAGGTGGGTAGACATTGCCCGTGGTAGGCATCGCCAAGTGAGTTGACGGCGTTTCCGGGGAGTCGGTGGCCCGCAAAGTCTCCTATGTTCAAAGTGCTTCCCGGAAGCGTTTGCCTTTCATCGCTTCTCTGCCGTTGCCATCTCTACTTTTCTCTCTATTTGAGTTTCAGCCACTCCTCTCATTGCTTCACTGCGTGCTTTGGAAATGGGTCACCAGGAGGCATCTCCACCTCGCCAACGTCAACGCATGCCTCACTACCGTCGCCATCGTCCTCGCCCGCGCCGCAGTCACCGCTCGCCCTTGCGTGCTACCAATCATAGCCATCCGTTGGGTCCGGGAAAGTCTAACCGACGTCCTCTCACGCCAAATAGTCGTGCCCTTGTAGAGAGTTGGCTGGGGCAGTTGACGGCTCCTGCTCCAGGTCCCACAACGAGGTTGGTATCGCCCGAGTCTCGAAACCACCTGGCCCACCATGGAAAACGCCCACGTTCTCAAGATAGCGACGGCTCTCCCCGTCATCGTCACCCTAGATGCGCAGATCAATTGTGGAGGCCGCACTATATCCCTCCTGCCCAGGGCGCTCCATCTCATCACTTTCCTCTCCTGGCGGATTCTCCCCGGAAAGCGAAACGGCGTAAACGAGACAGCAGCGATAGCTCGCTAATCAGCAGCCTGGCGTCTCGTCGAGAGCCTTATGAGTGGAATATCACCCGAACCACGCCTGAAGACGGAGAAATATCCTGCTTCAAGCGCCTAGATGAAACAGAGGTAGGCACCCTAAATGCCTCGTCACCGATGTCTCGTGTGGGCTTAGAGGTATCGACCTTCGAAAAGCGGCCTAGACATAAGACAAGGCCTGACAAGTACGATACTAGGAAGGCAAAGAGTTCGAAAACAAAGGAAAAGATGACGGGTCGGGGCCGTGAAAAGAGGGAGTCCAAGCCGAGGAAGGGAAAGCATGTAACCACCGGAAAGAATGTGATGAAAGACTTCACTTCTGAGGCTGTCACCAGCGACCGGATCACAGTGTGTCCCTGATTACACAGCATAGCTTGCCAAATTCCCTAACTGCTGGCTAGGTACATCCCAATCTCAAGCCCGGCCTTTTCGACAATAAGCGTGTGCCAAAAGAACGTCCTAGTAAGAATAACTGCTCGACGATGCATGTCAGTTGGTTAACATCTTGTGGGCAGTTGCTGATTTATCATTTTCGGAGATGCCGTTTCCGAAGCAGCCAGAACGTGATTTTTCGCAACCAAAAGGTCTGTCCAACTCACGCCTGAAAGAACGTCGGCGTGAGAGTCGAGAGCTCGAACATATCTCTTCTTTTTTTCGGGCTGCCCATGTTGAGTCGAGATCGCATAGACCAGCATCATCCGATACTAAGCATATCGAAGCATCTCGGGACGAACGGCCGTCTTGCCGAGAGCCATCCACATGTTCATTATCGCCTACTGTCCTGGCTCGGCGCTACCATCAGCAGTCTGCTTTACCTATAGACAGTTCTGGCTCCATCCCGGATGCGACAAGTAACAGCCTCGATTTCGGTACGACCTCGAGTAAAACAACCTATTTCACATGGTCAACTAGTCAACAGTCACCCCAACCGAGAAACCGCATAGCTGATACGCTTCCAGAGTCTAGGAAGGAATTAACAAGGTCTGTGACACCCGAGAATATCCGTGAAGCATTGGCCAGAACCGGGGTTTATAAGGAGACGCAGACTCGCTTACGTGACGATCTGGACGATCCACGGAAGCAGGCGTTGACGCCAGTCTGCGAGTCATCACCTACACGCAGCAGTATGGCCATTCATGGTGATGCTCATGAGACGCGCAATTTCGCTATGAATCGCGTGTCGGCGGTGGAAACGAGCCGTACGAATGAAACAAAAAGGGAAGTGGCCGAACTCGCCCGTCTAAAGGAGCGGTGGAACGCAATACTTCCCCCGGAATGGAAATTGCGGAGACCATTCGAGGATGAGACGTCCCTTTCGAACAACCAACGACCATATATAGTTTCAGACATGCCAGCGAAAGAATACCCCAGTAGTCGTCATGAATCTTCACAAATCGACTGTGGCAAAAGAATGGAAGAACCCCGCTTAGCTCACTGTGAATGCCATGATGGGAATTTCGATCCTAACACTGCTGGGTATCGGAGGGGTAGAAGCCTCATCCCCATGTGTCTGGATAACAAGTGCGTTCACAATGATGACGCGACCGTTGATGAAGATCAAATTACAATCACTTCCAGAGATGCAATGCCGCCACCTCCAGTTCCTCCACCTCGATCCAATCTCTTGCGCACCGCTAGCCCCAGCCTACAGTATGGCATTAGCTCTCCGATGTCTGCCGAAACAAGTCAGGCACGCGAGGCTCAGGCTCAGTTTTCCGATATGAACCAGTCAGCGCATATGGGACCGTATGTGGTAGCGGGTGAGCGCCACAAATCGAATGAGCAGTCCGAGAAACTGATTCAACATGTGGATTCTGTGTCTTGGTTACCACAAACGACGACTTCTTGTGCCATCAACCACGATCGAGACCAGACATTGTCGAGATTGAGTATGAGGCCAGCAATCTATGAAGAGCAGGATAAAAAGATAGATTTAGAAGGCGTGGTGCGTCTTGCCTCGCCTCCTGAAACAGATATGGATGAGACTATAGCTGATTTCATCGCAAGGATTGAGAGTGAGGTAGGCCAACAAACAGCAGTTGATGAACGATACCAGTTAGAGCCGACTACAGAAGATCCAACGTTATTTACATATCACACACCTTCTACTTGCGACATACATAATCAATACCTAGCATTGCCTGATGATTTATTGAATGCTTGCCAGCATCTCCCAGTCAGAGCAATAGACGAGCTAGGGCTTCAAAATGTCTTTGAGACTAATGGCGATCTCTACGATCACGATCTGGCAGCTTGTACTGGAGACAGGTCGGCAGAGGTTCGTACGGAGGGCCGGGGTAACGATGACACCAATGAGTTTTTAGAAATGTCCGAGTTTTGGCGACCCAATCGGTTTTCGCAGTTTTGAGCCTATATACATGTCAATGTGGAACTATGTTGCAGTACCTAAGATATATATATATATATATATATACTACTCTCACGGTTTACATAATAGCGCGATGTGTCCGTCTTCGTCTACTCTGGCTCCTGGTCTTTCCACTTGTCCATCAGATTGTCGACATCTATTCCACATCCCTGCGCCTTGGAGACAATGGCCGTAGCTTTCCCTACGACGGGTGTGTCGATCATGGCACCGTCAAGAGTCCACGCGCCCTTGCCAGCCCTCGCAGCCTTTTCATCGGCGATGACGACGCGCACAGCCCACTCAACCTCCTTCTCGCCGGGCGCAAACAGGCGCTGCACCGTCTCGACTTGCGAGGGGTGGATGCACTGCTTGCCGTTGAAGCCCATGGTCTTGCCGCCACGGCACTCCTCCTCCAGGCGCGCCAGCCCTTCCTCACCCTTGTACGAGGTACAAACGAGGTCGATGGTGCTCGGCAGCGAGAACGCGCGGGCCGCTGTCGCGATGGCCGAACGCGCGTACAGAAACTCGGAGAGCGAGGGCGTGCGCGTCAGCGACATATCTAGCGCGAAGTCTTCGGCGGCGAAGATCAGGCCCGACAGATAGGGAGACGCGGCGCAGATGGAAGACAAGTCCATGACGGCGCGTGCCGACTCGATCAGGGCGATCAGTTTTATGGGGTTCGCATCTGCGGAAGCCGAGTGCCGCGAGGGCGCAAGGTGATGCAGGGCATCGGTGACGAACGTCAGGTCGCTTGCGCTACTCACCTTTGGGATCACGATGGCGTCGAGGTTGGAGAGCTTTGCGACGGCGGATACTTAGTGAGGGAGAGGCGAGAAACGGTCAATTTGCTGTTTCTGCTATGCTGGATCTGGAAATGGATTTGCGAGAATAGTGGAAGACTTCAGGTGTACTTACGATCCTCGAGCGCGAAGGGCGTCTTGACGGCATTGATGCGCACGGCGAGCTCGCGGATCGTAGAGGGCCGTGACTGGAGGTTCGACAGGTGCTCGTGGACGGCGGACCGCGCCTGTGGCTTCGCTGATGGCGTCACGGAATCCTCGAGGTCGTAGGTCACATTGTCGCTGGCCAGGCTCAGGGATTTGGCCAGCATCCGCGGCGAGGAGCCCGGGACTTTATGCCGCTTGTTGCGTTAGCTACCTAGCTTTTTGTGTTTGGTCGATGTGGGAGAAAAGGATGTGTGGTAAGAAAGCTAACCAACATCATGACGTACCGTAGAGCAGAGCTCGCCTCAATATAGCGCTAGATTTAGAAGCCATTGCAAGGTGCGTCTGCTTGGATGGGGTGTAGAGAACGGTTAGATGTTACGCAATGCTGCAAGGACCAAGTCTTAGCATTTCGGTCATTCCTTGCGAGGCCATCGAGCGAACTATGGTAGCCATCTACATCCCGTAAGTGGAGAGACAGGTAGAAGACAAGTCTACGGCAAGTTACCCCACGATAACGGTCCGTACTTATCAACTTACCTACAGTCGGTACCTTGACCATTCCCCCAAGGGCGGAGGTTTACATAGGTACTTACAGGGCACTAATGCAGGTCTCCGGCTCCGTGGCAGGGGTCCAAGTGGGGTAACTAAGGACCGAGGTAGCAAGTTCCTTTCGAAGGAAAAGAATACTTAGGTAGGTAGAAAGGTAGGTAGATTTAGGTATGCACCTGTCTACAACTTGAGCTCAGGAGTGCATTGCCAACAAAACCGACGCCGTTTCCTGAAGTCAACATTGGCAAATCGTCAAGGGCCCTAATCTTTTGACTATCTTTTACCCAAGAGAAGATGACTCTTCCTGACGGAGCAGCATCGAGAATGGTAAACTCTGGGTGCTACATACTTACCTACATGAGATCTGCGGTATGAAATGCCACCGAGTGCTAGGCGCCAGACACGACGAGATAACAAGCTTTATAAGTCGGCCTATCAGGGATGATCTAGGTATCATAGCGAAAGACATCTACCGAGATTGTCAATTTCAATCGCCCAGTTGACTGGATTCTGCGTCATATAGGTATGCTAGGACATACTTAGCCATCCTCCTCCGGCTGTCTTTGCCCGAAGTCTTCTAGGGGATCCTTCACAAAAGCACCCGACAAGTTGAACGAGTATCCCCCTTGGGTTTAAGTAAATCCCAAGCGACTCTGGCCGATTCACTCTGGAATACTGAGCAGTCTAGTGGCATTTCCTTGCTCTTCTCTGTGGCCTTTCATCGGGCGATTAAATAATATCAAAAAGCACGGGTCCAACGATGGCAGTCAGGATATTCGCGAAGAAAGACAAGCCCGATCATCATTCATAATCATTCAAAGCCCGAGGAGCTCGTACGGACAACCGTCGTCATTTCCTAAGTGGAAAATGACCTTCTCTAGATAGATGTGGGTGTGAACATCTTTATGGCAGTTGAGGGAATGCTGGGTCCGGACTCTAACCATCCGTGGCAGTGGCTCATCGGGAATCCAAGCTTGGAAATATCACAGTTGAATGATATTCTTGTCGCCGTCTTCACCGGGTACGAAATCACGATCCATCATCGACGAAGAAGGCCTGATCAGCTATGATCGTCTCTTTCCGAGTCTAGAGTGGTACAGAGCCCAAAAATGTACAAATTATTGTCATCGATGCCTTCGGCGCCGCTGCAGAGGCGGAATGGAAAGAAGCCACAACCCAGACAAAGTCAACGGGGCGATAGACGCTCAACAAAGGACATACCGGCAGCGGTCTAGACACGCATTTTCGCCTCTACCTTGCTTCGCGTTCACAATTACTTCAGTATACTCAACCTGTATCCGTAGCTTTGGAGATAGTCGAGTCGCTCGGTCTTCTAGAGACTCCTCTCGACCCAGTTACCCCGGCCTAGAACGACGTATGCACTTCCGAAATATCCAGTTCTAAATATAGTTATTGACAATTGCCAATTATTAGTATTTAGTTATTCGGGTGCTTGGCCAGCTTGAGCTATAGGAGCTCTTCATCGTAGTACTGAAAAGTGCCGGATGGCTCCGCCAAACCTGAGAACCAGCAGCTTCACCAACGCAAGTCTCACGATGACATGCTACTGTTCCTCGCAGTATCATATGCCACAACATGAGGATGAGTTGCGTCAGACTAGAGGTTATGACGGCAACCTGGGCCATTCCAAACCATTTTCGGCATCTAGAACCTTCAGGTCCCTTGCATCGTCAAGTCGCCTTGACCTACTTGAGATAAAGTGTTGTCATACGAAGCTGTGTGAACGACCCATTGGTATCAAAACCTTGGTTGTTGGGCTCATCTAGACAAGCAATGGCTAAAGTCTAGACTGGCCAGGCATGTGTGCGTCGATGCCAAAAATAGAGTCTTTGGACTCCTAGGTTTCTCATCCGTACACCCCTACATAGTATATTTGTGGAATCGTCTACCATGGCGGCATTGTCGGCCGTTCTCTGTCGGTTCGAGTCATAAGATACCCTATGTATTTCCCGTTTAATCATTGTCACTTGGCATGGAACCGGCGATTGTGATGTCGCAGTAGACAAAACCCATGTCTCCTATGGTTCGTGAGAGGACTCGACCCGGGTAAATGGCCCCGGATATTTAGGTGATACGGCCCAGCTTGCACCAAGGTTCATATATGGAAATTGCGTCTAGATGAGCTTCCGAAGCTTGCGTATAGAGTGCCAATTTTATTCTGGATCCTTATCTCTCCCAGCATACTGGTGACGAGACGGCATGGCTCTATAAATACGCGAGCGATCGACGATGACGAAAGGGTATTGAGGAACATAAAAAACAGAGACAACCTAAACGCTGAGGAGCATCTTCGGATACATATCTGTGCACGATCAGCAACACGAGCATCATGCACCGAACAATCTTGACCTCCCTTGCCCTTGTGGCCCTTGTCCACGCAGCTCCTATCACGGAGCCTACGAAGACGACGGAGAACTCGGCGGGAGATGTAACGATTGGCGAGCCCTACCCAAAGCCCACGTTCATTCTTCTCCCGCCCATCACCGGTCCCATTAAGCCATCAGACAAGCGGGACGCTGAGGTAGAAGAGGGCCAGACGGAAATCTCGGCGGGAGACGGGACGGTCACCGGACCCTACCCAAATCCCACGTTTATCATTCTCCCACCCATCACCGGCCCCATTAAGCCATCGGACAAGCGAGAGGAAAAGCGCCAATTCTCCATAGGCGATCCATCTACCTGGTGGGGAGTTGGCGGTGGGCAGCCCCCGACCCCGACTGAGTCCTCGACGATCGGAACACCGATCACGGGCGGGATCAACCCGTCGAACAAACGTCAGACGTTGATCAGCGGCTCGGATCCAACTAAAGCCCATATCGTCGCATTGGAGCTTGAGTACGAGACATTGCTCCATAAGTTCGGCACCAATGGACCCAAGGTCATCAAGGACCGCCTCCAGGCGATCAAAGACGAGCTCCTCCACAAGTACGGTATCACCATCATTCAATCACCCGATGGCACTGTTACGACATTTACCCCGGGCAAACGAGACTTCACCTTACCCAGTAGTTCTCTTCCAGGAGGGCCTTTGGTTCCTGAAGATCCCAGTTAGTTCCCTGGAGTCATTATTTCCCCCTTTGGGCAGGTTTCCGCCCTCGTTGCTCCGGAAATACGAGCTAATATTACTCTTACTCTACTCATTGATTGCTAACTCCAGCGTGTAAACAGTCCCAGGCGGCCCAATGGAGCCAAGTAACTAAGCCGACTTCGTGGCAACCGAGATGCACGCCCGTGCAGTCAAGGGGGACTTGAATAGAAAGTATGAGTGGTGAAGGAAGGCTTAACGACACGCACGGAGTGGGTGATACCACTGCTTTTGGACCCTATGCGGCTTCGTAGGGCCATGTTAGCTATCACTATGCTATTAGTATCTATCAGGTCTATGTTCGGCCAGGAGATGAATAATGAACGTCTTACAGCTGAGATCCTCCGCTCGTCTACTCGTGTGCAATGTAGTGCGATTGTATTCTTCAACGAAAGCCACTGCATTGCTCATATTACTTTTACCCCAATTACTCGATACCTCAATATCCCAGTGATGGAGAACAAATGCTAATGACTCGGTCCTGCGCAGTCCTACCATGACGGGAGTTAAACTGGTGGCGCACATAGAAGGACATCCACAACAGTGGCCACAACAGCAGACTTCAAACACTAGGCGCTTGAGATGGCAGTCTGTGTTCTCGGATTAGACTGACTCGAACTTCGCGACTACGTACATACACGTCAGCTCCCACTTTCAGCGGCGGGTCGCACGAGTCAGGAAGATGCAGAACGACGGTGCCATCGACCGCGCGTGTTTTGCGGATAGCCGCTCTGACTTTGTGAGACCACTCCGGCCGCCTATCACATGGCCTATAATCATACGTCGTAAGCAGCCTGCTTGACAGCGCCAACAGAAGGCGCTTCGGAATGGGCAGATACCGGAGTCACCGTGCGCCCCGTAGGTAATACCGACAGTCATGATATAACCGGTCGGAGTAAAGAGAGATAGGCGACCAGCAAGCGGTAGTAGCACCACACAATGATGACGGCCTGGTTGGGCTAGGCGCCATTTGCTCAGATCTCAGCCACGACCCTCCGGCAACACAGACTACTACTGCCTACTTAAGTAACCACGAAGAGCGAGCGATTAGCTTCCCAGCCACGTCCACAGGAGATGACGAGTCTCATGGTTTATCAATACGGCCTGTGCCACTTGGATGGCGAACAGCCATCTGCCATGATTCATGAGACATGTCCATACAGTAGCCCTCAAGCCTCGCCTAACGGGTGACTACAGTATTAGCCTAGAGTGCCATGATTATTGAGGGACGTAAGGCCAACAAGAGAAAACTCACCAGATGTCATGTATAAGTGGTATCTCGACGTCGTGCTGCGTGCTATGTGGGAAAGCACACGCTGTAACACACAAGGTTCTACTAAGTAAATATGACGAGGCTACGGGTGAAAATAGAGAGATAACCCTTAAGACTGGGTTGAGCAGACCCTCAGCTTAGACTAGTCCATAAACATTGCTAGTCTCAAATTTCAATATGGGAGTATATCAGACGAGCTTAACACAGCCGACAGAGAATGATGATTTGAATGCTGCATCATGACATCTACCGCTCGCCCACCAACTAGGTCGTCACCGAGATAGGCTACTATCAGCCATTCGCTATGTATTCAGTGTTAAAGGCTGAGACGACTCATATTAGCCCTTGGGACGTGGTCACGATGAATACTACTGAGAGTCAAGAAATACTTGTTTGCCTCGACCATTAGAAATTGTCCGAACGTAGTGCCGTGTTGACGCTTGGTTTACCCTTCGATGCAACACGGTCCTGCCATGTCCACGCGATGTATACCTAGCGGCGCATGAGCAGCATTCCATCACATCTGCATCTGCAAGAAATAGTGCCTTTTTGCTTGTGATTCCAAGGCCTATGTATAGGGCGGGTAAACCCTGTAGACTCGTGGCCTAGAGAGTGGCCTAGATAGTCTAGACTGAAGTCTTTCATGCCGAGTTCATTTGCGGAGTCGCCAATGCTAATGGCCTGCCCTGCCAAAACTTGGAAGCCCTTGCTATGCCGAGTAAACTGGAAAAGGTGCATCAATAGGCAGACACAATAAACGCTTACATAGTACGCAAGGAGAGGAAGGGAGGTGACGATGCACACCCATCTACTTTGGACCAACGGCTAAACTTGCAAACAGTTTCCCTAACTAACATGGCTTAGCAATGACCAACCTGCATATGCTCTCGCGTGAAGACGAAGTGGTCAGCCTGCTGATAATGCTGACAGCTCCTCTGAAGACGGCATAACAATTATAGTAGAACAACAAAAACAACAATCATCATCATCATCATCACCGTCATCACGAGAGAGTGCAGCCACTCGAAACGAAACAGCTGGATGTAATCTGTTTGAAGTGGCAATTATACCGGGGATTAACGATACTGTATTCCATTAACGTAGTGTAAACCCCAGTTTTGAAGTTACAGTGACTTCTCTATCGTACTGTAAGCAGTAGAAAGGTGTAGTCATCGAGATGACACGCAGTCAAAAGTGATCAGGTGCCCGTATCTAGCATAAAGAGGAACCTGATCATCATCCCATCTGTATGGTCTTTTCTGGTGGACCAACACGTCTCAAGACTACCAACAGCTGTTCCTGTAGTTGAATATCACAACTGTTAGCCATTAACTGTAAGGCGTGGAACCCACAGACTCCATCAAAAGGGTGGGTGACGAAGGTGATGAAAGCAGGTTAATGTGCTTCTAGGATAAAGAGAAGATACCCTTTGGCCTCTTTCCTGGCGCTACAAGTTAGACATCTCTTATCGGTGTAACCACGTCACCAATGCTGCATGTTTCTCCCACCACCACTACCCACGATGCACACACATATCACTTCACAGTACCAACATTAACGGGGCACAATTGTGCCCACCTACTCGTGGTGGTGTTGGTGATGGCCTCACGTCCGGGTCACAGTTACGTACTGTCTCCGTAGTACCAGCGTGGCCAGTCGGCTCTGAGAGGATATTTGAACACTGATCAGGTTATTATTGTAAGGGCGCTGGTTCTTGGGGGATGGCATGTGGAGTATGGCTAACGGCAAAATATTCATATACGTAGATGTATAATATGCCTAGAGTAGTGTAATAGAAGATCTGAGCCACCACGGCGTGGTCATGATTTGAGCGCATCAGATCGGGCGTTATTATTCCTAGCAGCAGTGGTCCTATGATCGATCACACCCATCGCATATTCTCTTCGATAGGGGCGTGCTTTGGGTCTCTGGCCCCATTTGACAGCGTTCACGCCGTTATGAATTGGTTAAGTGGATGGTGCGTAGCGACATACTCTATGCGTAATTGAGAGGTGCCCTTTTTTGGGCGGATCTGATGTGGGATTCCCGACCTGGTTTGAAAATGCAAGTTGAAGGGCATTCAGCAATTCTCCCTCTCCTTTCCTTCATGCTTTGCGGCGAAAGGGAAAATGGGGGCCAGAAACACGAAGTCCCTTCGGTTTTTTTCACCGCCATGTGTCTGACAGCCCAATCAGCCACGCGGAAGAGGGTCTGTCACCAAGTTCGATGGATAAGGGCAGCCAGCAACCCACCAGGCCCCCCTTCACAGCCGAAAGCGTCGATGCGCATGTGGCATAGGACTCCATCCACTCCATCGTCAGCCCGGCCCGAGATGTGATTCGCTCGGCCCCAGAGGTGCATCGCCGGTTGGGAAGAGAAATCAGGAAAGAATAGACGGGGGTTGTCTCCAGTAGGAACCTCGAGAAGGGTAAGGCTCACTTGCCTCTTTCTTCCCTTTTCCTCAGCATCATCGTCACATTAGCGCAGTGCACTATGAGAACACTGATTCCCACACACCAATGCATCGGGAGCGCACTACTGTATCATTAGGAATGGAGTGTGTGGGCTGCGTAGGTATGAATGGCCCGACGCTGTGATTCTTCCTTCATCCCTTTACCCTTTCTACATTTATGTGCAGTTCTGATACTACCGCTTGCTCTAGTGCCGTGTACTAGTTGTATGTAGTAGTAGGTAGGTATGCGACCTTACAGTAGTAGCAGGGGCCTAAGAATAAGAACAAGAACAAGAACAATCAAAATAGGTCGTGGCCTTTGCATAAAGGCATGCCTAGTAGTACTGAGATGTATAGTAGTATAGCATTGCGATGATGATGCTATCTGTGGATGTAGTTTCGAGGTGCCTATCATTGCCCACGGTTTCGACTGCGCACGCTGCTGATGCTGGTACTACTGTAATGCTGCCGCCGCTGGCTGCACTGCAACCCGACGCCGCGCAACGAGATTCATGCAGCCGAGTAATAAAAGGGTTTTGTTTGAGTCCTTGATGGATCGACAAATAACGATCAGCTCCAGCAGAGGGCTTTGTCGGTGATTAACGAGAACCTGTATCCTACATGACAGTATAGCGCGGCACCCCAGCATCAGAAACCGCCGAATCAGTCAAGAAGCCCGTAAGAGCCGAGATACCTTGATCCTCCAGCCAATATTGGAACCCCCGATATAGCATGATGTCCCTGCCGCCATGGCAGTAACCGGCACCAGTTGCGCGCGCGCGCGCATGCGAAGGAAGCAGAAGCTGAGCCAGAGGTGTAGTTAACAGCTTGCTGTAGTTGTACACTCCTTAGGTTCGACTCCTACGGGTCGACCGCCTGTTCTCTGGCCTCATCTACAGTAGCTCTACACTAAATCAAACCTATTACCATCATCTAGACTGCGTTTCGACTAGCGATGGCTTCAGAGCGGACTGATCCACTGCTAGTCACAAGTCCTTGTGGTAGAGGATTACACGTAAATAGCTACTTACATACCAACGGCATAGTAGACAACAGAGTTAATGCACGTAGCTTGTAACGATAGATCGGATTATTAAGTAGTAGCGTACGGAGTACTCGCGAACCAGCAAGATTTTGCTGTTCCTCGGGGCGGACGGAAAATTCCCCGCAATTCCTATGACCAGACAAGAATTTTACGAGATGAAGGCAACGGACGAACGAACGGTGTAAGGGTGGACGGGTAAGGTCGTATCAACATATCGGACCGGTAGAACAACGACGACAAAAGACGCCTTCCTTACTCCAAAACCAACCTCGATGTTTCCCAGCTCATCTCCACTAAAGTGACCACAGCTGCACTACTGCATATCCTCTCCATATCCTTACAAGCACACGCCAGCAAGAGCAAGGGCAGAGGAGGTGTGGGAAAGGAATTACGCCAAGGCTGATGCAGTCAGTCGGTCTAGCGTTGCATTCTTGGACGGTAGTCGGCTGCGGCTCGCTGGCTTGCGACTGGACCGAACGCAAGTGAGAAAGAACATGCAGACACACAGGCCCCAAATGCAACGTCCTCATGCAAATACCAGGGCAATTTGCAAGCCCTGCCCATGGCGAGCGTATCTGCTAAAATAAGGCGGGTGGCTTCGACTGCTGCTAGCGAATCAAACGAGTTCCTTCCGTTGTCTCTGGTCTCTACCGCAGCCATGATTGATAGAGCACGTGAAGCCTAATATCTTTCTTCCACGTCCGATACGAGATATATAGAATTCAGAGTCAATCAAGCATTTATATTTCACCTTATGACAAGTTCATCGCAGGCATAAAACAGAGATATCATATACTAGCGATAGCTCGCTAAACATTGTATTTGGGCTTGTGTGAAGAGTTCTATCCTTTTCTGAATAATCATCCTCAACCCGGGGATCGCTAGGCTCGTTGGCGAAGCGTCCACCACCGTATAAACGTAACGTAATATTTAGAGACAAACGCGTCAAACTCGTTTTCAACATGTTTGAGCGCCGTCAATTTGGGTTATGACCCGTCTTTCTTCTAATTTCATGTTCCATGACCAACCGACCCCGGTCCAGAGCCCCGCAAGGCTCGTGTATCAAAATGGTAATTCGAGTACTGCGGGCCCCAAGAAATAAGTAAGAGAACGGTATGGTATCATCCAAGCGAAAGTGTCAGGCCCTCTTCTCTCTAATTGAGAGCTTTTGGTAGTCATGGCCGGAAATTGGAAAATTAAAACATCAGTAAAGCAACTCCAGCTCCAGTCTTCTGGTCCAATCGATGACATATCCTGCGCCAAATAATAATGCTTCGGATATGTCCATCTTTTGAAGTGGAAAGAAAACAGGGGAAGAACAAAAGACGTCGACTCTGTGGTCTCCAGGTCATCGTTGATCGATACTTTCGAGTATCCCGCCAACTCCACGCTGTAAATCAACAAAGAGAAAATGTGGGTTTAAATAAATACAGTGAAATGGTGAAAGTCTCGGACTTCCTTTCTTTTAAAATCCTTTTTGGCGTGGTATCGTGCAGATATCGCTGACTGGAGTCGGCCAACGCTTTATTAAAACATGTATAGGAAAGGTTCGACCTTTGTTTTTCGTACTTATGACCTGGGAGAAATGTTCCCGACGGACGTACAGGTTCCGGGACGGTCCGTAGTTCCATGGGTATCCAAAGTCCAAAATCTGGCAAAGGAAGTGACATAAAGCTAAAGAGTGAAATGTATCTCAGAAGTACAAGAACACCGTGAAGCTAATAGAAACTTTGAAAGTTGGCCAGCAGTGGAAACTGAGCTTGGTGGAAAGGGTTAGGTTGGTGGAAATGAGGTGCTTGTGCGTAGCGATTCACCATATCCCAGAAATATGGAATCGTGAATTTATTCGCAGTGCAGTTGGGCTGGATTAAACCTGGATCAGGACAAGGATTGCAGACTGGGTAAGCTCCGTGGACATGCCCGGCATACTGGGGAACAAATTCCTGTGGGAACGGCATCTTAGGCTCCTCTGGGTCGAACATTTGGGGTTCCTGTATGGAAATTTTCTCATTTTGGATCTGCAAGATTTCGTCGTCGTCCAGATCATCAATAGTCGAACAACTCGACGTTAGAGATCCTTCATCCGAGGAACAGGTCGATTCCCCATCTGAGTCGGAACCGGTGGGGGAGAGAGGTGCGTCGTAGCTCAGGCTATCGACGGCATCCTCACAGTTAACGTAAAAATCAGTGGGTTCGGGCGACGCCGGCGGAGTAAGTAGCGCCTGTGGTGCCGCCGGAATAGTGAATTTGGAACAGGCTAATATCCTATTCCTTAGTTCGGGTAACGTAATTCTTTCATCTGGGTTACGGGTGAAAATCCGGCCCAGAATGTCGTTAAGATCGTCAGATAATGGTAAAATGGTCCTCAGGAAATCCTGGCTCCTGGTAAAAGCGCGGTATGTTGAGTCTTCAAACGATGCTTGCCGCCACGGATTGCGACCGCATGTTAGATTCACCAGGATAACGCCAAGGCTCCAGACATCATTGGGGGCGCAGTAATAGAAGGGTCTCCTAGAGGACGGATCCATGCATTCTACAAGGAGTAAATAGAGTCAGTTGAAGTCTACCGACGTCGCTGGTTTGCGCAGCAGAGATGCCCTACCTGGAGACATGTAGAATGTTGAGCCGCAGCCGTAATCCTCAGACCGGTCACTTGCAGTAGCCAAACCAAAGTCGGCCAACTTGACTGTGTCGCCTTGGTCCGAGACAAGAATATTCTCCGGTTTCAAATCCCTGTGGTAGATACCCAATGCATGGCAATGTTCAACGGCGTCCAAGATTTGAAGGAAAACACTCTTGACCATGTCGTCCTTACCCACATACTGGCCACACTCTGTTATATTGTAGAACAGGTCGCCCTCCGAGCAGAATTCCAGGACAACATAGATACAGTCCGGGTCATCGACTATCTTGTGCATGGAGACAACATTGGGATGGGCGGAAGCCAGGTAGTGAAGTCGGAGTTCTCGGCGTTGGAAGTCCAGTTGTCGCCTGTCCAGCGGGGATCCATCGGCATTGAATTTGCTGAGCGTCTTGACAGCATACTGGATGCTAGTGTTAATGTCGACGGCCAAATACACTACACCATAGGCACCGGTACCGATAATCTTTACTAATTGCAAACTCTGGCCCAGGAACTTGCCTAGTCTCTCCTCTGGAGCAACGGGAGTATAGCGTTGGGGACAGGTTGGCGGTATCGCAAATGGTTGTTGTAGGTACGTGGGTTTATTGTTGTCGTACAATGGTGATGCCGGGGGCGTAGGATATCCGTATGCTGCCGCATTATTCATGGTATCCTGTGGATAATTGATGGTCCTCTTATAAATACCCGGGCTATTGTTTCGCAAAAGCAGAAAGCAGAGAGAAACGACAAGATAGGACAGTCTAATTTTTATACAAAAAAGATGTCCTTAACCAAAACAACAACCAAAGAAAGGAAATCCGCGGCAAAAAGAGTTCCTTGGGTCGAATATCCAAACGGGGTATCACAGGAGACCAAATAGCTGGACAGCTCTCGGCACGTCGGTGGGAGAAGGTGAGAGGGAAGGGAAGAGGGAAGAGGGGGGGAGGACAACTCAATAGCGGTGAGTTATCATCGGGTTGTCCTGGCGCTGTCGTGATAAGAGATGAGAGAAGTGCGGGTATGGTGAGTTGAAGGAGCGAGGTGAGTTGTCGTGAAGTTCGGAGTCGCACCTCCAACATGCAGATGCGGCTGGTGGGAGACTGATGTAAATGTAGATAGATGTTCGGATATCAACGCTCGTACTAGTGTACCTAGAACACGGTACAGTATAGGACAGGGGTGTGTCTTAGGTCGTTTGGATGGCTCAACCCTTCGCCTTGGCTGGCCTGGTGAGCGAGTGAGTCGACAGTCCGCGACCGCGTGTGTAATAAACAGCCACTTCACCCACCGTCATCCACATCATCCACCCATGTCTCACACAGACGCTCACACACACGCACACCTGCGCTATTCTTAAAATTCGATGGCGCTAGCCGTAAAGGCGGCCTGCCTATTCCTGTGGGCATCTCTGTGGGTCAGTCGGGTGTCCTGTACAGATTACACCCAGCTTCTTCTGGTCCAGTCAATGGACGGACAGGGAGGCGAGGCAGGGGGCTGTTGAGGAATGGATCCAAGTGCTTCTAGGGCGCTCCACTGGAGCAGACGAACGGATGAGCAGGTCGAGATGGGTACCGGCAAGGGTAAGGGCAGGGATTGAGGCTTGGTCACGGACGTGTACACTAGACTGATTCACCCACGCGTAGTTGTATGGGACACAGAAGTACTCAGTACTTAGAATACAAGGAAACGAGGTCAAGGATCATGTCTGACACACGAAAATAAATTACCCACTCATACGCTTGCTGTTATTAGTCGAGCGGCGTCGCCTTGGTGTGCGCCAAATTCTGGCCACGAGCCATGTTCCAATATTTAACACCACACCCAATGCGGAACCTGGACTAGCGAGCGTCTTGGTGCGGTCATGGTCGCCCTGGAAAGTTGGACGAGCCACTCAGCCCCTGTCGATGAGCGACGGCGGGCGGCGGGCGGAGGTTGACCCTACGCTAGTATTCTGCACTACCTTGTGAGTACAAGCACTAAAATAAACTGTATGTAATCTGTCTCTTCCATAGGAAAGAGGAGAGAGAGAAGGAAGAAAAAAACGGAGGACGGAAAAAAGGGGGTGTGTGCGTGTGCGTGTGGCCAGAACTAGGACACCCTCTCCCCAAGACTACTGTATTGACAGCGATCACTGTGAACGGAGACTGGTGAGTGGCTGCTGACACTTCATACAATATTCTTCTCGTCCTGTTGGTGTAGCCGATAGCCCCGGTGACTCGCATACTGTGGCTTTGTTTCTTTGCCTGGCGGTGTTATTACGGCAATGTAGGTAGTGCGTACACTATTTCGGGCGCTTGACGTGCAAACGCTTCACAACTTTAGGCGCTCAGCGACACATGTACGCCTTCATAGCCCTACACTAGGCAGGAGAAAAAAAAATTACTGCTAGTACGTGCACATAAGGTGAAATGCTCAGGACTTTACCCGGAGCGAGAGGACGCCTCGGGCTCTTCATCAGCTGCGCTATCAATCAACTAATGGACGAAACTATACTAAACGTAAGCGTTGGGGCTTATCGAGGTCTGAGAAGTGATAGTTTTAGGTAGCACTGCTATCAGCGACGTTTACACGTTTATGACGATACTATTGGTATGTACTGACTCACACTCGAGGCACAAGTAGTGAAGGTATAGCGTCGCAAGGTACACAGCTTTGGCGATCGTTTTAGCAAGCAAGCAAGCAAGCAAGCAAAGAACTGATCGAAGTTTTGCCCTTCTTCTGACTCATGCTTTACGTAGTGCGAGGCAAAGAATATGGTATGCATGATGTAAGCTGTCGTAGGAGGAGGCTTCTAAGACCTCACGCTGTTCAGACCCTTCACGCTCCCCAATATTCTGTTGCAACATATGTAGTCTAGTGTCAAACAAAAGCGCGACGATCGGCTATTCGCGCAAACTACGTTAGTGTCGGATAGGCAGTATACAATATTGTGCAATATTCTCAAGTATGCGTGGATATACACAGACCAACATATTGTGTTAGCCCCCTTATCTCGTGTAGAGTAGTACTTTGTAATGAGTGCACCACAGGCCATCATCATAACTAATAGCCATCATCCCTCTTCCTCTTCCTTTCCTTATTGCGAAGCTAGCAATTGATCGCCAAATTGTCTGTGGAGATCATTTTGATGGAAGGATTCTACTTTCTCGACCCGCCTTACCCGAAGCCCACCACGTAATGGCTAAACCTACTGCGTAGGCTGTTGGCACTTTGAACTGGACGAGGAGAGTCGGAAGGTATTGTAGTGTAAACAAGCCCAGAGACACTCTGGTCAGCTCGCGAGAGTACTGAGTACGTTGCGTCTTCTTGAGCGCCTGTGGTAGTTAGATATTCCCGATCGGCCTCTAACGTGCCGTGTCCTGTGCCATAGATGCATCGGTCCCTCCTTCTCGTAGAGAGCTGAGCTGTGCATAATACCCCAGTGAATCCAATTAGTACATACATATTCAATACATCATACACATGTAGTATGAGGCGTAGCGCTTTCGGTCAGCGGCAAAGAGGGCGCCTCTGTTTCTCTCACGCTCACGGGGGATGCCAGTCAGGGCGACCTAGCATAGACCTGTACACTCTGAGCAACGAACCAGTCTGCCAATCCCTACCTCATGCAGTAAGGTCTGTGCCAGCGAAACTACGTCCCCATGCATAGAGTGGTGGGCGGGAGATGCTGCATGCAGATGGATGTTTATATGACCAATGGCCTCGACGAGTGGGACAGCCACCTGATGCTCTGATTTGCCCATCTGAGTCCCAGCATCGATATTACAGTCATTCCTGCCATGCTGTCATTGGCTACCATAGATGAACCGTACCACTATCTCCGACGTGGGGTGGGAATGAGACATGTTCTGGTCTTCCCGCCCGTCTCGCATGCAACAGCCTTGCAAGGAATCACAAATTGGTTTGACAAGCCCACATATTCTGGAGAGAAGTGAGGCTGTACATGCCGGGATGTAGACAGCCAACACGCGTGCAGGACGGGCGGATGCAGCCAATGACAGGCCGGCGACTTTTGCTTGGAGGATGCCAATGTATGCGGACCGTTGAGAATGGGATGGATAGCGCGCCGTACTCAGCAGGTGCTGCGCAGCTGATTCGATCCAAGAGCATCACTCGCCAATTCTTGCGGAGCAGTGACGGTGTCTGCTTACCTACTGTGCACTACGCTGCTCCGTGAGCAACAAGACTCCTTGAGGTGGTGTGAAGGACACCAACCAGGCCGCCTGACTCTGAGCAACAGTAGGCCAAGTCTGTAGGGCGAGCAAAGCCCATGATCATACTACGACCCGACTCTTTTTTGGCCTTTCGAGACGCTTTCTAAACAACGCGACACATCTCTGCCCCAGCCGCGATTCTGCTCACGAGATTGTCTGTGGGCTTTGCCTTTTATCGATGCCAAAATCCATATAATAAATTGCTAATTCATAGTATTATTGCTTGAAACTCACCGCCAGATTATAACATCGCTCCAATTACTCTATCAGGCTACTCGTACGTACAAACAACGATCTGTAGTGTAGGGTAGCGCCAACCGTTACCCGTGGCCACGGGAATGCTTCAGCGGCACAGGCATCGCCACTGAGGCGAATGCTTGCAAAGTCCTTTGCGAGATGTAATGAAATATTTGGTGGGAATAATCATGTGCGCATCAAAACTAGATACTTCTCGAAAACCCCCAGTGCAGCCGGGCGATCGCCTCCTATAACTTTGGTGGGCTTGTAACTCTCTGTACGCCAATGATTGCAGCTCAAGGAAACGTCCGAGACATCGGGCGCGCCAGCGACTCGGCATTCAAGAGGTCATCCGATTTCTCAGACGGTTCTCAAACTGCGTTCCATTGCACTCGCAACATCAAACGCCCTTGCATAGGCGGCTTAATCGAATCCCCGGTATGGGGACTTTTCCGGGCGGGTACTGTAAATCTCGCGTCTCGCCGAAGCCAAGCCTGAGCGCATGATTTTTGTGCAAAATCCTAGTGCAGGGAGCAGGGCATTCCCCAAAGGACCGGTATTTGATCAGCATGGTTTGGGGGGGGGGAGGGGGGCGTAGCAGCCTTTGATATTCATTCTCGACGCTGATCCTGCACACACACTTCGTTGATTATGGAACGGTGACTATGTTTCTCAGAGGCCGGATATCGTACCAGGAGCAGACATTACCGCGTTATGCCGCTGTGCTACGATTGGTGGTGGATAAATCCAATCAGAAACGAAACAATCACCGGCGACTGCTATAGTTGGTAATTGGGATGTGGGAGTTGCCGATCGTACTCGTCATCAGGCAACTCTGTGATGTAGTGTAAACCATCTAAGTTTCTGTAACGAGCAACAAATCTCCGGGCCCCGCGTGTTCCTCCCGCGAGAGGTGAAATCTCAGCCATGTCACGTTTTCGCTCACGATTTTTTTTTTCTTTCGTTGAGCAAATCGCCCGCGCATTTTCGCCGAATCGCCAGCATCGTTATCAACTGCCCGTTTGGGTTTAGTCCTTGGCGTCAAGACCCCACGATTATGGAAGATCCGACTCTTCGGTAGATGTTCCGCCAGTATGTACTGTAGTGAATATTCTGATGTAGCGTACTGGCTTACTTGTGTGAAACAGCTGTATCACAGCGCCTACTGCTGCCTATCATCCAGTGAAATGTTCTCAGCGCATCACTTGGTGTTCACCGTTCTCTACGTGATAAGACCAGAAGAGTCAATGCCTCAATATGGCTGATTCCAACGTGTTACAAATATCACACTGTAAGATTTGTATCACCTATACCACTGTCATCCTATGGGTTAAGTTGACTTCGGTAGAGTATATCATCCTGTATAGTAGTATGCGTGTATGCATAGGCTGAGATGAATAACTTAGTTGTACTCAGTACGTTGGTAGGAAATGCAAAAAAAGGAATCAGACTACATGATATTAAAGACCCCAGAGCAGCTGCCGTAGGGTACCACTGCCCTTAGTCTTTGTGCGTCCGTGACACACATACCCATGACGCTGATGTGAGAATCAGATCTCCTTCCTGCTGTATATGGCTTACTAGGTTGCAGATCGGGACGATGAAAGGGGCACATTCGGCTAACAAATATGCTCAACACATATACTGATGGTATTGATCTTCCGTAAGGGCACAGCGCCGTCATGGCCTCTCTCTCGTCGTCCACTCAAATACAATTGGGATGCCCCAATATTGAGTTTCAATGTGACCATGCATGCAGTAAATCGTTGTTTTCAGGTCAGGTCCAACTTATCGCCGTCTCCTGCGCCTTGAACGGTCAGTTCTGACCCCCTACTAATTTTGCTCTTCTAGGAATCGGAAGACATTTGTCTCTAATTATGGATGGTTTGTGTTTTTCCTGTTCAATGTTGCGACAGTTCACTTTATGCATGAGGGAATATGCGGAAAGGCGTTTTGTACTCAGTATGCCCTGCCCAAGCGATGACGCAGAACTTGCCTGTGTCCCGGGACGAGATCTGACATGTCTGCCTCACTCGGCTATCCGCATACACATACAGTACTCATTGGCCTCCAAAACTTGAGGGTACCATCGGCAAGTCGGATTGAATAGAGTAGATGAACCGACAGCATACTTTCTGGGGCGTTATTCCCCCCCTCGAGCCCACAGTTGTCGACAAGTGTGCTTGCTGCCAAATCACTGCCGCGCGGTAGGGAAACGATGTTCAGCGACATACAATCTCAATGCCTTGATGAACAGTATGCGTCTAATCACGCGCGACTCTAGTGACGGGCTTAATATTTCTGTAATGCATCTCAGACATCTCATCGAGAATTAGATATGGCCGACCGTTATCCTACTCTCTCGGTACTAGCTGAGATGGGACATAACGGAACATGACTATTGGTCAACACATATACTTGGCGAGTGTTAATTAGGCAAGGTATGAGTGGTATCTCAGAAGTGGTCTATGATTGTGTTGGCATAGATAGTCCGATCTTTGTTTGTTTGTGTGTCCCACAAACTGCCTTGGTAAGTCGTACGCGTGTCATAGCTACTGAAAATATATTCTTGCATCAGTTGGGATACGCTGGGCAGCTATCCGTCCGATCAATATACCGAATGTACGGACGAACACCTCACGCGAGGGTAGTATCGGCCGCTCATGCACTCTCAATATTGTTTATCGCCTGGGAACACGACCGGCCCGCCAGATACGAAGCGATGTCGTCCATTTTTGGTCAGAATAAAGGGACACTTCAAGGGCGGCGTATGAGAGAAAAGCTTAGTATGTCTTACAGCTTCTGGTACACCCTGCTCAAGGCTTCCGGCAGGACTCCATTCCCTGTGGCGATTACCTCCCAAGCCACTCGCCCACTCTGTAAAATGCGTAGTGCGTCCATAAGAACGGATTAATGCGTTGGATGCCGCCTAGCATGCCGAAACAGAGTCGTGTCACGTACCATGGACGGTATGCTCAAGCCTAGAATGATATTCTTGCCGCATCAGCAGATCAGTACGTCAGCCTCATCATGCTGGAAGACTAGTATGGGTATCCCGGAAGGCTGGTGACCTCTTCTACTATATACCTATGTAAGAAGGGGACGCTGAACAAAGATTTCGCAAGCCTATGATATAACTCGTATAGATTACTTCAAAGTATGATTAACTAAATACAATGAAGGAAAATCGTAAAATTTCTTTTAAAATTTTTCCTACTATACAAGAGATTGAGTATAAGTCGTATCCCAGACTGTTGTAATATTTGTTTGCCACCCCCTCTTCTGCTACGCGTGCATTATGTGTTAA
Organism: Xylaria sp. MSU_SB201401; assembly: GCA_002288965.1. Lineage (NCBI taxonomy): Eukaryota > Fungi > Ascomycota > Sordariomycetes > Xylariales > Xylariaceae > Xylaria > Xylaria sp. MSU_SB201401. The sequence goes on from NPFG01000040.1 coordinate 159,090, forward strand.
TTAAGGGCCCTAGTCTTCTAGTTCGCCGGCGCCGAGCAAGCAGTGTACCTAGCTGATGAGACAGATCAGTTGAGCTTCACCCATCGGGGGACGGAATTCCGAGTGCCTTGCTGCACAATACAACCTGCCATTGATCATTTCAGCTCACTCGTCTACTGGAATATTTGCTAAAAAAAAATCCTCATCACAAGCATCTCCAGGGAAAAATATAAAATAAAACCCCACAGGCGGGAACCGGATTGCATTAACGGCACCTGCAACACACATTGACTCGGCAGCCAGCCATTCTCGACTTGCAGTATGCCAGGGCTTATAACTCGTGGCCACTCAGCTAACAGAGGCTAGATGCGTGAGGTGGCGGTACGGCGTCAAAGGATTTGCTCGGAGGCGAAGAATGCGGCGCAACAACTTGATACTGAGGCGATGGTTCCCTGTTGACCCGGAAGTAAATTAGACGGCCTACGCCACATGAATAGGCAAACACGTTTTAATCCAAGCCGTAGGTACTGTACGTCTAGGAACAAACCCCATCGTTGCCTTCATGCGACTGCTCTCAGATTATGCGGTGAAGGAAGGGAAAAAAAAAAAGGCTCTAGTCAATAAAAATTGCAGCCAAAACATATGGCCATAGATTCAGCAAACGAGCCGTTTGCGGTTTGGGGGGCGTGCGGTTATGGATGCTCTCGGCCGAGATGTCACTCTAGTGCTCGCTCAACGTAAGCCAAATTCATGCTTTACGCAGCGTTCCACTGAGTACACCAAGGGAATGGATCTGTCAGACCTTACTGTATGCCTGTGGCCTCATGCTACGTGGGTAGGGCAAGAAGGCCGAATATACGCTCCGTCATCAACAACCAGAGGACCGTTAGCTCCCGGGACGACTTGGATTACGGTATCAAAGGATGAGATTCCTTACGACGCCCGTCTTTTTTTACTGCACCAAGCGGTCGGTAAACCCTCCCGTCCTGCAAAAACGACCTTGTCTTTCTACGATAGCAATAGCTGTATATAGAAACTTGGAGGTGATATCAAGAGACAAACTAGAATGTTCGATGTCGGCTATACGTAGGATGTGATGTTATGTGCGAAACATATAGCGAGTTCGCTGTAAATTCCTATGCTAGCGATTCGCCCGTAAGTTCTTGGACAAAACAATAATAGTATTGGTATGTTTACCAACGGAAAGAACAATGTTTTACCACCCAGGAATGTAATAGGGCGCTAGCACATATTTGTGTAGCGTAGACTTAATAGGTTATCCTCTCCGAGGAAGCGAGGGTTCGACTATCTGGCGCAGACATTCTGCAATGTTGCCATGCCTCACTTGTGAAGCTCCGTGCGCGTCGCTGGTAGGCCGGGACGACGATCCAATCAACCGCACCCGTCCTGTGCCATGTTTCTGGGTAGTTGTCAGACCTCCCAGTCAGCAAACATGTCGGTATGAGCTGTTTGTGGTCCATAATGCAAGAAATTGATTCTCGTCTGTGCGGTCAGCGGTCAGAACATGCAGTCGTAGCCGAATGAAGTGCCATCATGGTGGTCGCGCTGCTCCAAAACTACAATTGGATGCTTCGGAGAGGGTATCATATGATGGAAGCTGAATTCGTACTGTAGTGGGTAAGCCTTCGCCTTTTGCCGGCGTGAAGGAAAAGAGGCCTCCACGCATGAATTCTATATGCAGGTTTCACAAGACGTAGATTTCAAAGGAAAAGGGAGCATAAGGTAGATGCTTGCTGGTAGACCCTACTGGTCTGGACCGGACTATCGTAAGATCACTAACAGATAGTTGACAAGAAGTAGGTTTTATTTTCATTTGAATATGACGAGCATCGATCGTTCCCGTTATTCCTTACTGCTTGTTTTATTGGTAGTGCGTGCGACTATGAAGGAATCTGCTCGACTTTAAGCACTACTGCAAGAGAAGACGGATCCAGTTACTTCAAATGTAAGTTACTGGCAATTGCTGGGTATGATGTCTTTATTCGCATATATTTCTATAAAGTCTATCCTGGACGGCCTCTTTCTCCTGGTTTGACATAGAAACATAGGCTATAAAACGTTGGAAACTGAGTTGAAGTGTGCTAGCCTTAAAGCTGCCGTGGGCGACTAGCATTGCTAGCCAACACCCACCTGTGGCAAAATAGCAAGAAAGAGACATTTGATAGGATTATTTCAGTAGCGTAGGTTACATGGATAGCGACGACTGCTCTGGGTTGAACTCGTTGATCTTATCTCGAAGGCCCTGCAACCTTGGACAAGAAAAAGGGGTGTTTTAAAGCTTCAGTAGGAGTAATTCTTTTGTCAGGGTTAAGCGCAAGACAGCGCTCGAGTAGATCAATGAAGTTATTGAGGTCTCTAGACTCGATATCATTCATGCCTCCTGACGCGGCCATGAGACGTGTGCGCAAATCACGCGTAGGCTTGACAATGGCCAGGGTACGAATAGTCGTCTGCAGAAAAACCGACAAATCAGTACCTGTCAATATCATGTCTGAGAATATATGGGTATGTGGATGCGTTGAGGTTTGAACAGCCTGAGGAGAATGGTTTCGGTTCATGGCGCCAGCTCCCCATGATTAGAGCAAGAAGCAACTTTGGACTGCGTGTTGCATCAAGGATGTGGACGTAAAATAGAACGAACGTTTTAAATGGAGGGGAAAGGAGCCGGTTCAGACATGAGCGGATGATAGTATAGGGATTGGATAGGAATCGCCAGGTTCCGATCCCTATGGAGTCACACCGAAAGGAGAGTTTAAGAACATATGCAAAAGCACACAAACAGGAGATAAAAGCACACATACCTTTCCAAGTACTTTATCTCGTTCAGCACTGATGAAGTTTCCAAGCTCATCGAAATGTAGATGTGACATCTCACCGCGTTTGTAGAGCTTGGTGCTGAATTTACCACGGATCTCCATGATGGCCTTGAGCATCTGGTTGTTACTGTCACCTGCAAACAGGATTTTCCCCGTATACAGTTCATACAGAGTACAGCCAATAGACCACATGTCAATAGCATAATCATACGGCATTCCCAATATGATCTCAGGTGCTCGATAAAATCGACTGACAAGGTAGGGGGTGATCTCATTGTGCGAGGTTGCAGCGTCTGATCGATCGATTGCCGTGCCTAAGTCGCATATTTTGAGTACGTTGCGCGTCTCGTTGACCTGATCAACAGATGTTAGCCATGTTTCAATATACCGAATCTCATAATGACCTACCAGGATGTTGTCGGGTTTTAAATCGGCATGTATGATATTACACCTGCGAAGATGAGCCAGCGCAACAAATATTTGGTGAGCATAGGCACGAGTCGCACTCAGGTTGATACCAATATTGTTGCCAAACTTCCTTAGAACCTCGCGAAGATTCAAACTGAGATTTTCGAAAGCTAGACAAAGATGACCCTTATGTTCGAAATGGCGTTCAAACTTGACAATGTGTTTGCGATTCTCGGGATCAGCATCGTTAAGCTTCTGGAGGATAGCGATTTCAGTGAATCCTCCCTTCCTCAGTGCGTCGTTATTTCTCATCATTTTAATGGCAACGAGCTTCTTGTTAGTGATGTCGACAGCTCGTGCCACACCTGAGAACATGCCTTTACCGAGGGTAGACTGTACTTGGTACCGACCATTCATGATCTCACCAATTCGGATCTTGTAATAACCATCCTTGTCATCGCCTTCCAAGATACCACCTCCATTAGGCTGCGCCAAAGCAGCTGGATCTTTACGATCATCAGCACTAGTGTTGAGATGATTACTCTTTAGCGCGACGAATTTATCTTCATCAAACTCCTCGGCGAACATGTCGAAATCATCATCATCGTCATTTTTGGGCTTCTTTGGAGTTGGTTCTTGATGAACTGGTGGAATCTCAGCTTTCTCGTCAGGATGCAATATTTCCCCGTGAGGACCAACATGGCCGTGGCGACGCTCATCCCTCAGTTCATCCTCTCTCATATCAGCCGTGGGGTCATAATCTGCAGCGGAAGGCCCGTCTTCTTCATCACCGACCCTTGAGTTACCATGTATGTTGATAAGCTCTTGGTCATTAGCAATATCCAGTGGCGCAAGAGACAATCCTTCCTGTAAAGCTGGTGAGCGTGGAGATGAGAAAGCTGCAAACATGGTTAGCAAACTAATTTTCCCGAGCATCATGTCATTCTCACCAGATTGTGGGGTGTTGGCCTCAGTACCCGTCGGCGTACTTCCCCGTGTCACTATCGAAGACAGGCCGTTGGCTTTCTCAGATGATTGTAGAGCTTGAACTAGCATTGCCGGGGCTGCTCGTGACTTCGCGAGGAGCTCTTGGCGTCGTCGACGGCGGCGTTCTATTTCTGCATCTATATCGATAGGCTTCTCGTCTTCAAGAGAATTTTCAGGTTCCGGCGCCTTCGCTACTTGACCCGCGGGTGTATTACCTAAGCCGTTGGGAGTAGAGCCTGCATCAGACGAGGCAGAGATAGCATCTGTGATCTTGACTGTAGGTCTCTGTTTAGAAGCATCTGAGGGGGTTTGCACGGGCCGTGGACTTTTCTGGTGGTGACCTGACCTGCTTTTATCGGTGCCATTCCTCGCCGTTCCTCGCCGTACTCGATCGTTATCGCGTCTTGAATCATCGCCTCGGTCTCGCTCACCGCGTGCCGAGCTGTACGGGGAGCGTGTGCGGCTCCTAGGTCGCTTGTCGGGATAGCGATCGCGATCTTGACTGCGGTCTCTGGCTCTATCGCGGCCATAGTTCCGATCCCCATCGTCGTAATGTAGATTTGCAGCAGACGAGCGCGAGGGTGGGCGATCTTCATCGTCGTAAGAGATACGATTGCGGCGGTAGTTATCGCGAGAGTCTTCGTAACGAATACGGAAGCGTCGGGGGTCCGAATCCACGCGACCCCCCGGGTAGGAATTACGATCATCGTGAGATCGCTTCAGACCACGGGGCGAGCGGCTTCGTCGTCGGCTTCTCGCGCCGTTCAGATGGTCCGGGGATCTTGAGCGTGAGAATCTAGCTCGGTTTCTGTCCATACGGTCAACACCATGTCCATCAATATGAGGCAGTGAAGTTGCCTTCGAGTCTCCCACACGGCTCTCTATGATCTCGCCCTCATCGGAACTGGATGGCGATGCCATCTTGCTTGCTCACTTTGTTTTCGCAAAGACGCACGCAGGTGCAATCCGCTCCCGATCTTTAGGATGAGGCAGGATGTCAGCTTGAAGAACTCGGACACGGCAGGATGCAAAAAATTGGACCGAACCGGGATGCGTTTCTCCTCTCAACTCGGTCGCATTACGATGCTGCTGTCGTCGATGAGAGGATTTCAAGATGGTGAAGATAAGAGACGGAGACTAAAGGATGTGTCGTGGCAAGATGTACGTGTAGATGGAGGAGTATCTTCGATGTTTGAGGGAAGCCGGATACTGGGAGCTGAAACAGGTCCAGCAACGAGGTTGATCAAACGAAACGTTGTCGCGTGTAGGCTGTTGCTATGTTTAGGGTATGATTCATGTTCGAAGGCTTGAGATGGTCCGAGTGCTGAGCCCAACAGCGATCGGACGGTAGGTACGGCAGTGGGACCCTTCAGCTCCGCAAAACGCCCACTGCCAAAGTCAGCGCAGGTCTGCCAGGTGGATAATCATAACCTGGACAGACATACAGTCTACATACTGTATATAAACGGTATACGATAAGAACATACGATAAGACGGGAATAGACGGCCGGCATGATAAGGCTATGAGCTAACCGGGAACGTCCTTAGTCGCTGAACCATGGCCCCGCAGACTGCATTCTATTCAAGGCCCTTTCTGCCTGAACCCTCTCGAGGTCTCGACTCTGATTTTACCTTCTTCGACGACCTTCACTCCTCCTAACTACACAACACTCACTCCCCGAATCTATAGATCGGTTATCATGGGTGGCCAGAACCGACAGGGTTAGCCCAGATGTCCCGCGCTTGCTCTATCCCGGGTTGAGGCTGACGTTTTTGGCAGGCGGCAAAGTAAAGCCTCTGAAGGCCCCGAAGAAACAACAAAAGGGAGAAGATGACATGGATGACAGCGAGATTGCGTTCCGCGAGAAACAGAAGGCCGGTAATGCTTTTCGATCCGATCCGGCCCGACCCTTCCGCGTGCTCGGAGACTGATGAACAACAGATGCCAAGGCCCGTGCCGAGATGGCCCAGAAGGCGGCCGGCAAGGGCCCTTTAGCCAGTGGTGGCATCAAGAAGAGCGGCAAGAAATAAGCGTTTGATATTGACGAAATATACGAGACCATGACGATGAAACGACGACAATGGCCGAGACGGTTGAGACATTCCCGCCTGGGTGCTAGGAGGGTTGGGTTTATGGGATTACATCTGCCATAGCGGCCAATACATTCCATCGCACTGCAACTGCGAGTCACCATGCCTATGCAACACTTGATCAATTCCATAGACAGGACTAATCCCGATGTTCGAGCATATTGCCCCTGTTGGACTTGGAGCTTGGTCGTGGCCGATAGAAATAGAAGGGTCCTAGACAGGACAATACCTGTAGCGATTTACCAACCAGAGACTCCCCATGAAATTTGCATGCAAATAAAGACTGGTTACCAGGTTCTGTAGATGACCTTGCTGCGAATAGGGCCGTGAATATGGGGTAAGCCTCTAGTAGGAGCATTTGATATATGGAATTTGGATTGCACGCAGCTGCTGCCATCTGACACATGCCCACTGCTTGTTCCTCGAACCTCAACAGTTGGCGAGCTGGCAACTTAACTGATCCTGTATTCAACACCTTAAGTACTTACCTAGGTACAGTGGGGGGTCAAAAAAAACGGGACAATCCCAATTTCCCACCGAAAACAGCCAAAACTCATAACGTATTCCACCCCTGACTGGGCCACCCACCTGACTGGGCCACCTAATTTCGCTAATACCAAATTTTCAACTCTACAACTCAACATCGACCACATCATCAAAACAACACCTATTTATCTATTCCAACTTGGTATAATAGATACAGAAGACCGTATCCAAGAAGCTATCAAAGCTTTGGAAGCTGGTACTACCCCTAGCGTACGAAAAGCCGCCCTTATATTCGACGTCCCCCGATCGACTTTGCAACATCGACTTGCAGGCCTACAACCGACAAAGATTGCCAGACAAGCTAAACAACGGCTTACACCCGAAGAGGAGGATTTAATTAAGAAGGCTATATAATAGCTAGCTGTATAGGGCTGGCCTATAACGATTAAGGGCCTTGAGGCTGTAGCTCGACAGCTATTAGACTAGAAAGGCGACTTCTAGCCACTCTTAGGCCACTTGCTCGAGTATATCATACGCTTATATTACAAGGCAGTATTTTCGGAGCTTAATAGATCGA